>OX632359.1:11876604-11989104 GCA_951751655.1 Ophion costatus | reverse complement strand
ATCACATTCTCGAAACCATCCCGTCGAGTTTGTCGTTGATTTCATCTCGTTCTCGATGGGGAGAGTGGATTATGTAATCAGAGGTAAAAGCTGCGAATGCCACGATAGCGCCTTTGAGCAGGTGATAAAGATGAAATCAACGGCTCGGATTGTACATTCGGGAAGTTGTCACCATAACCCCGTCATACTCGTTATGAGCTGCATCGATTTCATCTCCGGTTCAGTGAACAATTCCGAAGACGTGCATGGTCTGTCGCCGAAACGGAGCTCGGACGATTGCCACTCAGTTCCTAGTGATCAGACGTGAGATCGATTATCTCAATCAGTTTTCTAGCATCCACACCACAACCTTAAAACCGTCCCGGCGAGTTTGTCATTGATTTCTTCTCGGTCCCCTTCCGGGAGAGTGGATCATGTAAGAAGAGGTATAAGTTGCGAATGCGATAGCTCTTTTGCGTACGTGTAAAAAATGACATGAACAGATCGATTGGTACATTCGGGTAGTTGTCACGATAACCGCGTGATACTCATCATAAGCTGCATCGAATTTATCTCTGGTTCGGTAGAAGATGCCGAAGACGTGGATGGTCTATCGCCGAAACGGAACTCGGACGATTGCCCCACAGTTCGTAGCGAACATAGGTGAAATCGATTCTTCCAATCTTGTTTAAAGTATCCACATCACATTCTCGGATCGATCCCGTCGAGTTTGTCGTTGATTTCATTTCGTTCTCGATGGGGGGAGTGGATCATGTAATCAGAGGGGAAAGCTGCGAATGCAACGATAGCTTATTTCAGCACGTGTTGAAGAAGATATCAACGGGCCGGATAGTACATTCGGGTAGTTGTCGACATAACCCCGTCATACTCATCATAAACTGCATCGATTTTATCTCTGGTCTCGTAAACGATGCCGAAGACGAGGATGGTCTGTCGCCGAAACGGAGCTCGGACGATTGCAACACAGTTCCTAGCAAACATAGGTGAAATCGATTCTCTCAATCCTTTTTCTAATATCCTTATCACATTCTCGATACGATCCCGTCGAGTTTGTCGTTCATTTCATCTCGTTCTCCATCGGGAGAGTGGATCATCTAAGCAGAGGTATAATCTGCGAATGCGATAGCTCCTTTGCGTACGTGTAAAAAATGAGATTAATGGATCGATTGGTACATTCGGGTAGTTATCATCATAACCCCGTCATACTCATCATAAACTCCATCGATTTTATCTCTGGTTCAGTAAAAGATGTCGAAGACGTGGATGGTCTATCGCCCAAACGGAACTCGGGCGATTGCCCCTCAGTTCCTGGCGAACAGAGGTGAAATCGATTGTCTCAATCATTTGTATAGCATCCACACAACATTCTCGAAACCATCAAGTCAGGTTTGTCGTTCATTTCATCTCGTTCTCGATGGGGAGAGTGGACCATGTAATCAGATGTAAACGCTGCGAATGCAATGATAGCTCATTTGAGCACGTGTTGAAGAAGATATCAACGGCTCGGATAGTACATTCGGGTAGTTGTCGCCATAACCCCGTCATACTCATCATGAACTGCATCGATTTCATTTCTGGTTCAGTAAACAATGCCAAAGACGTGGATGGTCTATCGCCGAAAGGGTGCTCGGACGATTGCCACTCAGTTCCTAGCGAAGAGAGGTGAAATCGATTCTCTCAATAATTTTTATAGCATCCAAATCACAACCTTGAAACCGTCCCGTTGACTTTGTCGTTGATTTCAACTTGGTCCGCTTCGGGGAGAGTGGATCATGTAATCAGATGTATAAGCTGCTAATGCTGTAGCTTCTCTGCGTACGTGTAAAAAATGACATGAACGGATCGAATGGTCCATTCAGGGAGTTTTCGACATAACCCCGTCATACTCATCATAAACTGCATCGATTTTATCTCTGGTCTAGTAAACATTGCCGAAGACGTGGATGACCTGTCGCCGAAAGGGAACTCGGACGATTGCCACTTAGTTCCAAGCGAACAGAGCTGTAATCGATTCTCTCAATCATTTTTATAGAATCCATCTCACATTCCCGAAACCATGTCGTTAAGTCTGTCGTTGATTTCATCTCCTTCTGGACGGGGAGAGCGGATCATGTAATCAGAGGTAAAAGCTGCGATTGCAACGATAGCTTCTTTGAGCAGGTCTTGAAGATAAAATCAACGGCTCGGATGGTATATTCGGGTAGTTGTCGCCATAACCCCGTCATACTCGTTATGACTTGCATCGATTTCATCTCCGGGTCAGTAAACATTGCCGAAGGCGTGCATGGTCTGTCGCCAAAACGGAGGTGGGACGATTGCCACACAGTTCCTAGCGAAGAGAGGTGAAATCGATTCTCTCAATCATTCTTATAGTATTCATATCTCATTCTCGAACCCATCCCGTCGAGTTCATCGTTGATTTCAATTCGTTCTCGATCGGGAGAGTGGATCATGTAAGCAGAGATGAATGCTACGAATACAGCGATAGCTACTTTGAGCACGTGTTAAAGATGAAATCAATAGCTTGCATGGTTCATTCAGGTAGTTGCCACCGTAACCCCGTCATACTCGTTATGAGCTGCATCGATTTCATCTCTGGTTCAGTAAACGATGCCGAAGACGTGGATGGTCTGTCATAACACAACCTTGAAACCGTCCCGTCGAGTTTGTCGTTGATTTAGTCTCGGTCCCCTTCAGGGAGAGCGCATCATGTAAGCAGAGGTATATGCTGCGAATGCGATAGCTTCTTGGCGTTGTTGTATCCCCGACTCTAGAACCCGGGATAGGTATTTTTGGGATCGTTACGAAATTAAGAGTTGGAACTCAAGTTCGTTGAATAGGAATATAAGATTATTACTGGCAAGGAACATCCCTCAGGTGTCCGCCTCCGATTTTGTTGTAACTCATATATGTGATAGAGCATCGAAAACTTTGAGGCACGTATTTTTTTTTATCGGCGGAAAAACGGATTTAAAGGGGGAAACCGTCCCTCAAAGACAGGCGTCTCGAGGGGTGATTTTGCAGTTTCACCCAGAAGCAATCCACCGATCTGAATGAAACAAAAACGAAAATTCTTCTAATGAACAGCGATGAAAAATCCACTATGAAATTGTTAAGAAAAAATTTAATTAGAGGGTAAACCACCCCTCAATTTGCCTTTTTTCACCCCACACTTAAGAGGGTTGTATGCAAATTAATAAAACAGGTATCATTTTGACGGGCAATTAAACTTAAAGTTGACGGGTTTTTGCGTTTTGGCGGCATAGCACATTTAAGGGGGTAAACCACCCCTATCATAAATTTATTTATCATGGTCGTTTTTTCTGTGTTTAAAGTATATCCGCTGATTTCAAATATTTCTATAAGCTACAATTTAATGTTTTATCATATTTCAAAATTATTACATTCGTCTTAAGGGGTAACTACGCCTCTGACGAGAAACATCATTGAAGTATCCGCTCTCGATTTCGTTGAAACTCATATATGTGGTAAAGCATTGCAAACTATTAAACATGTTCTTTTTGTATCGGCAGAAAACCGGTGTTAGGGAATGAAACCACCCCTCAAAGTTTCTCCCACAAGCAGTCCACCGATCTGAATGCAACAAAATCGAAAATTCCTCTAATATTAAGCGATGAAAAATCCACTACGAGAGTGTTGACTAGAAATATAATTAAGGGGTCAACCACCCCTCCGTTTTTCGTTTTTCACCCCACGCTTAAGAGGGTTGTATGAAAATTAATAAAACGAGTATCATTTTGGAGGGGAATCAAAATTCAAGTTACCGCGTTTTTGCGTTTCAGCGGAACAGCAAATTTAAGGGGGTTATCCACCCCTAACATAAATTTGTTCATCACCGTCGTGTTTTCTGTGTTTAACATGTATCCGCGGATTTAAAATATTCTCCCGCATTTTTAAATTATTACGTTTTTGAATGTTTACATTTTAAGGGTAAACCACCCCTTCTAATTGCTTTTCGTTTGAAGTTTCGCGAAAGGTTTCACGAATTTCGTTAAAACTGTTTTCATTTAATCGGTAATATCAATTTTGTGTTTGTGTGTGCAGGCATATTGGTTTTGAGTTTTAGGAGCGGTACTTTGGGAGTGGGGACATGGGGCTACCCGTTACTGATAAGACTCATATTTTCGTGTCGAGACGCTTCCGATTTTAATATGCACATCCATTAAGCATCTCCATAGGAATAAACATACACTTCTACAATATCATTAATTATAATAATTTCCAGAATAAGTTATAAGGCTCACTTCGTATATTTCGGAACGATGATGCGCCTGGATCAAGCGATAATATAGTCAGCGACGTAGTTTTGTGGAGGAATGTATATTTTTATTATTTTACTGTTTATTTAATAAAACATATCAATGCAACTGAGGGTTTTACAGTAGGTTAACGAACATGTTTTTAATATATTTTGACATATTTAATTTGGGAATCATATCAGCCGATTTAATTAATAGTACTTGTGAAAAGTATCGCAGTCATATGCCATCAAATCATTATCTCGTGATATATACTTTTTTCATATGATAACTATCAACAATCATGGCTCATAATTCCTGCAATAATGATAGTCGTCAAAAAAATGCTTTAAACACAACGACTTTTTGCACCATGCATATCTGATAATGGCCAAATTATTGCAACCGGGTATTTCACAATGTGTGTTCGATTCACCAAAACCAAAGGTAACAGGATTTTCAAAATCTTCTGGTTGTTTAGATATATAATTACTTTTATACCATGAATATTTGAAAAGATTAGAATACCGCGGTGATGAGAGTTGATTGTGTGTAAGTGATTGCAATTTAATTATACTATTCCTCAAGTGCAAATTCATATCAGATTTTAATAATATTAAGCTGCCTGAAAAATGTCGGACGAAATTTTTCCACACTCTGAATCCAAATACATCGAGCGGCTGAATTTTTCCAGTTGTACCTTTTGAAATAATCATTGGGATTATCTTCTTATCACGAGATGTCGCTTCATGAACAACCTTAGGGCAGTGTCCACTCCAGGAGTCTATCAATAATACGCTATGTCTCCCGACGTTAGGAAAGAAAACCTTTTCCAACCAAGTTTTGAAATGCTCTATTAACACAAAACACATTCAATATTTTAAAAAGATACTAATGTTGACATCAATTACATTTCATATTAAAAAAAAAATCATTCATCACAATATGTGAGCATACGTACCAGAAGTAAGTTTTCCATATTTGGATGCTAATACAAAGACGTTTTCTGCTTGAAATAGCGCTTTCTCTACTCGTGGTCCGAATTCACCCTTCGTCTCCTTTAAAACGATCAAAAGTGGGGAAAGTAATTTCCCCTCAGCGCTTATAGTAGGCTGAATTGTATAGCTGTGAGTTATTGAAGAAACTGACTGTACAACGCATTCAACTTTATTTTCTCCTTGCGTTGCAAGAGTTCGCGCCGAATGAATTTCCATATGAAAACCGCTTTGATCCGAATTATACACATTTTCCGATCCATACTTTTTTATCAGTGGTGCAACATCGGCGACAAATTTTTCTGCATTTTTCCGTAGAAGTTCTTCTTCTCCCGTAGTTTTGCGCGTTACAAATTTATTGATTTTTCTGGATACAATGCGATGCTGTTTTTTAAAATTCCATAGCCAATTATGAGAGGCCTTAAATCGCACATCATTGAAACCTTTCTCCTTTTGGGCTTGTAGCGCCCACTTTTGAAGATCAATATCATGTATTATGACACCAGCATCTAGAGCAGTCTTCAAATTCTTCAATGCATATTCAGAAATTGGCGCTAGCTTTTCTTTATAAGTACCGCCTTTATTCAGCTGATGTGCCCAGCGCCGCAATTGTCTTTCAGATTTGACAGATTTGTATTTCTGTTGGACGGTTTTGAGGCTATAGTTTTTTGTCTTACCAGACCTCCAGTATTGAACTGCTTTATTTTTGTAATCGTAGTTCACCTCATCATCACTGGAACAGGCGTCAGAATCACTACCACCAGTATCCTTTTGCCATACGGTATCTTCTACAGCATTGGCTTCGTACTGTTTAGATGGTTCTTGAAAAGCGAGCGTTTCTTCCTCTATCATTTCAACTCCATTGTAGTCTTGCATGGAACTGATCAATATTTGTTCAAAACCGTCCGCAAGTTCAATTTCCGCGTTGTTAACCGGCGTTTGTGAAATATCCATAGCTTCAAATGTAGCTAGTAGAAGTTTGATAACGTTTATTGGGTTGACTTTCATGGCTGATGAAATTTGTATTATCCAATACACAGTACACTGCTTGTAGCTCACTTTAACGTGAAATGTAAGAATCCGAATGCTAACCGTCTTATAAAGCAAGCGATAAAACTGCAAGCTATTGACAACTTGAACTGCCAGAGGCCAATCACACATTACCCGAAAATGTAAACACATTATCGGGTAATGTATGATTAACGTCTTGCAGTTCAAGATGATAATAGCGTGCATTTTAATATTTGCCCAGTGTAAAAATTCTGCGTAGAATACAAATTTTGCGCAAATATCGTTATCGAGTCATGACGCGATAAGAATATTCGCGCTGGAAGAATTAATTATTGCAGTTAGTCGAGAAAAGCTGATACGTAGGCAAATAAACATCGGTCTGTTCGTTGATTGTATAACTTCATACACAGAGATAAAAGATTTCCGAACGGGAGCATTCTGGATAATTACGCATTTAAGAATCGAAGAGTAAACATTTATCTGCGTATGATTTTTTTTACGCGGAATAACAAAAACGAAAAAACCAAATATATTTATATATACCATTTGAATTTTATTAATAGTATCGTTAATATATTTTTGTTACTGCTTTGCATCGTTGCATGGGAGATGCATTCATCAAAACTTTTGAATTAGAGCAAGAATCATTTCGGTACGAAAATATAATTATGAAAGTATGAAAATATGAGCCTTATAAGTAAGGGGTAGCCCCAGGTCCCCACTTCCAAAGCACCGCGCCTAAAACTCAAAACGAATATGCCTGCACACACAAACATAAAATTGATATTACCGATGAACTGAAAACAGTTTTAACGAAATTCGTGAAACCTTTCGCGAAACTTCAAACGAAAAGCAATTAGAGGGGGTAGTTTACCCTTAAAATGTGAAAATTTAAAAACGTAATAATTTAAAAACGCGGGAGAATATTTTGAATCCGCGGATACATGTTAAACACAGAAAACACGACGGTGATGAACAAATTTAGGTTAGAGGTGGTTTACCCCCTTAAATTTGCTGTCCCGTTGAAACACAAAAACGCGCCAACTTGAATTTTGATTCCCCTTCAGTATGATTCCTGTTATATTAATTTTCATACAACCCTCTTAAGCGTGGGGTGAAAAAGAGCAAATGGAGGGGTGGTTTACCCCTCAATTATATTTCTAATCAACACTCTCGTAGTGGATTTTTCATCGCTTAATATTAGAGGAAATTTCGATTTTGTTGCATTCAGATCGGTGGACTGCTTGTGGGAGAAACTTTGAGGGGTGGTTTCATCCCCTAACACCGTTTTTCTGCCGATACAAAAAAACATGTTTAATAGTTTGCAATGCTTTACCACATATATGAGGTTCAACGAAATCGAGAGCGGATACTTCAATGATGTTTCTCGTTAGAGGGGTAGTTACCCCTTAAGACGAATGTAGTGATTTTGAAATATGATAAAACATTAAATTGTAGCTTATAGAAATATTTAAAATCAGCGGATATGCTTTAAACACAGAAAAAACGACCGTGATAAATAAATTTATGTTAGGGATGGTTTACCCCCTTAAATGTGCTATGCCGCTAAAACGCAAAAACCCGTCAACTTTAATTTTAATTGCCCTTCAAAATGATACCTGTTTTATTAATTTGCATACAACCCTCTTAAGTGTGGGGTACAAAAAGGGAAATTGAGGAGTGGTTTACCCCCTAATTCAATTTTTTCTTAACAATTTCATAGATGATTTTTCATCGCTTTTCATTAGAAGAATTTTCGTTTTTGTTTCATTCAGATCGGTGGATTGCTTCTGGGTGAAACTGCAAAATCACCCCTCGACACGCCTTTCTTTGAGGGGCGGTTTCCCCCCTTACATCCGATTTTCCGCCGATAAAAAAAAATAAGTGTCTCAAAGTTTTCGATGCTCTATCACATATATAAGTTTCAACAAAATCGGAGGCGGACACCTGAGGGATGTTCCTTGTGGGCTGGTCTTATAATTGAATTTACAGTGTGTCGGTCGTACCTTAGGACCGAACCGTTCAAAAGCCAACCAAGGACTAACTACTCCCTGGTAACTTCTCTTAATTGTCGACTCTGATTGTCGCAATTTGCCCTAGAATGAACATCATCCGATGCTTCGTCAGGACGTGTCGCAAAGCGTCTTTTTGACGCTTGCATTTTGGCAAAAGTGTGACTCTTTCGCAAGGAGGATGCGAAACGGTCTGGAATGCCGTTTCGTAAATACTTTCTCGACCGTTCGGTCGTTTCTTTGTATTGCGTAAATTAGCGGACACAACATCCCTCCCCCTTAAAAGATCAAATTCCTCCTGGGATTTGGTTTAATGTTCGGTACTCCGGATTACAAATTTCTATTTCCATTTTCCCTTGTGATTATCCCAGATCTATATATCGTTATTTTTCTTAAAATAATTCTCGCATACATATAGTACATTTTCTTTTGTATACATTTTCGTCTATTCGTTTTACACGGAACTCGTCGAGGATATGTTTCGCTTGATTTTTAATCTCAATTTTGGCACGGGCAGCTTCCTTTTTGCTGACTGTGCGTTGCATGATTGCGCCGGCTCAGCGCCGCTTTGGCCCTCATTGTTGACGGGTTTCCACGCGTGGTTCATACGGTAATAGCATATACAGGCTATTCCAGGTATTATCAGCGCGATTGCGCTTAACGAATAATTACCTATTATATGTCCATATGTTCTAGAATCACTTGATTCCGCTTTAAGTTTATTTTTTATGGTTTTTAAACGTTCGCCGATCCTGTTTAATTCTTTTGGATCGTTTATAATTTCGTGCGGTAATACAATTTTTGTCGATGTATGATCGAGCATGTGCATATCTGTAGACAAGAATGATAAATTATATTGTGGTAGGAAATCGGCGTGTTCGTTTTGTCTTATTTCGCCGACTGTTTCTAGTCTAAAACTAGGGGCGGTGACGGAACATTTTCCGTCCAAAGCCAGAGTCCCTGCACCCGTAAGCGTTGCGTATGCGGTTGGTTGTTTTCCGCAATGGATGAGCAGTGTTTCGGGCTCTGGTGCAACGTATAGCCACCTACCATGGCGTTCTAACGCAATAATTAGAGTGCTATTTATCTGAGCGACTCTGCGGTCGCAATTTGCGTATTTATCTTTAGATGCGATATATAATGCCACCTCGCACGATGCGCAAGTATGAGTGAGACGCGCTGCTTGCTTTGGTCGGCAATAATAGTGTGACGCTATGGCTATACAATTTCCTAAATCATTTTTTGTTATATGTAGGCAAGATTCTCTCGTGGCTTCTACCGCGATGAGGTCATTTTTTATTTCTATAAATTGATAACTATGATTTTCTATTTTGGTGGGCAGAGGATAAGCTTTACTGATTTTATATTCCTCAGTACCAATTAACGGTATTTTTATTACAAGTACAATGTATGTTTTTGTACTATACGCGCCTACTTCTGATAACTCCAATAACTTTGGCTTTTCCGCGTAATTTATCGCGGTAGGGAACGTATGCCCTATCGCGGCACATTGGGTAAAGCGTCAGTCAAATAGGTCGTCAATTGTCTTGGCGATAATATGCTTGGGGTCACCATTCCACTCGTGACGCCTATTAAAAAGTTAACTACTTGTCGTACGTCACTTCGTAAAGACTCTACAATGAGGCTTACGGCCATCATTCGTTCATCCAATTGTTGCCGGACGTTTTGGTCGTTGTACTGGTTGACGACTCTTTGTTTGATCTGTTGCACGAGAGCTTGTTGCACCTTCTGATTTTCTTCCAATCGAATCGTTGATCGATTAAAAAGATTTATTGTGGAGTCCAAAATTTGCACATTTCCTTTTAAGGCATCTTCTACCGTTTTTTGCCTTTTATTTATTTCATTTATTTCGTTGCTGATTTCGGATGCGTCTTGTGCGACCATATTTCCTGTTATTGCTTTTATTATTCCCCCCAATCCGTCTATCAGACCTCGTCGATAACGACTTTTTTGTATTCGGACTCGTTGCTGGGTCTTGAGTTTAATGCCCTCTTTCTCTTCATTTCTGCAATGTTCGCGTTTTTGTGCATCGACAAGCCGCTCGTTTAATGCGTGAACGGCGACATTTTCATTCTTGTTTCGACTTTCGACGGAAGCCGATCGCCTTTTACCTCGGTGAGTATTCGTTCTTTCTCTGTCTTCTTTATTTACCTTTTATCTCGCTTCATAATTATTATTATTATTATTTTTTTTTTTGTTTTTTTTTCCAGACATGGATTACTCGCGATGCGAAGGAGAAACGGTCGTACTCGGAGGTGAGGAGGACGGTCTAGAATTTGTTGTGGTATGTAGACGAATCCTCCTTCCCGTTTTTTTTTCCTCGGAGGAGATTCTCTTCCTCCTAAATAAAACAATGTGTTTTTTTTTTCTTTTTCTCAGACGGCACGGGTTCCCAAGAGGGCTCGCTCATCCTCTAAGGGATGGTGGCGGCGGCTCTTTATTCAGCACGCCGTCGGTGTTCGCCGCCTTCGCGCCCGGGTCCGAGCCAACCTCCACAAGATTTGGGCCAAGGATCCGGACAGCTTGGAGGCCATGGAGTGGGGCTGGGAACCCGCCGACTTATTCGGATTGTGTCGGCTGTTTTATGACAGCCCGGAAGAGGGTTGGTGGATCAGCCGCCCCACCATGTGGTGGCTGCACGCCCTCTTCCCCTCCCCTCTGGGGTTGAAACCGGACCCCATTTGGGTGTTCGGTTAACTTATGTAACAATATACCACCTTTTTCCCACGTATTCGTGTGTTTGTTTATTTTATTTTTCCCTTCCTCTTTTCAGGGCGTAAAGCGGGAGAGCCATTGTGGCCACCATTAATTATAAGAATCGCTTTCCGCACTTCATGTGCGATGTATATATATTTCCTCTTCTCACCTTTTTTTTTTTTTTGATGACGGGCCATTCTTGCGGTCGAGCCGCGGGCCCCTCCTGTCTCCGCGCCTACCTGCTGGCCATCGCGACGACTAGTGGGTGATATCTTTTTTTATGCGATTCACGTGTACGCGTGCTTCCTTGCGTCCGCGGCCGATACGGTAGGTTTCACCTGCCTCTCGACTTCGGACCGTGTAAGGCCCTACCCACATCGGAGGGAGCTTGGCCGATCTGCCCCTCCTCACGGTCTCGTCGTAAATGAGGACTTGATCACCCGGGCGGTACTCTATTTTACCGGCCGTGTGATCATCTTGATGCTTCGATTTCTCCTTACCCCTTTTCAGGTTTTCTTGTGCTTGTTGCCATGACGCCCACAGGGGCTCGCGTAATTCCGCTGCGTAATCGTCGTATGAATACGTGGCTCGCGGAATTTTTCTCAGTGCGGTTGGTAATTTAGCCTCCTTTCCGAACACTAATTCGTACGGCGTAATACCCGTAGCCGTGTGTGGCGTGGTATTGTATGTGAACATAGCGTATGGTATCCATTCGTCCCAGTCCCTTTGATCCTCTCGTACGAAATTTTTCAGGTATTCTGCAAGGGTCCTATGTGATCTTTCCAGGGCTCCATTTGATTGTGGATGGTATGCCGTGGTTTGTAATTTTTTTATTTGTAGGAGATCACACATCTCTTTAAATATTTTGCTTAGAAAATTTGTGCCTTGATCCGAGAGGATTTCAGACGGGGCACCAAATTTACAAATAATTTCCGTTACAAGGGCCTTTGCTATTGTATTGGCTTCTTGATTTTCTAACGGAATTGCTGCGCTATATTTTGTTAGTAAATCCTGGAAAGTCAGAATATATTTGTTGCCTTTTTCGGTCACCGTCAAGGGACCTACTATATCAACAGCACATTTTTCGAACGCTCGGCTTGGCGTGTCTGTGATTACCATCGGTGCCTTCTTAATTTTTCCCGATTTATTTCGCTGACATTTGTCGCACTCTTGTATGTGTGCGGTGCCGTCTCGTTTCATTCCCAGCCACACATATCGTTGACGTATTCGCTGTAGCGTCCGTGTGATGCCTTGGTGCCCACCTAGAGGGGCATCGTGATATTCTTGTATTATTTTTGCTCTGTCTGCCTTGCTTGGGGTGGATACGTCAATGCTGCAGTTTTCTTCGTCGCTCGCGCTCGTGCTCGCGCATCGCGACTCTTTTAACTCATGGGGAGATTCCCCCTGTGCTGCGCTTCCCCAGGCGGCCACTTCTTCACGTGCTGTCTCGTAGCACGGCGAGTCGTATACTCGGCCTCTCCTCTTTGTGCGGACATTCGTAACGCTGCCTTTCTTTTCGTGCTCTCTCTCTCGGGTGCTCTCGCTCGTGTTGTCATTGTCCGATTCCGTATTGTCGGACTCGGTTCCTCCTCTCTCGCTTTCATAACGGCTGGCGGCCATACTGTCTCTTTGTTTTCTCTCTCGCGCTGCCGCGCGGAGTCTTCTTTCTTTCTCTATTTAATTCTTTCTTTGTTGTGCTACCATGCTGTTGTGTACTTTTTTCTACCTCTTGTGCCTGAGCTCGTGTCAAGGCATATATACGACTTAACGCGTCTGCGTTTGTGTTTGATTTTCCCGTTTTATATTGGATTTTATAGTTGTACTCTTCCAATTTTATTCGCCATCGCATTAGCCTTGATCCTGGGTCCTTTACGCTGAATAACCATGTCAATGGTTTGTGATCCGTTATTATGGTGAATTTTGTGCCGTAAATATACGGTCGAAATTGATGTACTGCCCATACGATTGCAAGCAGTTCTTTTTCTGTAGTCGAATAATTGGTTTCGGCCATGCTGAGAGTTCGACTTGCATACCATATGGGTAAATCCTCTCCAATTTTCCCTTGGGACAGGATTGCACCGATTGCCTTATCTGAGGCATCCGTTGTCACGATAAACGGTTTCGTGAAATCAGGATACTGAAGTATGGGTGCTGTGATCAGGGCTTCCCTTAAATGGTTAAATGAGCTTTGGCATAATTCGGACCATTCGAATTTGACACCTTTTTTGATCAAATTCGTCATTGGTTTTGTGATCTTGGAAAAATCTTTAATAAATCTGCGGTAGTACCCGGCAAGTCCCAGGAATGATTGTATTTCTTTTACATTTCTCGGTATTGGAAAATTTTTTACCGCTTTTAGTTTCTCGGGGTCAGGCTTGACACCGACTTCAGTTATTATATGACCGAGATATTGCGTTTCTTTTCGCATAAATTCACATTTCTTTGGTTGTATTTTTAAATTAGCTTCTCTTAGCCGCGTCAGCACTTCACGTAGTCGCTTGTCGCGCTCGGCGAGTGAGGCTCCATGTATTACAATATCGTCCAGATATACGTAGCATTTTAGGCCTTGCAAACCGGTCAATACTGCGTCCATTAATCTTTGGAACGTAGGAGGTTCATTTTTTAAACCAAATGGCATTCGATTATACTCGTAATGCCCCAACGGCGTTGAAAAAGCCGTTTTCGGTTTGTCTTCCTCCGCCATTGGGATTTGATGAAATCCCGAAGCGAGGTCGAGGGTCGTGAAGTAGTTTGCCTTTCCCAACTGGTCCAGTATCTCTGCGATATTGAGCAGTGAGTAAGAGTCACCTTCCGTAGCCTCGTTTATCTTCCGAAAGTCAACGACCACCCTCTTTTGGACTATTCCGTCCGCATCTGGTTTTTTCGGCACTACGAGCAATGGAGCATTCCATGGGCTCGTGCTTGGGCGGATTATATCCTCTTCTAGCATTTTTTGTGCCTGTCGTTGAATTTCTTTTTTGTGCTCCTCCGGCAGTCGATAAGGTCGCACCTTTATTGGCATTGTCCCGACCTTGAGCGGTATCCGATGCTCGACTGCTTTTGTACAACCCAGTAGTTGTCCGTCGAGATGAAATACGTCGGGAAATTCCTCGCAAATTTGTCGCAAAATCGTTTCTTCTTCCGCGTTCAAATGCGAGTTCCCCTTAATCTCGCGTCATCATTTTTCCAACCGTTGCTTTCGTAATTCTGCGATTTTTTCGACGTCCTGATGCGTTTCCACTTCTTTCTTCTTTTTGACGCATTTTTCTTTTCCCAAGCTAATTTTGTCGATTTCCAATTTTTCCAGTTCGACCGTAGGTCTTTGGATAATTTGCTCTTTCTCGAGCACGTTCATTATTGTTACCGGGCAAGTGTTTGCCTCTGCCTTTACGACGGCTTTTCCCATCGTAACACCCTTTTGGATTTGTTGTTTCCTTGTAACTCCTTGGCCTTTTCCCATCGTCCTCGCCTGCACTATACATTCTGTGCGGGCGGGTATTTCTAAGTATTTCGTGCCGTGTACAAACGGTATTTTGTGCCCTTTAATTTCTATCATTTTTCCTTTTAGTATGTTTATTCCTTTTTCGACTATACAGTCCAATCCAAGGAGTCCGTCTACTGCTAACGGTACTTCCTTGCCGACCACGTGGAACTTGTGCGTTATCACAGCGGCCGGGGTGTCCAGTTTCAACTCAGCTGTGCAGAGGGTACGGAACGCCTTGCCCCCGAGGCCGTGGAGTTCTATGACCTCGTACCCGATGGGTGTATCTGGATCCAACTCATTCACCTTTACAGTGCAGCACTGGGCCCCTGTGTCACACCGGAGCGTCAGCATTTTTTCGCGAGCCTGTTTTGACGCTATATGTAGGTCACTGGCGTGGACTCGCGGCAGCTGAGTGCTGACGTGGTAAATTCTTCTTGGTGCCTAGTCGTTGTGTACATATGGCTTTCCAAGTAGAATGTCCATTATTTTTATTTGCGGTTTTTTTCGCTTGTTCACTTGAACGCTTTTTGATTCTTTCTCTATGGAAAGATCGCCGACTGCTAATGAACTGACGGTTCTTTTGGGCGTATTTTCTTGGGTTCTTTCATTTGACCTATATTCGTTTTGTTTTCTTGGGAACTTATAGTTTGGCACATAATTGTAATGCTTCTGTGGGGTACTCGGGCCTTGCCATCCTGGCCTTCTTCTACAGTCGTTATATCTGTGACCCGGTTTTTTGCAATAATTGCAAATTATTTCTGCTTGATTAATTGTTTTCATTGGCGCTGGCAAGCTATAACGCGCTTGCGTATGCGCCTGATGCGACGCGGGCCTTCGGAATGGGAACGATTTTCGCCCCTCGTGGGCGTGCGACGGTGCGGACTGTCCGCTACTGTGGGAGACGCTCTTCGCGATTGTTTTGGTCCCTTCGACCGATTTTTCCTCTTCGATTGCTCCGCGGATGGCTTCGCCCAATTCGTGGTACCCTCGTGACCTTACTATTAGCTGTAAGTCCTTGCGAAGTCCATGTTCGAAATTATTCAGGGCAAAATGCCTAATTAACTGATCGATTGCTCTTCGACCAGATTCCGAATTGACCATGGGCGTGCAACCCGTGAATAAATCCATTATTATGGACTCGACGCGGTTTGCGTAAGCTTGTACAGTCTCGTCATGTTTTTGTCTACAGGAATTGAATTCGATTTGTAGCGCGGGGACTGTTCGCTTCGCCTCGTACAGTGATTTTAATAATGTCAGCAAATCGTCGAACGTCTCTACGTCTTTGTAACGCAGGTCTGCCGCGGCCTTGCCTTGCAATTTGAGAAGCAATATAGCTTGTAATAAATCCGCGACATTTTCTTGTGGTCCACAACGTCTTGTGGTTTGGAGGCGTCGAATACGGGAATGCTCATTCGAGCCTCTTTCATTGATATATAGTCGTCGTGTTCGGCCATTATTACTGTCCGTTGATTTAATAACGTAAAATCTTGGCGATTCAATTCGCAATTTCTTTCGACTTCAACTGGATTAAATGTTTCGTCAGCACTGGACGACGCGTCTGACGAATTGTATTCAGAAGGCTGATTATGTTGTCGCTTCGGATTTAAATATTTCGCGTACGATACGGGAGTCAAATCTTATTTTTTTGTGCTTGGATTTTCCCTACGACGCTTTTGGCCTAAATCACTTTCACCGTCGTAAATGACGACAGTGTTAAAAAACGAATCTAACGATAGCGATAGTTCGTCTCTCCCGGGCAATCGATACCGGTCTGCTTTTTCTTCGTCCGACATAGACGAATTCTCTGGCTTTGGAGGATTTTTATTTACGAAACGTTCCGTCACTTACAGGTAGATGATCGCAAGATGCATGCTGGTTGATGAACTGCTGATCGTCCTGTTCTTCGTTCCTTTGTTTCGTACACTGCTTCTGTTGAGTCCTTCTTCCGTTGATCCTCGGGATCCGGGTTTTCTGGGATTGGCTCTGCTTGGCTGTAGCCTTTCCTCTGTATTTCTCATCCGACTCGGTCGGGCTGGCTCACTCGAGCACATGGGTTGACTCGGTCACTGGTTTATGGTGCTTGAGTGGTAGTTGTGCGTGTGCACACACAACGAACGAACTTTTCGGCAGATCCCACCGCTGCCACCAATGTTGTATCCCCGGCTCCAGAACCCGGGATAGGTATTTTTGGGATCGTTGCGAAATTAAGAGTTGGAACTCGAGTTCGTTGAATAGGAATATAAGTTTATTACTGGGCTGGTCTTATAATTGAATTTACAGTGTGTCGGTCGTACCTTAGGACCGAACCGTTCAAAAGCTAACCAAGGACTAACTACTCCCTGGTAACTTGTCGTAATTGTCGACTCTGATTGTCGCAATTTGCCCTAGATCGAACATCATCCGATGCTTCGGAAGGACGTGTCGGAAAGCGTCTTTTTGACGCTAGCATTTTGGCAAATGTGTGACTCTTTCGCAAGGAGGATGCGAAACGGTCTGGAATGCCGATTCGTAAATACTTTCTCGACCGTTTGGTCGTTTCGTTGTATTGCGTAAATTAGCGGACACAACAGCGTACATGTAAAAAATGACATGAACGGATCGATTGGTACATTCGGGTAATTTTCACCATAACCCGGGGTAACTCATCATAAACTGCATCGATTTTATATCTGGTTCAGTAAAAGATGCCGAAGACGTGGATGGTCTATCGCCGATACGGAACTTGGAGGATTGCGCCTCAGTTCCGAGCGAACAGTGGTGAAATCGATTCTCTCAACCAATTTTATAGTATCGATATCACATTCTCGAAACCATCCCGTCGAGTTTGTCGTTGATTTCATCTCGATCTTGATGGGGAGAGCGGATCGTGTAATTAGAGGTATAAGGTGCGAATGCAACGATAGCGCCTTTGAGCAGGTGTTAAAGATTAAATCAACGGCTCGGATGGTACATTCGGGTAGTTGTCACGATAACTCCGTGATATTCATCATAAACTGCATTGAATTTATCTCCGGTTCGGTAAAAGATGCCGAAGACGTGGATGGTCTATCGCCGAAACGGAACTCAGACGATTGCCCCTCAGTTCCTAGCGAACATAGGTGAAATCGATTCGTCCAATAATGTTGACATCATTACACGCGGGCAAGGGAGCTATCGCATTCGCAGCTTAACCCTCTGCGTACATGATCCCCTCCCCCCAAAGGGGACCGAGATGAAATCAACGACAAACTCGATTTGACGGATTCAAGGTTTTGTTATGGATGCTAGAAAAATGATTCAGATAATCGATTTCACGTCTGTTCGCGAGGAACTGAGTGGCAATCGTCCGAGCTCCGTTTCAGCGACAGACCATGCATGTCTTCGGCATCGTTTTCTGTACCAGAGATGAAATCGATGCAGCTCATATCGAGTATGACGGGGTTACTGCGGCAACTTCAATGTGCCAAGCGAGCCATTGATTTCACCTTTAACACGTGCTCAAAGGAGCTATCGTTGTATTCTTAGCTTTTATCTCTCCTTACATGATCCACTCTCCCGATCGAGACGAGATGAAATCAACCACATACCCGACGGGATGGCTTCGAGAATGTGATAAGGATACCAGAAAAAGAATTGAGAGAATCGATTTCACCTCTGTTCGCTCGGAACTGTGTGGCAATCGTCCGAGTTCCGTTTCGGCGACAGAGCATGCACGTCTTCGGCATTGTTTTCTGAACCGCAGATGGAATCGATGCAGCTCATAACGAGTATGACGGGGTTATGGCGACAACTACCCGAATGTACCAACCGAGCTGTTGCTTTCATCGTTAACACGTGCTCAAAGGAGCTATCGATGCATTCGCAGCATTTACCTCGGCGTACATGATCCACTGTCCCCATCGAGAACGAGATAAAATCAACGACAAACTCAACGTGATGGTTTCGAGAATGTGATATGAATACTATAAAAATGATTGAGAGAATCGAATTCACCTTTGTTCGCTGGGAACTGAGGGGCAATCGGCTAGTTCCGTTTCGGCGACGGACCATCCACGTCTTCGGCATCTTTTACTGACCCAGAGATACAGTCGATGCAGTTTATGATGAGTATGGCGGCGATATGGTGAAAACTCGCCGAATGTACCAATCGATCCTTCCGTATCATTTTGTACACGTACGCAATGGAGCTATCGCAGTCGCAGCGTATACCTCTGCTTACATGATCGACTCTCCCCGAAGGGAACCAAACTGAAACCAACGACATACTCGACGGGACGGTTTCAAGGTTGTGTTATGGATGCTAAAAAAATGATTGAGAGAATCGATTTCACGTCTCTTCGCTAGGAACTGAGTGGCACTCGTCCGAGCTCCGTGTCGGCGACAGACCATCCACGTCTTCGGCATTGTTTACTGAACCGGAGATGAAATCGATGCAGCTCCTAACGAGTATGACGGTGTTACAGCGACAACTACCCGGATGTACCATCCGAGCTGTTGATTTTATCTTTAACACCTGCTCAAAGGAGTTATCGTTGCAGTCGCAGCTTTTACCTCTGATTACATGATCCACTCTCCCGATCGAGAACGAGATGAAATCAGCGAGAAACTCGTCGGGATGGTTCCGAGAATCTGATATGTATACGATTAAAATGACTGAGAGAAACGATTTCACCTCTGTTCGCTAGGAACTGATGGGCGATCGTCCGAGTTCCGTTTCGGCGATAGACCATCCACATCTTCGACTTCATTTACTGAACCAGAGATAAAATCGATGCAGTTCATCATGAGTATGACGGGGTTATGGTGAAAACTACCCGAATGTACCAATCGATCCGTTGATGTAATTTTTTACACGTACGCAAAGGAGTTTTCGCATTCGCGGCTTATACCTCTGATTACATGATCTACTCTCCCCGAACAGGACCACGATGATATCAACGACAAACTCGACGGGAGGGTTTCAAGGTTGTATTATCGATGCTAGAAGAATGATTGAGAGAATCGATTTCACATCTGTTCGATATGAACTGAGTGGCATTCTTCCGAGTTCCGTTTTGGCGACAGACCATCCACGTCTTCCGCATCGTTTCCTAAACCAGAGACGAAATCGATGCAGCACGTAACGAGTATGACGGGGTTATGGCGGGAACTACCCCAATGCACCAACCACGGCATTCATTTCATCTTTAACACGTGCTCAAAGGAGCTATCGTTGTATTCGTAGCTTTTACCTCTGCTTACATGATCCGCTCTCCCGAGCGAGACCGAGGTGAAATCAATGACAAACTCGATGGGATGGTTTCGAGAATGTGATAAAGATACAAGAAAAAGGATTGAGAGAATCGATTTCACCTCTGTTCGCTAGGAACTAAGTATCGATCGTCCGAGCTCCGTTTCGGCGATAGACCATGCACGTCTTCGGCATTGTTTACTGAAACGGAGATGAAATCGATGCAGCTCATAACGAGTACGACGGGGATATGGCGACAACTACCCGAATGTACCATCCGAGCCGTTGATTTCATCGTTAACACCTGCTCAAAGGAGCTATCGTTGCATTCGCAGCTTGTACCTCTGACTACATCATCCACTCTCCCCATCAAAAACGAGATGAAATGAACGACAATCTCAACGAGATGTTTTCGAGAATGGGATATGGATGCTATAAAAATGATTGAGAGAATCGATTTCACCTCTGTTCGGTCGGAACTGGGGGGCAATCATCCAAGTTCCGTTTCGGCGATAGACCATCCACATCTTCAGCATCTTGTACTGAACCAGATCTCAAATGGATGCAGTTTATGATGAGTATGACGGGGTTACGGTGAAAAATACCCGAATGTACCAATCGATCCGTTCATGTCATTTTTTACACGCACGCAAAAGAGCTATAGAATTCGCAGCTTATTCCTCTGTCTACATACATGGTGCACTCTCCGCGAAGGGGACCGAGATGAAATCAACGACAAACTCGACGGGACGGTTTCAAGGTTGTGTTATGGATGCTAGGAAAATGATTGAGAGAATCGATTTCACGTCTGTTCGCGAGGAACTGAGTGGCAATCGTCCGAGCTCCGTTTCAGCGACAGACCATGCATGTCTTCGGCATCGTTTTCTGTACCAGAGATGAAATCGATGCAGCTCATATCGAGTATGACGGGGTTACTGCGGCAACTAGAATGTGCCAAGCGAGCCATTGATTTCACCTTTAACACGTGCTCAAAGGAGCTATCGTTGTATTCTTAGCTTTTATCTCTCCTTACATGATCCACTCTCCCGATCGAGACGAGATGAAATCAACCACATACCCGACGGGATGGCTTCGAGAATGTGATAAGGATACCAGAAAAAGAATTGAGAGAATCGATTTCACCTCTGTTCGCTCGGAACTGTGTGGCAATCGTCCGAGTTCCGTTTCGGCGACAGAGCATGCACGTCTTCGGCATTGTTTTCTGAACCACAGATGGAATCGATGCAGCTCATAACGAGTATGACGGGGTTATGGCGACAACTACCCGAATGTACCAACCGAGCTGTTGCTTTCATCTTTAACACGTGCTCAAAGGAGCTATCGATGCATTCGCAGCATTTACCTCGGCGTACATGATCCACTGTCCCCATCGAGAACGAGATAAAATCAACGACAAACTCAACGGGATGGTTTCGAGAATGTGATATGAATACTATAAAAATGATTGAGAGAATCGAATTCACCTTTGTTCGCTGGGAACTGAGGGGCAATCGGCTAGTTCCGTTTCGGCAACGGACCATCCACGTCTTCGGCATCTTTTACTGACCCAGAGATACAGTCGATGCAGTTTATGATGAGTATGGTGGTGTTATGGTGAAAACTCGCCGAATGTACCAATCGATCCTTCCGTGTCATTTTGTACACGTACGCAATGCAGCTATCGCAGTCGCAGCGTATACCTCTGCTTACATGATCGACTCTCCCCGAAGGGAACCAAACTGAAACCAACGACATACTCGACGGGACGGTTTCAAGGTTGTGTTATGGATGCTAAAAAAATGATTGAGAGAATCGATTTCACGTCTCTTCGCTAGGAACTGAGCGGCACTCGTCCGAGCTCCGTGTCGGCGACAGACCATCCACGTCTTCGGCATTGTTTACCGAACCGGAGATGAAATCGATGCAGCTCCTAACGAGTATGACGGTGTTACAGCGACAACTACCCGGATGTACCATCCGAGCTGTTGATTTTATCTTTAACACCTGCTCAAAGGAGCTATCGTTGCAGTCGCAGCTTTTACCTTTGATTACATGATCCACTCTCCCGATCGAGAACGAGATGAAATCAGCGAGAAACTCGTCGGGATGGTTCCGAGAATCTGATATGTATACGATAAAAATGAGTGAGAGAAACGATTTTACCTCTGTTCGCTAGGAACTGATGGGCGATCGTCCGAGTTCCGTTTCGGCGATAGACCATCCACATCTTCGACATCATTTACTGAACCAGAGATAAAATCGATGCAGTTCATCATGAGTATGACGGGGTTATGGTGAAAACTACCCGAATGTACCACTCGATCCGTTGATGTAATTTTTTACACGTACGCAAAGGAGTTTTCGCATTCGCGGCTTATACCTCTGATTCCATGATCTACTCTCCCCGAACAGGACCACGATGATATCAACGACAAACTCGACGGGAGGGTTTCAAGGTTGTATTATCGATGCTAGAAGAATGATTGAGAGAATCGATTTCACATCTATTCGATATGAACTGAGTGGCATTCTTCCGAGTTCCGTTTTGGCGACAGACCATCCACGTCTTCCGCATCGTTTCCTAAACCAGAGACGAAATCGATGCAGCACGTAACGAGTATGATGGGGTTACGGCGGGAACTACCCCAATGCACCAACCACGGCATTCATTTCATCTTTCACACGTGCTCAAAGGAGCTATCGTTGTATTCGAAGCTTTTACCTCTGCTTACATGATCCGCTCTCCCGAGCGAGACCGAGGTGAAATCAATGACAAACTCGATGGGATGGTTTCGAGAATGTGATAAGGATACAAGAAAAAGGATTGAGAGAATCGATTTCACCTCTGTTCGCTAGGAACTAAGTATCGATCGTCCGAGCTCCGTTTCGGCGATAGACCATGCACGTCTTCGGCATTGTTTACTGAAACGGAGATGAAATCGATGCAGCTCATAACGAGTACGACGGGGATATGGCGACAACTACCCGAATGTACCATCCGAGCCGTTGATTTCATCGTTAACACCTGCTCAAACGAGCTATCGTTGCATTCGCAGCTTGTACCTATGACTACATCATCCACTCTGCCCATCAAAAACGAGATGAAATGAACGACAATCTCGACGAGATGTTTTCGAGAATGGGATATGGATGCTATAAAAATGATTGAGAGAATGGATTTCACCTCTGTTCGGTCGGAACTGGGGGGCAATCATCCAAGTTCCGTTTCGGCGATAGACCATCCACATCTTCAGCATCTTGTACTGAACCAGATCTCAAATGGATGCAGTTTATGATGAGTATGACGGGGTTACGGTGAAAAATACCCGAATGTACCAATCGATCCGTTCATGTCATTTTTTACACGCACGCAAAGGAGCTATAGAATTCGCAGCTTATTCCTCTGCCTACATACATGGTGCACTCTCCGCGAAGGGGACCGAGATGAAATCAACGACAAACTCGACGGGACGGTTTCAAGGTTGTGTTATGGATGGTAGGAAAATGATTGAGAGAATCGATTTCACGTCTGTTCGCTAGGAACTGCGTGGCAATCGTCCGAGCTGCGTTTCGGCGACAGACCATCCACGTCTGCGGCATCGTTTACTGAACCAGAGATGAAATCGATGCAGCTCATACCGAGTATGACGGGGTTACGGCGGCAACTACCCGAATGTACCAACCAAGCCATTGATTTCATCTTTTACACGTGCTGAAAGGAGCTATCGTTGTAATCGTAGGTTTTACCTCTGCTTACATGATCCGCTCTCCCGATCGAGAACGAGAGAATCGATTCCACCTCTGTTCGCTAGGAACTGCGTGGCAATCGTCCGAGCTGCGTTTTGGCGACAGACCATCCACGTCTTCGGCATCGTTAACTGAACCAGAGATGAAATCGATGCAGCTCATAACGCGTATGACTGGGTTATGGCGAAAACTACCCGAATGTACTATCCGAGCCGTTAATTTCATCTTTAACACCTGCTCAAAGGAGTTGTCGTTGCATTCGCAGCTTTTACCTCTGATTACATGATCCACTCTCCCGATCGAAAACGAGATGAAATCAACGACAAACTCGACAGGATGGTTTCGAGAATGTGACATGGATACTAGAAAAATGATTGAGAGAATCGATTTCACCTCTTTTCGCTAGGCACTGAGTGACAATCGTCCGAGTTCCCTTTCGGCGACAGACCATTCACGTCGTCGGCATCGTTTACTGAACCAGAGATGAAATCGATGTAGCTCATATTGAGTGTGACGGGGTTATGGCGACAACTACCCGAATGTACCAACCGAGCCGTTCATTTAATCTTTAACACGTGCCCAAAGGCGCTATCGTTTCATTTGCAGCTTTTACCTCTGATTACATGACCCACCCTCCCGACCGAGAACGAGATGAATTCATCGACAAACTCGACGGGATGGATTCGAGAATGTAATATAGATACTAGAAGAATGATGAAGAAAATTGATTCCAACTGAGTGGCTATCAACCGAGTTCCGTTTCGGCGACAGACCATGCACGTCTCCGGCATCGGTTACTGAACCAGAGATGGAATCGATGCAGCTCATACCGAGTATGATGGGGTTATGGCGACAAATATCCGAATGTACCAACCGAGCCTTTGATTTCATATTTAACACGTGCTGAAAGGAGCTATCGATGCATTCGCAGCTTTTGACTCTGCCTCCATGATCCACTCTCTCGATCGAGAACGAGATGAAATCAACGACAAACTCGACGGGATGGTTTCGAGAATGAGATATGAATACTATAAGAATGATTGAGAGAATCGATTTCACCTCTGTTCGCTTCGAACTGTGTGGCAATCGTACCAGCTCCGTTTCGGCGACAGACCATGCACGCCTTCGGCATGTTTACTGAACCGGAGATGAAATCGATGCAGGTCATAACGAGTATGACGGGGTTATGGCGACAACTACCCGAATGTACCATCCGAGCCGTTGATTTCATCTTCAACATTTGCTCAAAGGAGCTATCGTTGCATTCGCAGCTTTTACCTCTGATTACATGATCCACTCTCCCCGTCGAGAAGGAGATGAAATCAACGACAGACCCAACGAGATGGTTTCGGGAATGTGATATGGATTCTATAAAAATGATTGAGAGAATCAATTTCAGCTCTGTTCGCTAGGAACTGAGTGGCAATCGTCCGAGTTCCCTTTCGGCGACAGGCCATCCACGTCTTCGGCATCGTTTACTAGACCAGAGATAAAATCGATGCAATTTATGATGAGTATGACGGGGTTATGTCGAAAACTACCTGAATGGACCAATCGATCCGTTCATGTCATTTTTTACACGTACGCAAAGAAGCTAGGGCATTCGCAGCTTATACCTCTGATTACATGATTCACTCTCCCCGAAGCGGACCAAGTTGAAATCAACGACAAACTCAACGGGACGGTTTCAAGGTTGTGTTATGAATGCTATAAAAATGATTGAGAGAATCGATTTCACCTCTCTTCGCTAAGAACTGAGTGGCAATCGTCCGAGCACCCTTTCGGCGATAGACCATCCACGTCTCCGGCATTCTCTACTGAACCAGAAATGAAATCGATGCAGTTCGTGACGAGTATGACGGGCTTATGGCGACAACTACCCGAATGTACTATCCGAGCCGTTGAAATCTTCTTCAACACGTGCTCAAATGAGCTATCATTGCATTCGCAGCGTTTTCATCTGATTACATCATCCACTCTCCCCATCGAGAACGAGATAAAATCGACGACAAACCTGACGGGATGGTTTCATGAATGTGATGTGGATGCTATAAAAATGATTAAGAGAATCGATTTCACCTCTGTTCGCTAGGAACTGAGGGGCAATCGCCCGAGTTCCGGTTCGGCGATAGACCATCCACGTCTTCGACATTGTTTACTGAACCAGAGATAAAAACGATGGAGTATATGATGAGTATGACGGGGTTATGATGAAAACTACCCGAATGTACCAATCGATCCGTTCATCTCATTTTCTACTCGTACGCAAAGGAGATATCGCATTCGCAGCTTATACCTCTGTTTACATTATCCACTCTCCCGATGGAGAAGGAGATGAAATCAACGACAAACTCGACGGGATAGTTTCGAGAATGTGATAAGGATACTAGAAAAAGGATTGAGAGAATCGATTTCACCTATGTTCGCTAGGAACTGTGTTGCAATCGTCCGAGCCCCGTTTCGGCGACAGACCATCCACGTCTTCGGCATCGTTTACTAAACCAGAGATGAAATCGATGCAGTTTATGATGATTATGACGCGGTTATGTCGACAACTACCTGATTGGAGCAATCGATCCGTTCATGTCATTTTTTACACGTACGCAGAGAAGCTATCGCATTAGCAGCTTATACCACTTATTACATGATCCACTCTCCCCGAACCGGACCAAGTTGAAATCAACGACAAACTCAACGGGACGGTTTGTGGTTGTGTTATGGATGCTATAAAAATGATTGAAAGAATCGATTTCATCTCTCTTCGCTAGGAACTGAGTGGCAATCGTCCGAGCACCCTTTCGGCGATGGACCATCCACGTCTTCGGCATTGTTTACTGAACCAGAAATAAAATCGATCCAGTTCATGGCGAGTATGACGGGGTTATGGCGACAACTACCCGAATGTACTATTGTTACGTCCTGGCGTTCTCGCCCTCCATTGAATAACCTAGAATATAACAAACAAACATAAAATATCTATATACTTACACTAAAGATTAAGAATATGTATTGGAAACCACTTTAGAATTACCTAGATATATTTTTCCTTGTCTAAAATAAAATAGACGACGTATGGAATAATCTAATTCTCTATTTTGACAAAAACAATATGTCTTTCAATACTTTTTATGCATTAAATGGCTCAAATATATCAGTCACGTGATTATGCATTATCCACATAAAATACTACATGTACTAAGGAATAAATATAAGCCCTATGTAGCACTTCGTAAAATATATTGTTCCCCCTTAAATTCCTTAAGGCTATGATAAAACATAAAATTTGGAAAAGCCTTCTGTCCCCGAACATAGTGTGATAGGAAGACATAAGGAAACAAATTTGAAATCATAATAATAATTTAATCTTCTTAACAACGCCTAAAACCGGGTTAAAATAGAACCTTTTAACGTTTAACTTTTCCAATATTAAGCAGCACATTCAGTGTAAAATTATGCCCTGAGCACTATATTTTTGTATCCAACCATCCCGTAAAAATTACCTAAATCATGGTTAAAATCATGTTAAAATGACTACGCCTACTCGCCATATTGAAGAGCGAAAAATCCCGATTCCAACTATACCCTTCCCATAATTTTAGAACAATTCGACCTATTTAAATTTGATTTCCAAAAGAAAAGATACTTGCTTCGACCTCCTACGACGTCATGCTCAAAACTAAAAATCGTACCGCGGTCCCGCGTGTGTCAAAATTTCCCTAAAAATCCCCTCTTTCATACAGACACAACTCGCGGCCCCAGCGGCCATTGTTTTCCCCAAAAATCTCCAAAAACGCAAATCCACGGATAAACCGTGTTACCGTATATCTATAGAGTACCCTCGTGCATGCTTCACCTAAGGGGGCCACCATAATGGTTTCGGGCCGCCAAGATGGCTTACAGTCGCCATATTGAATTCCTGTCACCATCTATGATTCCCGTAGGAACCCCCGTGGTCCTGTAGGCTGCCATGACACCTCCCATGAGCATCCATCTTTATCCCGGTATATGCATCCCTAAGGAGGCCACCATGACAGTCCCCCACAATATCTCCGTACACGTGCACTTGGACCTCGCTTCGCCCGTAGCCGCCATGACAGTCGCCACGAGGCGCACAGTCACCCTCGAAATCACGTCCCGTCAATATTTTTGTTACACCCCGCAAAAATCACGTACTTTAAATATTACTAATGAAACTCGAGCGACATTTTTTCTCCAATCTCACTATCTACCTAGACTAATCATCATGCGGATACTATGACCCTCCACGTGCCGTCATACCATTCCTTTGTTCCAAATTTATTAATGCAAAATCTATTGTTAATCAAGGATAGTCATTATTAAATCAGATAAATATTCCCCGTAGTGTTAAATATCATATTCCATTTTGAATCGTGAATTTAGAGCAATATTAACCATTATACAATGTTAATAACAAATTTTGATAATAAAATAACCATATATAATTAAAGCATCAACGTTAATGAGACTATCAGCCCATGCGCAACATATCCCGACGCGCACCGCTAATTTTAATAGATATTTAATAAAATCTTTCAATAAAATATTTTACGCACAAGTATATATACCTGTATATCCACTTATGCATATACATATCTAATCATATATTTCGATATTTTTGCAGCCTTAAAAATAAATGCTCCACTAAAAACTTACCACATAGGAAAACGGAATATTGTGAAACCTTTATTGTAAAACTCCGTATAAAGATACAAAATGTAATTGTAAAGCTCCTGGTAAATTATTAAAAATTAATTAATCAAGAGCTCCATTTGATCCTGTAAGAGAAAAAGAGAAAGACGCCGGTACTCCATACCGTCCCATAAGAGTAAGGGAGAAGGAAGGATGCTACGTCACAACAGCGCTCACTTCTCCGACGCTGAACGCTGCCCCACCAAGATGGCCGCTGCCTCCACTCAAGGAGTATATAAAAGAAGCGGTACCTCTCCTTCGACAGTTCTCCGGTCTCCCCACCAGTCAGTTGCGCTTCTCCGTCCGTCGGACCCGCACGCTGGAAAATCGGCCATTACAATTCTCGAATCTTTGATTCTTTGTGGGTAACAGTTATACCCTTTTTGCATTTTCATCCGAAGACCTACATCGTGCGTTTATTTTTATTGTATTCTATCTATTCTCCGCGAATTAATTCAATTTTAAAAGGTGTAACAATATATTGATAATCTCCAAAAGTGATCATCGTCTTGTGTTAATTTAACCCTGAATTCCTCATGTTAACCAAAAGTGTCACTCATCGTTTTCTTTGGCATTCTCTCAAGTTTCTCAGTGCATTCTAAGATAATTGTCAAGGCAATTGTCAATTGCCAGCTTATCCAAAGTTCTCTACTATTTTTACCTTGTGTTTTAGTGCTTCTTAGTTGAGCACGAAACGTCCCCATCCTTTTCCGGTGATTGGGTGATCTTTCGTGCTGCCTAGTGGCCAAGCACGGTTACCATAATCTACCGTGCAATCTCACTCCTCAAATAAACGTGAATTCAGTGCTACTACATCGTGCATGAATTTAAATCCTTTTCAGTGTTGCGAGTGTGCTGCCTCGAGGCTACGCACCCGTGCCACAATTTGGAAGCTGGGCCAATACCTGAAACAAATTATTTGAATTAATTAGTCGACTTATTTTTCTCTAATGCCAAGAACACGTGCCGGTGTTCACTTCCAACGACGCCGCGCTCAGTCTACCCGAGGCGAGTCATCGGGTCACCGTTCCCGCGGTGATAACAGAACTCTAGAACAACGGTTCAATCAATTGCCGCTTAGCGCAAAATTGCGTATTATTTCGAACACTCTCCTTCACTCGCGAGTGTATATCTTGGACGACCGTTGGATCCGTCGCGTATCTCCATCGTCACCTGTCAACGATTCAGACGCATCCACGGTCGTTGCATCACCTGAACACGAAGTTACAATTCCGGCTATTCCATTCGACGTCGAATCCTCTTCTATCGTAGTCGAACCAGAAATCAGTTCTTACGTCACGGACTCACCTGTTGCTGATTCTCCATTCGTCGCTGAGTCCACACACAGCTAAGTTCCATCCTTATGGGTGCGTGTAAATCATCATCTAATAAACCTGCTGTGGAACTTGCCATCCCTGAAATCACCATTCGGCTCGAGGTAGTTCACACTGATCGCAGAGGTTACCTTCAGATACCGCAGCATCCTCTTCCTCCACCCGCTACGCACCGCCGCTCGTGAGGCTAAGTCAGATTAATTCACGCTACTATCTTTTCTTCTCTCTTACCCTAATTTCGTATTTTCTACATTTTATAACAATACTTACCAATTACCAATTGTGACCTGGCCCTCGTCCCCGTCGGGCGCATTCCCGACTAAATGTAGGGCCCTTTTTCTCGTTGATCCGCGTTCCTGAACGAAAAGAAAAATTCAAATCAATCCGATTCTGTTCCTTTATTTTCTTCTTCTATTACTCACCCATCTCAGCACACGCCGCCTCTTCGTCTCCGTGTACCTGTAAAGTATAAAATAGAATCAAATTATATTCATTCTCTTCCAATTTTCTCCGTTTCAGTACTTACCTAATTCAGGACGTAACAGGATTTAACTTTTCTGGTGGCAGCGGTGGGATACCACAAAGTCACATCGGTAAATGAAAGTCCTTTTCTGTAACAATAACATTTTTACAATCAATTAAATAAATTGAAATAATATTTTCCAATAACAAATAAATGTTGAAATAAAATAAGATTATTTTTGACCTTTTCATATCGTTTTATGGACATATATTGAAACGTTTCGCGATTTTATGCGAAAGCTTTCCTTTCGTTTTCGGTTGTTCGTTCTTACGGATGTCCGGGAAAACGTGGATACGCGGCGAATTGATTGCCGGTGGAAATTTTTGGGGTTCCCGTAGCCTCCTGGAGGGCGATGTACGTTTCCGGTGCCAGGAATGATGAAGCGGATTTAAGGTGGTTTTTTAGGAGATGCCTCAGTGGTTTTGAGGGTCTCAGAGACGCCTATTGTAATCCGTCATCATTGGCATTCGATATTTCGGATTTTTGAATTTTAGTCTCGGCTGGTGCAACAATGAATTTTGTTAGTGTTTTATTCCGTGAGTTTACTGGTGTTTGATCGGTTATAGCGACGTTTACGGGGATCTGGAAAGGTCGGCGAGAAAAGCTGCCTTGGTGGGAGTGACGAGGATAAGGTGATTCATGCGAGGTGTAGCGCGCGTGCGGTTCCACGGGCGCGCTCTCTCTTCTTTTTCTCTCGCTCTCTCGCTCGCACTCGCACAGACCGCGAGCGTCGTCGGTACGCGTTACGCCGTTTTCGGGACTGCTTCTGTAAGAAGAATGCGAGTACCCTTTGAATATGATTCGTGTCGGTTTATATGGCGGTATTTCCAGTTGGCACTCGTTGCCAAATGCAACTAAGCGCACGGGTGCCACGCCGTGTCGCTCACGCGCTAGAGATACTAGCGTTTTAGTAATGCGCGAACTCGAAGAGGACTTGTGCTCTCCGAGGGCGCATAGCGGGGCCGTCCGGAAGGGACGGCTGACCTCCTCGGTGCCAGGCGAGGAGGACCAAGAACCAGAGAAGCTGGTTGTAGAATTTCCTCTTGTGCAGCGAAGCGCGATCGGCACTTCTCGGACTGCACACTCCGAGTTGCCGTGCGTCGGATGCGTAGTATGGCGATCGACCGTCCTAGCGACAATCGATCGGATATTATTTAGTTCCCTGACTAGCAATCACCACGACGACTCTATTTCCGAGGTTGGACTTCCAGCGCAATGCTGGGGCTTCCCAAGGAAAAAGAGTATCTACCCGAAGCTGAGGTTGTTCTAGGATGGGACCATGGCGACGGCAGCAAGGTCCCCATCCTGTGATCCGAGATTTCGGATGATGGTGACTCTACGTAAGATAATGAGTTATTTGCGACAGAGTGCCGCTCTGACTCGTGCACGCCCTTATATAGCCCCAGGCCCGTTAGGAGAAATTCCATTTCTCTTGCGGATCCGGAGGACTAGGTAGGGAATCACGCCGCCGAGGAACACTCCGATGGTGGGGTGACAGCGTTGGTAATTTCCAGGACGTTCACACACTATAGCCATTTCGAGGGACGATCGGTACGCGATTATTCCTCTCTAGGCTATTAGGCGCGCATTCGGTGTGAGGAGGCGTCGCGATGAATCTCGGTCGCACTCTCGGTATGATAGGAGTGGTCAAAGCACAGGATGCGCGATATGTACTGCTGATGGCGGGGACTCTTGCGAGTCCGCGGTGGTCTTGCTCCCCGCGATGGGCGGAGCCTCTTGCGAGGTGTCGCGGGCTCGCCCCAATTCTTAGCGCAAGTGACCTGCCCGGCCGGTGACATGGCCGGTCGCTCCGAACGCTGGCCAGAATACGCAGGTATCGCGTAAACGGGTTGATACTATCGTATTCTGTGTGACGGTGGCTTGGCTGTACAGCCGAACCGTTACAATATATACATCCTTTCAAAACCATTTTTTCTCTTCTCATACGATCATCAAATAATTGGAAAAAATTAATAAATATTTAAATTATTCCTAGAAAAAAGAATAGTAAACATTTCAACAAAATTCTGCATTCCTATTTTTTTGGAATTAATAACGAAACAATAAATTCGGCTAACAGATCAATATTTTTTACAAAATGGCGACTCGATCCAAAACGCCCCAACTCAACGAAGAGGAACTTCGTATTCTTTCTGAACAATTAGATAAAAAGCAAAAAGTTTTGCGTGAACAAGAAAAATCCCTTATGGAAAAAGATCAAGAATCTCAAGGGAAACTCGAAGCGCTCGAGGCACGTCAACGGAAGATGGCTTCCTCTCCCGAAACTCCACACCTACCCAACGAACAATTGTTGGCCCTCCAAAGGGCCCTGTCCACGGTGGTTTCCCAAATGGGAAACCTTCGTACCAAAATCATCGAAATTAAAAATGAGCGTAACGTTCAAAATCGCTCACGCTCTCCTGATTCAATACGCCAGGAACCAACTAACAATTTGTATGGAAACCACTCAAATCCGGTTCCGCGTAACCAAAATTTGAAATTTAAAGACGCATTAGAGTCTGTGCCGATTTTTAATGGGTACAATATTCCGGTGCTGCGTTTTATTAGATCCTGCAAACGAGCAAGGGATATGTTCACACCCAACCTCGAATCTAACCTGACGCAACTTCTCAGGAACAAACTAAAAGGGCACGCCGCCACCGCATTAGAGGATTACACGTTCAACAATGTTTCCGATTTTGCTGATCGATTGAAAATGCTTTTTGGATCCGCGAAAACACTCAATGAGCTTCGTGGTGAACTGGGTAACATTACATAACTCAAATCCGAACATATAATTGATTATATCAGCCGCATAAACGATTTGCATATGGCCATCAAAGAAGCCGAATTCGACAATCACGGATTAATTTGTTCCGATCATTACGACACATTGGACAATGATACATTGGATTGTTTTATTAAGGGACTTCCCCCCGATTTTCGAATGAGATTAAAACTCGACGGCTTCCTAAATCTCGAGGACGCCTACAGTAAAGCCATAAAAGTTGAAAAAGAAATGAGCCGCGATCGTTCGCAATTCCGGCCCGATAACAAACCAAGTGTTGCACAGGTGAAAACTCTCTCCCCGTCCGAGAGACCAGCCTGATCTCATTGTAGCCGCAATCATCCTTCAGGGAATTGCTGGCAAAAATTTTCTGAAAAGAGGCCCGTTCACGGCCCTCAATTTAACCCGGCGTGTGTACACTATATTTTTCGGTGCACGGTGTGTACACTGGGTACTTTAAGGAACACTCGAGTTTACAAAGTTTTTTAGGCTTCCAAAAAATCTAAAAAAATTCTGGGTTACTTATTGAAGTGTCTACTACATGGCCCAGCAGCTACCTAACTCAAAAGTTAAAAACCGTTGTTAATAAAAATAAAACAATCGTCTAAAAAGTGGGAAAAACGGAATTTTGGTAACAAATTTGTAACTCTACAATAAACAAATATAAAAAAAAACGGTTCTAGGGTTTTGTAGCTTAGACTATGAACTTTCAAAAGAATATAGTGTTTTTTGTGTGGGTTCCAAAAAGTTGAATTATTTGAGCACCTGAAAGTGGGGAATATTTTATGGATTCATGCATGTCATAAAATAAACGAAAAAGTAATTTTACGATACAAAAATGATTTTTTAGTATTCAAAATACAAAGAAATGATACATTAAAGATAATCATCTGAAAAACCGAAATTACTGTGCGCAATTGTTACAGAAATGGAGTCGATGGTCCTCGCAAACCGGCGTTTCGCACAAGACGCAACAGTAAAGTGTTTTCTTGTTCTCTTTCCAATTACAGACAGAACACCTTTTCCGTTTTTCTAGTTTCCCCGTCCTTAAGGGTCCACGTTCATTAACTCCGAGAATATCGGTAATGAGGCTTCTAATATTTCTCCGTAAGGTGGATTTTTGTAAACGCGCCTCTAAATGTGGCTTCAACATACTTTGAATCAATTGTTTAGTAAAAGTGCGACGAATCAACGTGGGGTTGGCTTCTCGCAAATTATATAATATTGCGCTGTTCACTCCTGCCTGATCCAGCATCCCGTAAAAGAAGCGCATAGGCCATCGTTTGGTGGTTCGGCTTGTCGTATAATTCTTACACAGCTCGTCAAACGTGTCCGTTCCACCTTTCGTAACGTTGTACAAACCTACGATTTCTGGCTCGCCGATTTTTTCATCGATTCGGCCGGCTTTATGCAAGCTGGATAATAGCACAACTACCTTGTTTTTTTTCGGGCAGTAGGAAAGTAGCGTCATTCCATCGGCGTAAGCGTACCGCACCGTGCCGGCAGCAGCTGATTGTGTAAACGTCGTTGGTATTTCGGGCTTGTTTTTTCGCAACGTGCCCACCATTGTCAAGGAGTAATCGTGCTTCATCTCTTGAACGATCTTCACGGACATGAACCAGTTGTCGCAGGTTACGTTGCGTTGAGAATGGTGGATCTGCTCAGTCAATTTCTTGATATAATAACTCGGTACGGTGTCACCTGCGGCTGTTGTTACCCTTCCAACATAAGGTTCAGCGTTTAACAGGTACGATGTTTGTGCGTCGTTGCAGGTGACAATTTTTATTCCGTATTTATCCGGCTTATTAGCAATGTAAACTCTTGCTCCAAAACGGCCACGAAATCCAAGGAGTTGTTCATTGATCGTACAGTTAGACGATGGCGAATAGTATTTTTTGCAATTCGCAATGAATACATCCCACAGATCTTTTATGGGGGCTAAAGCGTGTTCTTTTCTTCTTGCATTTCGCGTATTCTTGTCGTCGAACCGAAGATTTTCCAGAAGGTATTGAAATCGACGTTCTGACATTACAGCTCGGTACAAGTTATACCCGAACTCAGGATTCCACAGATCTTCCAAATTGCTGTGATTGTTCTTCTCTATACCGGCAAAATACAACAACCCGATGAAAGCTTTTAGTTCGACTATATCGGTGTTTTTAGCAAACGTAGGATTGTTTGCGTTTGCTTCTCGTTTTCGATCGATTTCTTCATTGGTGTGCTGAACAATCATTTCGAGCATTTCTTGAGTAAATAATAGGGCCCAAGCTTCCAAGGGTGTTGTGATATTTTTCGCTTCCCCTTTTGCTGACGGCAAGTACACTCGAAGTGAATGACGTCCTCTCGTTTCCGGTGCATTCAGCGACCACCGAAAATTGTTTTTGCCTTTGATAATTGATCTTCGACGACCTGCCTGTTCTGGTTTTTCCTCAGGTTCGTTAGCTTCCGCTCTTTCGTTGGCTCGTTGTCTTTTTGGTCGGTCGAAATCGTGGTCTTCGTCGCAATCTTGTTCGCTGGGTATGTCGTCGTGAATCTCTTCTCCGTCGGGTTCATTGTCACTTTCCTGATCGTGAAAACCTTGAGAACCACGGTCGCGTAAGCTGTACATAATCTGGGATGAGCTCCTTTCACCCATTTTGAAAAACTGCTAGAAAGAATGGAAAAACAACTGACTGATACGTCAAAAATACACAAAAAGTTTTTTTATTGAGGTTAAAGTTCGTAAACAAAGGCCGCAACAGCCTCAAATACATGTGTAGTGTATCTATTCCATAGATATGTATACACTGTCTCATGCACACAAGCAGCGGCAGCTGCTGTCACTAATGTCATCTGTCAGTCAGGAGCAATGGCGGGAAACAGAGACGGAAAAGCAGGTCTGCACGGTCGCGCTTGATGTGGTGATGAGCCAGTGAAGGGATATTATTCAACTGAAGTAGGGAATCAACAGGATTCTACAACATGCAACATTTATTTCAGTATAAAAAAAAAACAGAAAAACTACGAAAACGAAAAATACAACACCATCCACTTACCTTCGAAAATACTGACGCGGTGTGTACACTGACCCTTTCAGGGAACGGCAGCGACTTACACTCACTGGCGTTTCTAGGTAAAATGCCAGAACCGGCGGTCCCTTAGGCATTTAGTCCCTACTACGACCTAGATTTTTTAGGAAGGGTAACCGGAGCCTGCCCTCTATCGGGAAGAAAGAATTTTGAGTTCGAAATTTCAACTGTTCCTTTAAAGTCCCAGTATACACACGCCGGGTTAAGGCAATAAATTACAATAACAACGCATCCCAACCAAATGATCAGCACGATAATAGACCGCGCCCTCCTTACGCGTATTGCCACAAACCGGGACACTCCGAGCCTATGTGCTATAAAAAACAAAATGATGAACGCAACAGAGCCCAATCCGATCCAAAAAACTCGGGCTCTCGCCCCGTGGCCAGGGCCTCCCCTCGGAACGAAACTCACCAGGAGCGCCCAGTAAGAACCATAGAGGCACTACCGTGCGAACCGTCAGGGTCCGCTTAACTCAACACGATACTGCTCCGTCGGTTGACCTGGATTGCCCTCATCTCTCAGGACTAACAGAATTTTTAATTGACTGTGTATCGGACGTTAACCTCGTAAAACATCATGTAGTTAACGCAAGCATTAAAAGTGAAAATATTTTGAGCCTGAACGGCATCTCCAACGCCCCTGTAAGAACTTCGGGATCAGTCTATTTAACTATTAACGATACACATGCGGAATTCTACGTTGTACACGATTGGTTCCCTATTGAACAAAATGTCCTTATTGGCAATGAATTTTTGGCCAAAAATGAGGCCCTTGTCGACTGGAAAAATTTACAGTTGTGTTATAAGGATCACGTGATCCCTTTCATTTCTAAAGAGACATTCTCCATTCCTAAGCGCTCAAAATGTGTATGCTTCGTCAAAATACGAAACCCCGAGGTAAAAGAGGGTTACATTCCAAGACTCCACTTTGGAGACAGAATTTTCGTAGGCGAAGGACTCGTTGCGGTAAAAAATGGGATTGCCCACTTAATGGCGCATAATTCCACGGAGGATGATTTGGCCTGGTATATACCTACAGTAACCGTTCAGGAGGTCAATCGAAAATCCAGTACCGATATGGAAATATCCTTCCCACCCACAGGTGACAATACGGAGTCCAAGGGGGTTGAGGAGGGGCCATTCTTTTCCTGTCCCTTTCCCGAATTTCGGGACGAACAAATAAGTTTGGAAGAAGCATTCATGGCCCCAACGAGAAGGGTTCTCAAAATCGAAAAAGAAAACGAAATAAAAGACGTCTTGTCACTGCTCCGTCTAGACCATTTAAATGGAGAGGAACGCAAAAATGTGTCCTCCCTCGTTAAAGAAAACGTCGATCTGTTTCACATCCCGGGAAAACCTCTCGGATTTACCAGCGCTATTAATCATCGAATCATTACGACGGATGACCAGCCGGTCTTTACCCGTCAATATCGTTTTCCACCCGTTCATAAGGAGGAAATAACAAAACAAGTGAGTGAATTGATTTCTGGGGAAATAATAGAGCCGTCGACTTCCCCTTATAGTTCGCCCGTCTGGATTGTCCCAAAAAAGGACGACTCCCTGCGCAACAAACGTTGGCGCATGGTCATCGACTATCGCAATTTAAATGAAAAAACAATAGGGGATGCCTATCCTCTACCTCAAATTACGGAGATCCTCGATCAATTGGGCAACGCCAAGTACTTTTCCGTGTTTGATCTCGCTAGCGGTTTCCACCAAACCCGAGTCCACTCTGAGGACGCACACAAAACCGCACTCGCGACTCCGTTTGGTCACTATCAGTTTAGCCGAATGCCTTTCGGATCGAAAAACGCCCCCGCGATTTTTCAACGTCTTATGGATCAAGTACTTACTGGTCTACAAGGAAACGAGTTATTTGTGTATTTGGACGACACCGTTATCTATGCCCAAAGCCTCAGTGAACACGAAAAGAAATTTAACAAACTTGCATAAAGGCTGAGACAAGCTAACCTCAAACTCCAGCCCGATAAGTGCGAGTTCTTGAAACATGAGGTAGCCTACTTGGGGCACATTATAAGTGAAAACGGGGTAAAATCTGACCCGAAAAATTAGAATCTTTGCAAAAGTACCCTAGACTAACAACACAAAAGAAAATCAAACAATTTTTGGGTCTCGCAGGGTACTATCGACGTTTCATCGATAATTTTTCGGGCATCGCGAAGTCTCTCACTCATCTTTTGAAAAAGGGAATCCCCTTCAAGTGGTCCGATACGCAAGAACAAGCGTTCATTACTCTTCGCGACGCCCTATGCAACGAGCCGGTATTGCAGTATCCGGATTTTTCAGAACCGTTCGTAATAACTGCAGACGCTTCCGACATTGCCATTGGTGGTGTCCTCAGTCAAGGGGATATCGGGAAAGACCGCCCTATAAGTAACGCATCACGTACTTTAAACAAACACGAACAAAACTACTCCACTATCGAAAAGGAACTTCTCGCAATTATCTACCGCGTTAATCACTTTCGTCCATACGTTTACGGACAAAAGTTTGTGCTGGTCACGGATCACAAGCCCTTAGTCTGGCTTTATTCCGTAAAAGACCCAGCTAGCCGTCTGGTACAATGGCGACTAAGTCTCGCGAACTATACATATAAAATCATTTACAAACCCGGCAGGGTTAACAGCAACGCTGATGCCCTATCCCGGAACCCCCCTATCGAAATGAAAGCGGTATTTTCGGTGACGCATTCACCAAATAAAAAGACAACTTCAGAAGATGAAACAATCTTCTCCCCGGTGAAAAGAAAACAAAAAGGGCACAAAAAAGGAAAAAATCAATTGAGTACCGCTCGTAAACGGCTTCGCTCAAATTCGAACGACGAACCGTTTTTGGGTTTCGATAAAAATGTTCATACAAATGGTGAAAAAGAAACGCAACCTACAGTAATTACCGATCTTGATAACGTGGAAAAACTCCCTGAGAGTGAAAGTGGTTTGGGAACACCTCTCCCTCCTTCGGATCGTCCTATGGATCCGCCGGATGATGCGCCTCCCGATCCTCCCCAAGACTTTCCCATGGTCTCACCGGTTTTTACCGACCTACGGGAAACAATGAACGAATTAGAAATTAACGAAGGTATACCCGTAAGTGGAGACGAATCAGATGACGAATCGATTTCTAGAGATATCATGGACAACGAAAACCCTCAATTTGTTATCCCCGACGAAAATCGTCATGTATCAAACTTGTTGAAAATGCGCGAAACGCGCGACCGATTGTCTATGCAACGAGACAATCTCGTCATATTCGTAACCACAACCGGGCAACCAATGGATAATGGCGCAAATGACCTCCAGGCGCAGGGTTTTTATCCCAAACTGGAGCAATTAACGTACCTGCGAGTACGTATAAAAAGGGGAAAGTCAAAACGCATAATAGCAATGCCTATCATGGGAAACATCCACGAAAATCTCGAACTCGACGATTTAACCGAAGTAATCGAATCACTACGAGACGCCATACGTGAATCATGTTTCGACCAAATAAACATCGCAAAAACAAGTACCATCGGCAATATTTCATGGGCCGAAATAAAGAATCTGCTCTACGAGAGTCTACGTGAAGAACACCTAAACCTCACCATTTGTAGACAACTGGTCCAAATTCCCCCTGAGGAAAACCGACTTGAGATCATTAGGGAGAAACACGATTGACTCATAGGTGGTCACAAAGGGGTAGATAAAACTTATACGCGTATCCGGGAAAACTACTTTTGGAAAAACATGAAAACACAGATCCAAGACTATATGCAACATTGTCGCAACTGTCAACTCAAAAAACTTGTAAGGGTTAAGACAAAACAACCCATGATCCTCACGGATACGCCCGGGGCCGCGTTCGATAAGATCGCCATGGACATAGTAGGGCCCCAACCTTTGACGCGAAACAAGAACGAATATATACTCACTCTCCAAGATCTACTCACCAAATACTCCCTGGCTATCCCATTAAGCCGGACAACATCAGTGGACATCAGTAACGCTTTTGTGAAGTATTTTATCTCTCGATATGACGCACCCCGCGCAATCCTTACGGACCAAGGGTCCAATTTCTGCAGTAGCCTGATGAAAGCTATTGCGCGAAAATTCAAAATAAAAACATACCAAACAACGGTATTTCATCCACAGAGCAATGGGTCCATCGAAAGGTCCCACCACGTGCTCATGGAGTACCTAAAATAATACGTCAACGAAAATTCTGATTGGGACGATTACATAGACCTTGCTATGTTCTCGTACAACACGAGTCGTCATGAGGGTACGGGTTACACGCCACATGAACTCGTCTTCGGCAAACTCACACGCCACCTATCGGCCCTTCATCAAGTCGAGGATTCCCAGGCCTCGTCCTATTCAGAGTACCTTGCGGAACTATTCACTCGGATCGACAATCTTCAAACATTGGCATCCGACAACCTGAAACAAGCAAAGGAAAAATCGAAAGGATATTATGATCGTAACATAAATCCAAAGTATTTTAAGGTTGGCGATCGCGTATTGATGCTAAAGGAACCACAAAAAGGGAAATTCGGGGACCAGTACACTGAGCCCTGTGAAATTATCGAATTATTATCCGGAGGAAATATCAAAATCATGTACCAAACTAACCCCGCATTGTTCATACGAACAAACTTAGAGGCACCAGGCTGTAACCAAACATCTGGTTCTCGGTTGCAGTATGGATCCGAAAATATGCATTGTGGCAACCATCTTCATCCGTGTCGTTACCAGTCTCATCGGTTACGACTGCGGCGCCCCTGCATTAAACGTTACAACAATCTCACTTAACGACATCGGAGGATGCGACATCCCGATCGTATCACCAACACCGATGCCCGTGCGAATCCAGCTACTACAACTTTCGGAATTCTCAACAACGGAGGTCATACAGTGTAAAGTCGAAATCGACCGTACGTTATACTACTGCGGCATGCACTCACACAACTCCGTGGTGCAAAATGGCCGGCAGGTCTACCTTAACGAACTCAACGATAAAGGTTGCCGCACACTTCAAGAAACCGGAATCATACAACTTGGATTTTCCGCATTCGTCACTGGTATAAAAAGAAAGAGCACCACTTCTCGCAGTGTCACTCTCGTCGGGTCAATTTCCAGCGAAGGGACCTGTAAGGGAGCGCAGTACAGCGACCCATTTGGAACTTGGGACAACGTCATCGTCCAAGCTTCCGCCAAAATCACGATTTCAAATTACGAGGCGTCGGTCAACATGGCGACCGACCGCATTATTTAAGGAAGCACGACTCAGTGCCAACTGTCCGAGGGATCCTGTACGGATGTCGAAGGTAATCAGGCATTCTGGAAAACAGAAGCCGTCGATTCCTGTCTGTTCAACCTTTATGACGTTCTCTACGATGGAATGGCAACGAAGCTGCGCACCATCGAAAATTCTGCTCAAACTCCAGACGTCTACACGTTAACAACTCAAGAAACATCATTTGCTTTGGCTGTACGGAACGAAAAACCGGTTTGCGGTTACATTCTAATCCGGACCGAGCACCCGAAACTCTTAATTCTGGAAACACGCGATGGTCAAACGTTTGCATCGCAACGTAAGGTCCTCGTGAGCAACTTTGACATATTTTCCTACGTGAATTCAAAATTCATTTACGTGGAAAAACACATTAAAACACAAATCAAGGCTCTCTATAAAGACGTGTTGACTCAAAGGTGTAACTTGGAGCAACAAGTCCTCCGTAATGCGCTGGCCACTGCAGCAATCGTACCCGAGAAATTTGCTCGAGCCGTCGCAAAATCTCCAGGCTACATGGCCTTCATCGCGGGCGAAGTAGCCCACATCGTCAAATGCGTACCTGTAGAATGCACCCTACGAAGAGCTAGTGAGTGTTACCTGGAGCTACCTGTTACGCACAACAATCAATCGTTCGTTTTATCAGTAATTTCACGATCGTTAATCAAGACTGGTACCCACATCGAGTGCAATCCAGTATTACCTGCACAATACCTCATCGACGGAGTTTGGTACCGGTTCGCACCCTAACCTATTGAAATTCCGCCACCACAAACATTGCATCCGATGACAACTCCGACCTGGGGATACACCTCTATTGGAAACTTAGCATCTAGTGGAATCTATACTAGTCAAGAAATTGACCAATTACGCGACCGTATCATGTTCCCTGCCGAAAGACCTGCTCTATTAAATAATCTTGCACGTGGGTCGGCCGGCTACACCATACCACCAAGGTCTGTGTCTCTGACAAACCTAATTGACGAGAACACCTTGGAACATATAGCGTCAAAGACCCTTGGAAAACTCTGGAACGGTTTCGAACGATTCGGAATCGTCAGCGCAGGTTTCCTTGAAATCGTCACTATATATTCAATCATCAAAGGAGCCGTGGACACCATCATTCAGGGCTACACCTTGCATTCCTTGTACGGATGTAGTTTTGCCCTACTTGGAGCAATTTGGAATTCCATCACTCACTTACTCATCACCGAGGCTCATAAAAAAACGACATGAAGACGAAAATACGTATATCAGGATATCTCCACGTGAGCTTGATCCACCGGATACACCGCCTCAACCATCAACATCAAGAAAGTTGTCGGGCGTCGACGCCATCCTCTTGGAGCGTTTACATGCTACTCCTCAGCAATCCAGTGGCGTTGCGTCGTCTTAGTCCTCCGAGGTGTTACGTCCTGGTGATCTCGCCCTCCATTGAATAACCTAGAATATAAAACACAAACATAAAATATCTATATACTTACTCTAAAGACTAAGAATATGTATTGGGAACTACTTTAGAATTACCTAGAAATATTTTTCCTTGTCTCAAAAAAAAATAGACGACGTATAGAATAATATAATTCTCTATTTTGACAAAAACAATATGTCTTTCAATACTTGTTATGCATTAAATGGCTCTAATATAGCAATCACGTGATTTTGCATTATCCAGATAAAATACTACATGTTTTAGGGAATAAATAAATGCCCTATGTAGCACTTCGTAAAATATATTGTTCCCCCTTAAATACCTTACGGCTATGATAAAACATAAAATTTGGAAAAGCCTTCTGTCACCGAACATAGTGTGATAGCAGGACATAAGGAAACAAATATGAAATCATAATAATAATTTAATCTTCTTAACAACGCCTAAAACCCGGTTAAAATAGAACCTTTTAAAGTGTAACTTTTCCAATATTAAACAGCACATTCAGTGTTAACTTATGCCCTAAGCAATATATTTTTGTATCCAACCAATCACGTAAAAATTACCTAAATCATAGTTATAATCAGGTTAAAATGAGTACGTCTACTCGCCATATTGAAGAGGGAAAAATCCGGATTCCAACTATACCCTTCCCATAATTTTAGAACAATTCGAACTATTTAAATTTGATTTCTAAAAGAAAAGATACTTGCTTCGACCTCCTTCGACGTCATGTTCTCCTGATACGCCTGTTTTTAGTCGCGACTAGCGAAATTCGTTTCCCTCAAAACTAAAAATCGTACCGCGGTCCCGCGGATGTCAAAATTTCCCTAAAAATCCCCTCTTTCCTACAGACACAAGTCGCGGCCCCAGTGGCCATTGTTTTCCCCAAAAATCTCAAAAAATATTCAAATCCACGTATAAACCGTGTTACCGTATATCTATAGGGTACCGTCGTCCATGCTTCAACTAAGGGGGCCGCCATAATGGTTTCGGGCCGCCAAGATGGCTAACAGCCGCCATATCTAATTCCTATCACCATCTTTGATTCCCGTAGGAACCCCCGTTGTCCTGTAGGCTGCCATGACACCTCCCATGAGCATCCATCTTTATCCCGGTATATGCATCCCTAAGGAGGCCGCCATGACAGTTCCCCACAATATCTCCGTACACGTGCACTTGGACCTCGCTTCGCCCGTGGCCGCCATGACAGGCGCCACGAGGCGCACGGTCACCCTCGAAATCACGTCCCGTCAATATGATTGATACACCCCGCATAAATCACGTACTTTAAATATTACTAATGAAACTCGAGCGACATTTTTTCTCCGATCTCACTATCTACCTAGACTAAACATCCTGCGGATACTATGACCCTCCACGTGCCGTCATACCATTCCTTTGTTCCAAATTTATTAATGCAAAATCTATTGTTAATGAAGGATAGAGTCATTATTAAATCAGATAAATATTCCCCGTAGTGATAAATATCGTATTCCATTTTGAATCGTGAATTTAGAGCAATATTAACCATTATACAATGTTAATAACAAATTTTGATAATAAAATAACCATATAAAATTAAAGCATCAACGTTAATGAGACTATTAGCCCATGCGCAACATATCCCAACGCGCACCGCTAATTTTAATAGATATTTAATAAAATTTTTCAATAAAATATTTGACGCATAAGTATATATACCTGTATACCCACATATGCATATACATATATAAACATATATTTCGATATTTTTGCAGCCTTAATGATAAATGCTCCACTAAAAACTTTCCACATAAGAAAATGGAATATTGTGAAACCTGTATTCTAAAACTCCGTATAAAGATACAAAATGTAATTGTAAAGCTCCTGGTAAATTAATAAAAATTAATTTATCAAGAGCTCCATTTGATCCTGTAAGCAAATAAGAGAAAGACGTCGGTACTCCATACCGTCCCATAAGAGAAAGGGTGAAGGAAGGATGCCTACGTCACAACAGCGCTCACTTCTCCGACGCTGAACGCTGCCCCACCAAGATGGCCTCTGCCTCCACTCGAGGAGTAAATAAAAGAAGCGGTACCTCTCCTTCGACAGTTCTCCGGTCTCCCCACCAGTCAGTTGCGCTTCTCCGTCCGTCGGACCCGCACGCTGGAAAATCGGCTCTTACAATTCTCGAATCTTTGATTCTTTGTAGGTAACAGTTATACCCTTTTTCCATTTTCATCCGAAGACCTACATCGTGCGTTTATTTTTATTGTATTCTATCTATTCTCCGCAAATTAATTCAATTTTTAAAGGTGTAACAATATATTGATAATCTCCAAAAGTGATCATCGTCTTGTGTTAATTTAACCCTGAATTCCTCGTGTTAACCAAAAGTCTCACTCATAGTTTTCTGTGGCATTCTGTCAAGTTTCTCAGTGCATTCTAAGATAATTGTCAAGGCAATTGTCAATTGCCAGCTTATCCAAAGTTCTCTACTACATTTACCTTGTGTTTTAGTGCTTCGTAGTTGAGCACGAAACGTCCTCATCCTTTTCCGGTGATTGGGTGATCTTTCGTGCTGGCTAGTGGCCAAGCACGGTTACGATAATCTACCGTGCAATCTCACTCCTCAAATAAACGTGAATTCAGTGCTACTACATCGTGCATGAATTTACATCCTTTTCAGTGTTGCGAGTGTGCTGCCTAGAGGCTAAGCACCCGTGCCACAAGTTGGAAGCTGGGCCAATACCTGAAACAAATTATTTGAATTAATTAGTCGACTTATTTTTCTCTAATGCCAAGAAGACGTGCCGGTGTGTACTTCCAACGACGCCGCGCTCAGTCTACCCTATGCGAGTCATCGGGTCAACGTTCCCGCGGTGATAACAGAACTCTAGAAATACGTGTCAATCAATTGCCGCTTAGCGCAAAATTGCGTATTATTTCGAACACTCTCCTGCACTCGCGAGTGTATATCTTGGACGACCGTTGGATCCGTCGCGTATCTCCATCGTCACCTGTCAACGATACAGACGCATCCACGGTCGTTGCATCACCTGAACACGAAGTTACATTTCCGGCTATTCCATTCGACGTCGGATCCTCTTCTATCGTAGTCGAACCAGAAATCAGTTCTTACGTCACGGACTCGACTGTTGCTGATTCTCCATTCGTCGCTGAGTCCACACACAACTAAGTTCCATCCTTATGGGTGCGTGTACATCATCATCTAAGAAACCTGCTGTGGAACTTGCCGTCCCTGAAATCACCAATCGGCTCGAGATAAGTTCACACTAATCGCAGAGATTACCTTCAGGTACCGCAGCATCCTCTTCCTCAACCCGCTACGCACCGCCGCTCGTGAGGGTAAGTCAGATTAATTCACGCTACTATCTTTTCTACTCTCTTACCCTAATTTCGTATTTTATACAATTTATAACAATACTTACCAATTACGGATTGTGACCTGGCCCTCGTCCCCGTCGAGCGCATTCCCGACCAAAGGTAGGGCCCTTTTTCTTGTTGATCCGCGTTCCTGAACGAAAAGGAAAATTCAAATCAATCCGATTCTGTTCCTTTATTTTCTTCTTCTATTACTCACCCAACTCAGCAGGCGACGCCTCTTCGTGTCCGTGTACCTGTAAGGAATAAAATAGAATCAAATTAAAATCATTGTCTTCCGATTTTCTCCGTTTCAATCCTTACCTAATTCAGGACGTTACACTATCCGAGCCGTTGATATCTTCTTTAACACGTGCTCAAATAAGGTATCGTTGCATTCGCAGCTTTTACCTCTGATTACATGATCCACTCTCCCCATCGAGAACGAGATGAAATCAACGACAAACTCGACGAGATGGATCCGAGAATGTGATATGGATACTGTCACCAAGATTGGACGAATCGATTTCACCTATGTTCGCTAGGAACTGAGGGGCAATCGTCCGAGTTCCGTTTCGGCGATAGACCATCCACGTCTTCGACATCTTTTACCGAACCAGAGATAAATTCGATGCAGCTTATGATGAGTATCACGGGGTTATCGTGTCAACTACCCGAATGTACGAATCGATCCGTTCATGTCATTTTTTACACGTACGCAAAAGAGCTATCGCACTCGCAGCTTATACCTCTTCTTACATGATCCACTCTCCGCGAGGGGGACCGAGATGAAATCAATGACAAACTCGCCTGGACGGTTTTAAGGTTGTGTTATGGATGCTAGAAAAATGATTGAGAGAATCGTTCTGACGTCTGATCGCTAGGAACTGAGTGGCAATCGTCCGAGCTCCGTTTCGGCGACAGACCATCCACGTCTTCGGCATCGTTTACTGAACCAGAGATGAAATCGATGCAGCTCATACCGAGTATGACGGGGATACGGCGGCAACTACCCGAATGTACCACCCAAGCCATTGATTTCATCTTTAACGCGTGCTGAAAGGAGCTATCGATGCATTCGCAGCTTTTGTCTCTGCCAACATGATCCAGTCTCCCGATCGAGAACGAGATGAAATCAACGACAAACTCGACGGGATGATTTCGAGAATGTGATAAGGATATTAGAAAAAGGATTGAGAGAATCGATTTCACCTCTGTTCGCTAGGATCTGTGTGGCAATCGTCCGAGCACCGTGTCGGCGACAAACCATGCTCGTCTTCGGAATTGTTCATTGAACCGGGGATGAAATCGATGCAGCTCATAACGAGAATGACGGGGTTATGGCGACAACTCCCCGAATGTACCATCCGAGCCTTTGATTTCATCTGTCACACCTGCTCAAAGGAGCTGTCGTTGCATCCGCAGCTTTTACCTCTGATTACATGATCCACTCTCCCCATCGAGAACGAGATGAAATCAATGGCAAACTCGACGGGATGGTTTCGAGAATGTGATATGGATACTATAAAAATAATTGAGAGAATCGACTTCACCTCTGTTCGCTAGGAACTGAGGGCAATCGTCCGAATTCCGTTTCGGCGACAGACCATCCATTTCTTCGGCATCGTTTACTGAACCGGACATGAAATCGATGCAGCTCATAAAGGGTATGAAGGGGTTATGCCGACAACTACCCGAATGTACCATCCGAGCCGTTGATTTCATCTTCAACACGTGCTCGAAGGAGCGATCGTTGCATTCGCAGCTTTTTCGTCTGCTGGAATGATCCACTCTCCCGATCGACAACGAGATGAAATCAACGACAAACTCGACGGGGTGGTTTCGAGAATGTGACATGGATACTAGAAAAATGATTGAGAGAATCGATTTCACCTCTGTTCGCTAGGCACTGACTTACAATCGTCCGAGTTCCCTTTCGGCGACAGACCATTCACGTCTTCGGCGTCGTTTACTGGACCAGAGATGAAATCCATGCAGCTCACATTGAGTGTGACGGGGTTATGGCGACAACTACCCGAATGTACCAACCGAGCCCTTCATTTATTCTTTAACACGTGCCCAAAGCTGCCAAAGGCAGCTTTTACCTCTGATTACATGACTCACTCTCCCGACCGAGAACGAGATGAATTCATCGACAAACTCGACGGGATGGATTCGAGAATGTGATATAGATACTAGAAGAATGATGGAGAATATCGATTCCAACTGAGTGGCAATCATTCGAGTTCCGTTTCGGCGACAGACCATGTACGTCTCTGGCATCGTTTACTGAACCAGAGATGGAATCGATGCAGCTCATAACGGGTATGACGGGGTTATGGTGACAACTATCCGAATGGACCAACCGAGCCGTTGATTTCAGATTTGACACGTGCTGAAAGGAGCTATCGATGCATTCGCAGCTTTTGTCTCTGCCTACATGATCCACTCTCCCGATCGAGAACGAGATGAAATCAACGACAAACTCGACGGGATGGATTCGAGAATGAGATATGAATACTATAAGAATGATTGAGAGAATCGATTTCACCTCTGTTCGCTAGGAACTGTGTGGCAATCGTCCCAGCTCCGTTTCGGTGACAGACCATGCACGCCTTCGGCATTGTTTACTGAACCGGAGATGGAATCGATGCAGGTCATATCGAGAATGACGGGGTTATGGCGACAACTACCCGAATGAACCATCCGAGCCGTTGATTTCATCTTCAACACCTGCTCAAAGGAGCTATCGTTGCATTCGCAGCTTCTACCTCTGATTACATGATCCACTCTCCCCGTCGAGAAGGAGATGACATCAACGACAGACTCAACGAGATGGTTTCGGGAATGTGATATGGATTCTATAAAAATGATTGAGAGAATCGATTTCAGCTCTGTTCGCTAGGAACTGAGTGGCAATCGTCCGAGTTCCCTTTCGGCGACAGGCCATCCACGTCTTCGGCATCGTTTACTAGACCAGATATAAAATCGATGCAGTTTATGATGAGTATGACGGGGTTATGTCGAAAACTACCTGAATGGACCAATCGATCCGATCATGTCATTTTTTACACGTACGCATAGAAGCTATCGCATTCGCAGCTTATACCTCTTATTACAAGATCCACTCTCCCCGAAGCGGACCAAGTTGAAATCAACGACAAACTCGACGGAATGGTTTTGAGAATGAGATATGAATACTATAAGAATAATTGAGAGAATCGATTTCACCTCTGTTCACTAGGATCTGTGTGGCAATCGACCGAGCACCGGTTCAGCGACAGACCATGCTCGTCTTCGGAATTGTTGACTGAACCGGAGGTGAAATCGATGCAGCTCATAATGAGTATGACGGGGATTTGGCGACAACTCCCCGAATGTACCATCCGAGCCGTTGATTTCATCTTTAACACCTGCTCAAAGGAGCTATCGTTGCATTCGCAGCTTTTACCTTTGATTACATGATCCACTCTCCCCATCGAGAACGAGATGAAATCAATGACAAACTCTACGGGATGGTTTCGAGATTGTGATATGGATACTATAAAAACAATTGAGAGAATCGTTTTCACCTCTGTTCGCTAGGAACTGAGGGGCAATCGTCCGAGTTCCGTTTCGGCGACAGACGATCCATATCTTCGGCATCGTTTACTGAACCGGACATGAAATCGATGTAGCTCATAAGGAGTATGACGGGGTTATGGCGACAACTACCCGAATGTACCAACCGAGCCGTTGATTTCATATTGAACAGGTGCTCAACGGAGGTATCGATGCATTCGCAGCCTTTACCTCTGCTTACATGATCCACTCTCCCGATCGAGAACGAGATGATATCAACGACAGTCCTATAGCTAGGCCGGTTCTAACCTTTGGATCTCATGGTGGAGCGCGGGGGCGGAGTCGAGCGCGGGGAATTCGCGATTTGCATGGCGCCGGGGTCGGGGATCCTGCATGCGGCAGCCGAGTGCGCGGTTCCGTCGCGGGGGTCGGGGGGGGGGCTGTTAGAGAGTGGGGACGCTAGTTTTATGTGACGATGTCTTTCAGGCGATAGCTCGACCTGCGGCCGAGAGCGGGAGGCCGCTGTCGACTCTGTGGGGGAGGGGGCATCATAGAGTCGCGGGTCCTTGAATACCCATAAAATCTGATCATTTATTATCAACATTATAAATCTAAGCGCAGCATTTTTGTCTAGACTATTCACTGGAGTTTATATATATATATAAAAAACTTAGACAAATTTGCATGTTTGTGTGTGTGTGTGTGTGTCTGTGTGTGTGTGTCTGTGTGTGTGTGTCTGTGTGTGTGTCTGTGTGTGTGTGTCTGTGTGTGTGTGTCTGTGTGTGTGTGTCTGTGTGTGTGTGTGTGTCTGTGTGTATGTGTCTGTGTGTCTGTGTGTGTGTGTGTGTCTGTGTCTGTGTGTGTGTGTGTGTGTGTGTGTGTGTGTGTGTGTGTGTGTGTGTGTGTGTGTGTGTGTGTGTGTGTGTGTGTGGGTGTGTGTGTGTGTGTGTGTGTGTGTGTGTGTGTGTGTGGGTGTGGCTGTGTGTGTGCGTGTGCGTGTGCGTGTGCGTGTGTGTGTGTGTGTGGCTTAAGAAGTTACGTACAGGGCAAAGAAACGATGGATGAATTTATCCAGATGTTCTTTTTTTCAACTATCTGGACGGAGGCTCATGTCCGAGACACTGTTGTACACTGCAACGTTTCACCCACCTCGTCCGAAAGTCTCAAATTTTACGGCTCCTTTTTTTCTTACGTCGAGCACCAGGGACCGCCATACCCTATCGCTTCGAATATCCAACTCGAGTCTCATCATTCCATAGGTCCATACTTGAAATCCCATAAAATTTTACGACAGCAACCGACGAAGACAGTGATCCGGGGAAAAAATGCATTTCCATTTTTCAGGGATTTAGTTTTTCATCTATGAATGATCATATATACAGAGAGTGTAACGGCAAACCTTGATACCGACACTTGAGATCATGCAGGTCTGGACAAGTTAGCCCCATGCTTAAGGATTTTCTCTCCGTTAACACAACTCTCCACTGAATTTTTTTTATTGCTCCGCTATTCAGAGCATATACGATAACGGGGTGTGTATGTTGAAAAACTATAAACTTTCGGAGATCTATGGATGAAGACCTTTTTAGGCTTCGTCCGTGGACCACTTGAGCGCCGATGGAGAGCCCATGAATTTTTTTTTTTCTTCACTACATGCATCTCGACTGACATGCTCTTTTATTTTTCCCGGCAATCCAATGCGATATTAGAAAATTCTCGTGGGCTGGTGATATTTTCCGAGATGATCGGGAAAGACGAAAAATGTCTAAAGGGGAAAACCATGTTTAATGATCTGCTGCGCTCAAAAGTGTTCGCACTTTGGATCGAGCAGTCTGATAGTGAACATCATCTTTTTTGGGAAGCCTCGTTTCATCAAATATGGAGAGCAACGCGGAGAAGTCACAACAAATCTTGCACGATTAAGCCGCGCTCCTAAGTTCATTCGAAGATTTTGCTGTGTGGGAACGACGGTGCATTGAGTTTATCGAAGAATTGGAAACGCAAAGGCGGATTAAGCGCCCGCGACTATCAATTGGACTTCAGCAGTCACTGATAGCCCAAATAGTGCGGCTGAAAGGGTTGAGGAATTCTGTGCGTAATCATTTTATACACATGGGTGCAGGACACAGTCATAATGGGCTAACCTGGCGAGAGATTGACACATCCTTCCATAGTCGAAAATTGACCGGTTCCGTAATCAATCGCAACCGCATCGAACTACGGCAATTTGTCAACGATGCTCGCGACCTAGTGCTTCAACATGTGCAAAATACTATCTGCAAACACAACAGTATTAAAGTTAATACAGTGTTTAACGGCGAATTCGCGCGTGGAGACAAACATGCCAATAAAAGTGTCATCACGCGAAACTGTGAACTAGTAAACACAAGCGATTTGAGTGAGTGGTAATCAATTCCCGGTGATTATAGACCAAATTAAAAAAATTGAACTACAAAACAATTTATCTATTAACGTGTAAACCACCACCGCCAAAAAGGGCCTTGTTCCAATACGCGTGACTCAAGAGAAGAAGGAGAAGCACATTAATTTGCTGTACATGCAAGATACTGAGGACAACAGGGTGGGGCATTTTACATGGATTAAGAACTTGTCGAGACTCGTAAACGCACAACTGAGCAAAAAGGAGCATAAACAATATATCTGTCATAGGTATGTAAAGTTAAACTAAGTTATATTCCGTTGGCATTTACTAGATGGATTGAACGAAACAATGTTTTTTTTTTGCAGGTATTTGCATTACTTCGGATCCGAGGATAAATTGCAGTTGCACGAGGTCGATTGTGGAGCAATAAACGACTGCGCGATCCGACTACCGAATGCCACCAACAATTGGCTCCAATTCACCAACATTAGCCGGAAAGAGCGACAACCCTTCATTGTGTATGCCGATTCGGAGTGTGTTTTAGCAAAGACTGATGAGAAGAACCAAGTAAAAAATATGTGTCATCACCATGAAGTGTTTAGTATCGGATATTACGTGTATTGTTCGTACGATCAGTCGCTCTCTTTGTATCACTCGCGTCGCAGTGCTGATTGTGTCTCATGGTTTGTCGAAGAACTGAAAAATCTAGCATTGCGCATAAAAGAAATTTTCTGCGACAATGTCCCAATGATTTATGTGACACCGAGCGAGTGGGCAAGTTTTCGCAAAGCCACCCAATGTCACATATGCAGGAAACCATTCGCGGAAGACGATATACGCGTTCGATATCATTGCCATCTGACTGGACGCTATAGAGGCCCTGCCCATTCTAATTGCAATTTAAACTACAAACAGTCATTCTTCAATCCAGTAGTTTTTCACATTTTATCGGGTTACGATGCACATTTTATCATCAAGGAAGTAGCCACAGCGTTCGAAGGAAAGACCGATGTGCTTCCAATCACACAACATCTCCTTCAAAATACAGCACATTCAAATCACAGACGATTCTAAATAGAAAATCCAATTGCGCTTCATCGATTCATACGAATTCCTCAACACCAGTCTCGAAAAATTAGCCTCATTTTTGACCGAGGACAAACTCAAAATTTTACGCATGCAATTCCCAATGCTTTCGACGGACAATTTCAATTTGCTGACGCGAAAAGGGGTCTTCCCTTATGAGTATATTAATGACGTGACCAAGCTAGACGACACTTGCCTACCACCACGTGACGCATTTTATAGTTCCCTGACAGATGCTACAGTATCCGAGAGTGAGTATGCACATGCTGAGAAAGTTTGGGAGCGGTTCTCCATTCGAACGCTGGGTGACTATAGCAATTTATACTTGAAGACAGATGTCTTGTTATTAGCTGATATTGTCGAAAACTTTCGAAATACGTGCATTGAGAGCTATGGCCTAGATCCCGCGTATTACTACACATTGCCGGGGTATACCTGAGATGCAATGCTAAAACACTCGAATGTCAAGTTTGAATTACTAACTGACATCGACATGGTTTTATTCGTTGAGCGGGGTATACGCGGTGGTCTCAGTCAATGCTCAAACCGATATGCACACGCTAATAACAAGTACATGGAGTCGTTTGATCCATCGAAAGCATCGTCATACTTGATGTATTTTGACGTCAACAATCTGTATGGATGGGCATCGTGTCAACCTTTGCCATACGCAGATTTTAAATGCGTCAACGACGTGTCCAAGTTTGATCCATCTTCCATCGCGCTAGATTCACCGGCAGGCTACATCCTTGAAGTCGACTTGGAATATCCACAATCTCTACATGATGCGCACAAAGACCTGCCGTTTTGTCCAATACATGAAAAACCGCCGGGTAAGCAGGGGCAAAAGCTGTTAGCAACCGTCTGTGATAAAAAACGCTACATCAGTCACAATCGAAATTTACAGCAGTGCTTACGTTATGGACTTTGCCTTACGAAATTCCATAGGGTATTACAATTCAAACAATCCCCATGGCTACGTTCATATATCGAGTTAAATACGCAATTTCGAACGCTAGCCAAAAACGATTTTGAAAAGAATTTAGTCAAATTAATGAACAATGCGGTGTTTGTCAAAACGATGGAGAATGTGCGCAATCATGTAGATGTAAAGCTTTTGACGAAATGGGAGGGCAGATATGGTTCAGAGGCAATAATTGCGAAGCCAAACTTCCACAGCCGACGTGTTTTTTCGGAAAACTTTATTGCTGTAGAATTGCGCAATCTCGAGGTGAAATTCAACAAGCCGATATATGTGGGTATGTGCATACTCGACATATCCAAAACATGCTTGTATGGATTTCATCACTGGATTTCATGGTATCATGTATACCGATACGGATAGTCTCATATATAACTTTGAGAGCGATGATATGTACATGGACATGAAGCGCGACATTGTTAAATTCGATACGAGCGATTATCCGGTGGACAATAGGTATGATATGCCGCTTGTCAGCAAGAAGGTACCCGGTCTCATGAAAGACGAATGCAATGGTGCAATTATGACCAAGTTCATTGGACTTCGATCGAAAATGTATGCGACACGTGTTGAGGGTAAGAAGGACACTAAAAAAGTTAAAGGTGTCAAGAGTAGCGTTGTGGCTAGGACAATCACGTTTGACGATTATGTCCGATGCTTGAAGGAAGACATTGAAATGATGCGTAGTCAAACGTGTATTCCATCGAAGTTGCACAAGGTCTACACCATTCGTGAGACGAAAATCGCTCTAAGTCCTCATGATGATAAGCGTTATATCATACCTGGGACCTGTGAGACCCACCCATGGGGGCACTACATCATACCATTGTAAAAAACTATCATGCATATAAACTCGATGTAAAATTGTGTACATTTTTGTAAATACTTGACGTATATAACTTGTAAAAATTGTGTATGTTTTTGTAAATATTAACTCGATGTAAAACTTGTTTGTTGTAAATATTTGATTTTGTAAAAATGAACTTTTGTAAGTAAAGGAAACGGCTTTTGTAATCCATATGTACCCATTATTTCCCGCATACACTGTTCGAGAGTGGGGGGCAGAAGGGATTGGAGGGAGAGAAAATGCCTGCTGTGGCGCACCAGGTTGACGGGTAGAACGAGAGTCATAAAAGTATAAATGTATTTGGCCTCTATTATTGAGGACTACAAATCAGATTTACTTATCCAACTATTGTGGGCATTGTCGAAACCCAGCCACTTTACAAACATTCGATGACCGCGCTTCTTTACAAATCTGTCTATGAGATAGATATCGGGGTACTTGGCACGGAGAAGCTCTTGTTCGTAGAAACCACCGGCGAATGGTTCATTTTCATGGTTCTTCAAACGATACGTCACTGGATGCGTTTTCTTCACACGAGATACCGTAAGCATTTCCGTTGTCCAATTTGGCGAGTGACCCTTTTCGAAAACACTCTTGAATTTGCTGATTCTCACTTTATCGCCAATGGTGAATTTCGGTGGTGTTTTTATTGACGGCTGAGTCTTATTGAAAACTTTCCGCAACATTTCCTTCTCATTCTCCGCGTTGACATTTCTCGGTTTTATCTTAATGGTGCGGTGTACGAAATCATTATATTCGGCTACTAGATTATCAAGAATATCGATCCACTTATAATTACCAAGAAGACTAAATTGCATCCACATCTTATTTTTCAATGTACGATTGAAACGCTCGCAAATGGATGTCTTCAAGTTGCTATATGTTAAATACATGTGAATATTGTACTTTTTCATTAGGGATTTAAAGTGACAATTGTAAAATTCTTTTCCCTCGTCGACGTGCAAGTGCTGTGGTATGCGTCCCTCAACGAGTATCGACTTCATTGCGGCTGCTGCATCTTTACCACTGTTACTCAGCATTGGTACTGCTCAGGCGAATTTTGAGAAAGTATCAATGACGGTGAGGAGGAATTTATGTTTGGTGTTTTGATGTGCGCACGATGACATATCGACGAGATCAGCTTGCCAGGTCTCATCCAAGCCACGGATGTCCACATGACGACGCGGATAGTTTCGTCGAGCAGGCTTATGTAGCTCCAGCACGAGAGCTCTCTTTTTCTCGTTCATTTTCTAGTCCACTCAATCGCGCATCCAGTGCAGCAATGGTCCGTGAATTACGAATCATCAAATCTTGTAGATTTTTGACATTGGCCCCGAGTGTTTTGCAATATATCTTATCGTAGCTTCAAGTCCATTAACCAGCAACTGATTACGCTCGTTCATTTCTTTGCATATATTCTTAATGATCGTTCGGGATCTTTTGTGTAAAGCACTTAGGTGATGGCGTCGTTTTCCCCTTTCGGATTGGAAATGTTACACAATCGTTTCTGCCCCACGTCATAATGACCATCTGTGGTGGTTTTAATCCCAATCCCAGGTCGGCCTGGAGGACCTTGCTTACTGAGGAGTATTGGCGTCCAAACACATCGACGCTCATGATGAGAATGCATAAATTTTCCGACGCCGAGTTAGTAAATGATTTCAGCTTCACGCAATTCCTCGATAATCGATAAAATTTCATTCGCATGGGCTGAATTTCCGGCTGCTTGTGATGCCAGAAGTAGACGAAGACGGTCTACCAGCTCATTGGGATTGTCCCAATATACATAGTCCAATTGGGCGTGTTTTCTAGCCAGCTTATACGTTGGCATACCCGTTCCCACGTGGTGATCGGCTATATTTGCAATATAAGTGTTGAATTGATGACAGGTATTACGTCGTCTAGCCGCACTAGGCTTATAAAATATTTGTGAGCATTCGTCGCAATAACAATTTTTTCATCGTTATTCAAATCGTCTGGTGTGAGAGCTTTGATATTGAGCACTTTTTTAAACGGCAGCTCTGTTAATCCATCAGTTTTCGCATAATTTACATCTCCCACACGAATATGTTGAGAGTCGAAATTTATCGGAGAATCACCAATCATTAATCGGTTGTTTGAGAGATTCCGCACACCATATGATACATCCAGGCTTGCTTTTCTATTTGTTCGTAACAGCAGGAGATATTTGGTGATTAATTCATCGGAATTTTGTGAGTCATCATCATCATCCTCATATATCAATTTGAAAGAATCTTGTGTTTCACTCTTGAAGGAATCGTGTGTCTCGTTCTTCAATTCATGTTTCACACTATTTATCGCATCTCCTTCTTTATCGTCGGCTTTTTCATCCTTGATTTCCTCCTTCGCCGTCTCACCGTTTTTGTACGACACCAATTTCTCCAATGGTCTGACTATAGGCTTAAAGTCATCTCGCATTCTCTGCTCATTACTCTCTTTGCCAATTTTCATCATTCGATGCTTTCGTCTGATTGCATCGCTCGCCTTGGCAATTTCACGCAATACATTTTTTCTCTCAACAGTTGTTCGGTGTTCATGTAGTCACTGTCGACGCGTGCACAATACTGCCTCTTGAACCACCGGCGACGAGTCATTTATCAATGGTGAGAAAATCATCAAAACCTTGCCTATATCGACCCTCGTCCATATTGCTATGTTTGTTGATCGTGTTAAATGCATATTGTTGGAATTCCAGCATTTCATGCACATGTTTTTGAAGCATGTATAAGTCATATCCGTATTAACGTGATCGTTGTACACATGTTTGAGATTCATATCATCCTGCTTGAAAAGCACCACGAAATTTGCATTATCTCTCACGAGATGTTTGGGGATACGAGTGTACGTCTGACAAAGATGAAAACTGTCTACAATCTCGTGTCTCCCCATGAAAAAGAATGTTCTAACATTATCCTGCTTTTCGCACGCAATATCATCAAAGATGAATATAGAGTAGGACCGTGCATGACTTGGTGCAATCACTTGTTCATGCTCATTGAATGGATTATATGTAACTCCCCGCACAGGTTCAAGTAATTGTTCGAGCAACTTGAACTTTGGTTGCTTCAGCGACTCGGAATATAAATAAAAGTTCTCAAATCTCAAGCCATTGGGATGGATGATGAGAGTGAGCAAAGCATTGGTTTCTCCACAATTTGATGGACCACAAAACATCGCACGTATGCTATCCGGCAATAACTGTCCATGACGCTGTTGTCTCTTCTCCCGGCCATCTTCGACAAGTTCATCGAAATTTATCACGGGAAGGCTACCTCCGTGAGTTTGCTTCTTGGATGCCATCTCGCACAGGACTGACGGAAAAATTATATAAATAGCATTTTTATAAGGATTCGCCTTCAGTCGAGTATTGTGTTTAGACATGATCGTTCATAGCGGTAAAGGTGTCGTCAATCGCCTAATCAACAAAGTACCCGTTGAATTGCATCTGCCAGGTTATCAATATTGCGGACCAGGCACAAAGTTGGCCAAGCGTCTTGCTCGTGGTGATCCAGGCATTAGTCCATTGGATGCAGCTTGCAAACAACACGATATTGCATATTCGAAAAAACCGGATAATCTTGAAGCGAGACATTTGGCGGATGAAGTGTTGGCTGAACAGGCTTGGCAACGAGTTAGTGCGCGAGACGCTAGTATCGGTGAAAAAGCCAGTGCTTGGGGCGTGGCAAATATTATAAAGACAAAGAGAAAATTTGGTATGGGGATAAAGGCCCGCAAGTTTGAAAAAAATAATTGGCGCTGCAAAAAAGACAATGATTCACAACAGTGATCCACATAAGATTATTAAATCAGGTCTAAAGGTCACTCGTGCAGCTGTAAAGATGCAAGGTGGAAAAGTACGCACACCTCGAGTTCTACCTGTACCCCATAAAATTGGTGGTTTATTACCGTTCCTCGTGCCTACTTTTGCTGGTCTTAGCGCTGCGGGAGCTTTATCAGGTGGTGCGGCGAGAATAGCTGATGCGGTTCATGCTGCTCAAGCAGCTAAACGTGAGTTGGATGAAAGTTAGCGCCATACTCGAACAATTGAAGCGATCGCATTGGGTAAGGGCTTACATCTGAAACCATATAAGCAGGGATTGGGTCTTCATATTAAGCCAAAAAACTAGAAGTTACGCTGCCTCACCGACCTCTCACCGACATCGATCTTCTTAAATATGCGAAAATCCTAAAAATTCCACAATTTCGTGGAGTTTACATGCGCGATACATTGCCAGCAAGCGGGCCCCTCAAATGTGAAGCAGCAATTGTCGATTTGGATGAAAATGTTGGGCCTGGAACACACTGGGTCGCTTACAAAAAGACTGGATGGAATGTCATGTACTTTGATAGTATCGGCAACCTTCCACCACCATCCGAACTCATGAGATATTTTCGTGTTGGTAGCGTAAATTATAATCATAATAGATATCAGGAATATGATACGATTGAATGTGGACATTTGTGTCTCAAATTGCTTGGTCAACAACTACAGCACAAAGACAAATATACACTATATATAGGGGGGAAGTGACGTGGAGAATTCAGTTGTTAATTTACCAGCATCATGGATGAAAGTTTAACATTGACCATATCTGGCTCATCATCTATACTCGAGGTGCAATACTTTCCCCCCAACGAACTCTCGCCACACAAAAATTATACTCTCGGTCTCGTGGAATTGTTGACTTTCAACTCTAATTCCAATAACGAGGATGGTCACGATAAACTTTACGTGGGAGAAGAGGTGTTGACGATACCTGCGGGTAGTTATGAAATAGAGGATATCGAGACGTTTGTACAAGCAGAACTCAGGCGTAAAAACATCAGCATCAGCATTAAACCCAATAATAATACGCTACGCAGTGAGATCGAGTGTGATTATGATGTAAATTTTGAGCCGACAGATTCTATTGGACATCGACTAGGCTTCACCGCACGCAAATTGGAAGCCAATAAAAGACATGAATCTGACCTTCCTGTAGTTATTCTCTAAGTGAATGCCCTACGCGTTGAGTGCAACATTACCGCTGGTGACTATATTAACGGACAAAAAGTACACACAATTCATTAATTCTTTCCATCTGTGCCACCGGGCTATAAGATCATTGAAGTTCCCTCGCATGTAAATTATCTGCCAATCACAAGTCGAACGATTGATACGATACAGATTCGCATAGTGGATCAGGACGGTGATTTGGTAAATTGCCGCGGTGAAGTAATCACCATACGCCTGCAAATAACGTCGTGATGGGTATAGTTTTCAATAGATCTTCCAATAACAATAAATAAACCATGGATAAAAACGATCAGCCGTCGGACAGCGCCCAAAGTGCTAACACCTCAAAACCTGTTACTCTTGAAGTGTTTGGGTCTCAAAGTGCGTGGCGAAAGCGTGTAAAAAATTATTTAGTCTGTGCGCTGTGCATCTGCTGCGCGAAATGGAAGAAGAAATCGTAAACATTCAGACACCCGTGGTCGTTGATGAATCCATCATCCATTGCGAGATTCACGCTCATCAGCCATATGCATCTTCAACCTTCAATCACAGCGATGAAATCCGTATTGCCATCCAACATCAAGACCTCTCCATCCAGCCGAGCAAGAGTTCCCTACACATACAGGGTGACAATTTGGGGATGGCCACCTATTTTTAAATCCAGTTGGGCGGCCATTTCGAACCAGTTGAGGTGCGCTTTTGGAATAGTTTTTCGAGAACTTCTCGAAAAAAAATATAGGGCTCATGTGAAAACAATAAATTTCATGGAAAAAAATAAAAATTTGTTGAAAAAAAAAAATAAAAATGGCATTCCGCGCCGGCCGAAGCGAAGTCGACTCGATTTTGAACACGGAAGATCCGAATAGAAGTGGGTCGAAAAATGTTATCACTGAGAAAAACAATATCAAAATTTCGAAATCGAACGATAGTTCAAACGTTGAGTTTGACTTCCGCAGTGTCTCGGGATCGGCGGAACCTGCGAACGGATTCAGCGGAGAGAGTGTTCGCATCGCGGCTGTCATAGGGTCGCAAACGTCACCGGAAAACGACCAGCCGCGGCTGACGTTTCGAGAAGTCAAATGTGTTCACAAATAAGCATTTGTGAGCGAATTTTTCAGGTTTTTTTAGGGTCATACTTGGCGCTAAGATAAAAAATGGAGCGATTAAAAAAGCTTCATTTTTTTCGTCTTTCAACATCGTCCATGGGCTAAAAAAAATGGTCTGCCTCAATTAGTGCTTGGGTGCTTATTCTTTGGCTTCAATTTGGTATTTTTTGCTCTTTGTACGATCACTTGTCGTTGACATCCCGCCAATAGAACGAAAATTCATCTCTGGCGTTGATCATCGATATCTCTTGAAGCAATCATCGTACGGCGAACGGAAGGTGGGTTTCAGAAACTCGAATAACTCCTCTATAAGTTCCTTTTGGTATTTGAAGGAAAAGATTTTTCTAGGCTAAATATTGATCTGAATTTTTTTTTACATACTACTTCCGCCGTATTGGCAAATCCACCACCAGCTTGCAAATATTGCGAAAACTATCGATATTTCCAGGTATTTTTTGAGCCGAATACATGGTTAAGATGAAAAAACAATTCGTTAGTTTTCTCACTACTTTTGTTTGCTTATAATTTAGCAATAAATACTCATCAAATCGCACAAGCAAAAACAAATTGCTTAGTTTTGATTTTAATTTAAATCGTTATCCATTGAAGAATCGTATGGCGATGCGTGATAAAAAGGTGTATGAAGGTTCGCTTGGGGGTATCAATTCGATTTAATGCAACCAATTTGAACTCGCGAAATTATAGCATGCAATCAAAATAATCGAATCAACACTGAACAGGTGATGATTTTATAAAATTATCTACACATTTTGAAATGAAAAAAAATCGCAATATTGGGGGATGGATCTGTTTTATTTCTTACCATTTCCCATTAACTATTCAGTAAATAGTTTTAAAAAACTAATTTTTTATTTAATTTTATTTCAAACTGTTTACAAAATTGCATGAAATTATCATCTGCGATTCCTTTGTTTGCATACTATAAGTTATCGAGTTAAAATAAGGTGCATTAAATTAAGTTGATACCCTCAAGCGAATCTTCATACGCCTTTTGTACACGAAATGCTTCACGATTTTTCAATCGATAGCGATTGGAGAAAAAAAAATTCAACACAAACATTTATTTTCGTTCGTAAGATTTGATCAATAGTTAATGCAGAATTACAAGCAAACCAAATTAGTGAGAACGATAACGAATTTTTGTTTTCATCTTAACCATCGTCATTTGACCACTAAGGAGCAATAAATGTGCCCATTCAATTTTTCATGAAAGTTTGTGGATTGGGATAAAAAAAACGGTTAAACGGATCCCTTTGCAAATTTACAGTCTTTAGGGATGTATTAAGCTCAAAAAATTCCTCAAAACATTCATTACCTTCCCAATATTTGCAAAGTTGTAGTAGATTCTCCAAAATGGTTAAAAAAGTCATTTTTTAATACTTTTTCGAATTAATATTTAGCTTGAAAAAAAAAAGTTTTCTATCAAATAGCAAAAGGATTTAATAGAGGAGTTATTCGAGTTTCCGAAACGCACCTCCCGTTCGCTGTACGATGATTAGTTCAGGAGATATCGATGATCAAAGAAAAAAAGCCGAAGTTTCAATCAATTGGCGAAATCTCAGCGACAAGTGGTCGTACAAAGAGCAAAATAATACGAAATTGAAGCTCAAGAATCACGCTAAAAGACCCAAGTTTTGATTCGGGCAGGATTTTTTTTTAGCCCGTGGACGATGTTGAAAAACTTTTTGAAAAATGCATTTTTTTAGTCACGATATGTTTTTGGTCTCTGCCCAGTGTGATGCTCGAAATACTTCGTGCGGCAATGATAAATGCGATAATGATACAAAAATTAGATTATTCATGGGATTCGTCGGAATAATGAATCGAAAGATAAATAAGTTGATGTTTCTTAAATTTGGAGGCACGGAGCGATTATGATAACAAGTTGAAAGTTTTTATTTACTTGATTATTTTATTTAGTACGATTATTAAACTTGGCAATGCATGATTCAACTTAAAAGAAAAGTAGATGAGAAAATGAGAACAACAATTTTCTGTGGTATGCAAAACGAAAATCCGACATGTAATCCGCTTTGCGACTACGTAGAGCCTTGAAATTTTGCGAACACGAATCTAATAAGAGGCGAAGATGCGTGATTTGACGACAATAAAAATCATGAATGAATAAATAAATAAATAGAGAAATAATGATTGTCTGTGGGATGCAAAATGAAACATCGATATTCCATGCACGTTCCGACAATTTAAAGCACTTAAATTTTGCAAACAGACTTCTAAGAGGCCCTCATGAAGAGATGCATGGAAAGGAAATCCGAGAAGAGCTAGGTGTTTCTTGGTGACGCTTGATTCTGACCAAGTCCCGATGTTGAGGAAATTCCATTGACCGTGTGTCCCGTACAAAAATTCGAGTAGGGACAAAATACTGGTCCTGATCTGCCGTTTCTCGAAAATGTAATGCTCCGGTTAGGTGTGTTTGTTGACGTATCATAGAGCGTAGTTGTTAACGTAACAAAGATAAAATCGGTGCTTGGAATGGTTCCCGGGGCCTCGCTCAAGCATCCCGGTTATTACTGTACCGAGTCCATCGCCAAATTCTTCGTCCTTCCAGTCAGATTGCGTCGAGAAATCTCACGATGCTGCGAGAACTGTTATAAGAATATTGACGTTGTACGGAAGATAAAATCGGTGCTGCGAATGCCTCTTGCGTCTTCACTCGAACATTCCGGATATGACAGGGCCGAATCCGTCTCCGCTTTTATCTTACTTTCGGTTGTAGTGCGTCAAAAAGTCTGACGATGCCGCGACCCCGATGACAGTAGCAATTGTCATAAAGAAAACATAAAAGCGGTGCTCGTGCCGGTTCTGGGGGCCTCAATTGGACATCGACGCTGTCACGGCACCGAGTTTGCTCTCGCTTTTATCTTAATACCGGTCATAGTACGTCAAGAAGTCCGCTGATGCCGGGAGAACGATGGCAAAAGGACTTGATAGTATACAAATGTATAAGCGGTACTCGCGACGGTCCTCGTGGCCTCGAACGGTAATCCCCGACTGGACGGCCCAGAGTTCGTCTCTGCTGTCATCTTACCTACGGTCATTTTTCGTCAAGACGGCTGATGATGCCGCCAGAACGATGACCGAAGCATTTGTTAGTAAACTAACCAAAGGTGAAAGCTGTACTCGCGATAGTTCTTGAGGCATCGATCGGTGACATTCCCGATACGACGGCCCCGAGTTTGTCTCCGCTTTCATCTTAGTTCCGGTTAATTTTCGTCAAGAAGGCTGACGATGCCGCGAGAACGATGACCGGAGCATTTGTTACCAAACAAAGGTAAATATCAGGGCGCGCGATGATTCTTGTGGTCTCGGTCGGTCATCCTCGGCGCGATGGCACCGAGTTTCTCTCTCCTTTCATCTCTCTTGCGGAAATTTTTCGTCCAGGAATCTGACGATGCCGCAAGAACAATGACCGGAGCGTTTGTTATTAAACAAAGGTAAAAGCAGAGCTAGCGATGGTTCTCGGGGTCTCGGTCGGATATCCCCGACTCGACGGCCCCAAGTTCGTCTCTGCTTTCATCTTAATTCCGGCCATGCTCATCAAGCCAGTTAATAATGTGGCGAGAACCAGGTCCGGAGCGTTTGTTGGTAAACAAAGATGTAATCAGTGCTCGCGATCGTTTTGGGAGCCTCGATTGGTCATTCCCGATATGATGGCCCTGAATTTGTCTCTGCTTTCATCTTACTTGCGGTCATTTTTTCTCGAAAAGTCCAACCGTACCGCGAGAACGATGAGCGGAGCATTTGTTAATAAACAAAAAAAGCAATACTCGCGATGGTACTTGGGGTCTCGTTCGGTCTTCCTCGACGCGCCGGCTCCGAGTTTGTCTTTGCTTTCACCTTACATCCGGTCATTTTTCGTCAAGAAATCGGACGATGCCGTCATAAAGATGATCGGAACATTTGTTGAAAAACACAGATAAAAGCAGTGCTTGCGATGGTTCTGGGGGCCTCGATCGGTCGTTCCCGGTACAACGGCCGTGACTTCGTCTCTGCTTTCATCTTTCTCCCACCCCCCGGTCTTTGTTCCCCACATAGTCTGACAATGCCGAGAGAATGATGACGGGAACATTTGCTAGTGAACGAAGATAAACGCAGTGCATGCGATGGTTAGGGGTGTCTCGATTGGTAATTCCGAATACGACGGCTCCGAATTCCTATCTGCTTTTGTCTCACTTCCAGTCATTTTTCGCCCAGGAATCTGAAGATGCCGCAAGAACTACGACCGGATTGATTGTTATTAAATAAAGATGAAAGCAGCGCTCGCGATGGTTTTGGGGGCCTAGATCGGTTATTCCCGATACGACGGCCCCGACTATGTCTCTGCTATCATCTTACTTCCGGTTATGTTTCGTTAAGAAGACTGACGATTCCGCGAGAACGATGACCGGAGCGTTCGCTACTAAACAAAGATGAAAGCAGTGCTCGCGATGGTTTTGGGGGCCTCGATTGGTCATTCCCGATAGGACGGCCCCGAATTTTTCGATGCTTCTATCTTACGTCTGGTCATTTTCCATCGAGAAGTCCAACGTTGCTGCGAGAACGATGAGCGGAGCACTTGTTAATAATTTTTAAAAACGCAATGCTCGCGATGGCACTTTGGGTCTCGTTCGGTCATCCTCGACGCGACGGCCCCGAGTTTGTCTTTGCTTTCACCTTAGTTCCGGTCATTTTGCGACAAGAAGACAGAGGATGCCGTCATAACGATGACCAGAGCATATGTTAAAAAATAAAAATAAAAACAGTGCTTGCGATGGTTCTGGGAGCCTCGATCGGTCATTCCCGATATAACGGCCCCGAGTTTGTCTCTGCTTTCATCTTACTTCGGTCCTTTTTTCGTCAAGGAGTCTGACGATGCCGCGAGAACGATGACCGGAACATTTGCTAGTAAACGAAGATAAAAGAAGTGCACGCGATCGTTTTGGGGGCCTCGATCGGTCATTCCCAATACAACGGCCCCGAGTTTCTCTCTGCTTTTATCTCCCTTCCAGTAACTTTTCGCCCATAAATCTGACGATGCCGCAAGAACTAAGACCGGAGCGATTGTGATTAAATAAAGATGAAAGCAGGGCTCGCGATGGTTTTGGGGGCCTCGATCGGATATTCCCGATACGACGGCCCCGACTTTGTCACTGCCTTTATTTCACTTCCGGCCATTTTGCGACAAGAAGGCAGACGATGCCGCGAGAATGATAACCGGAGAATTTGTTAGTAACCAAAGATGAAAGCAGTGCTCGCGATGGTTCTGGGGTCCTCGATCGGTCATTCCCGATACGACGGGATGAGCGGAGTGCTCCGCTCATCGTTGTTACAGCAACGTTGGACTTCTCGATGAAAAATGACCGGACGTAAGATGAAAGCAGAGGCCATTTCGGGGCCGTCGTATCAGGAATGACCAACCGATGCCTCCAAAACCATCGCGAGCACTGCTATCATCTTTGTATAGTAACGATCGCTCCGGGCGTAGTTCTTGCGGCATCGTCAGATTTCTGGGCGAAAAATTACTGGAAGTGAGATGAAAGCAGAGAGAAACTCGGGGCCATCGTATTGGGAATGACCGATCGAGACACCCCGAACCATCGCGTGCACTGCTTTTATCTTCGTTCACTAGCAAATGTTCCGGTCATCGTTCTCGCGGCATTGTCAGACTTCTTGGCGAAAAAAGACCGGAAGTAAGATGAAAGCAGAGACCAACTCGGGGCCGTTGTATCGGAATAACCGATCGAGGCCCCCAGAACCGTCACAAGCACTGCTTTTCCTTTGTTTTTTAACAAATGCTCCGGTCATCGTTATGACGGCATCGTCAGATTTCTTGACGAAAAATGACCGGAAGTAAGGTGAAAGCAAAAACAAACTCGTGGCCGTCGTGTCGAGGATGACCGAAGGAGACACCAAGTGCCCTCGCGAGCATTGCTTTTTTTATTATTAACAAATGCTCCGTTCATCGTTCTCGCGGCAACGATGGACTTCTCGACGGAAAATGACCAGACGTAAGATGAAAGCAGCGACAAATCCGGGGCCGTCGTGTCGGGAATGACCAATCGAGGCCCCCAAAACGATCGCGAGCACTGCTATTGTCTTTGTTTACTAACAAACCTTCCGGTCATCGTTTTCGCGGCATCGTCAGTCTTCTTGACGAAAAATTACCGGAAGTAAGATGAAAACGGAGAGAAACTCGGGGTCGTCGTATTGGGAATGACCGATCGAGGCCCCCAAAACGATCGCGTGCACTTCTTTTATCTTCGTTTACTAGCAAATGTTCCGGTCATCGATCTGGCGGCATCGTCAGACTTCTTGAAGAAAAAAGACCCGAAGTGAGATGAAAGCAGAGACAATCTCGGGGCCGTTGTATCGGGAATGACCGATCGAGGCCCCCAGAACCATCGGAAGCACTGCTTTCATATTTGTTTTTTAACATATGCTCGGTTCATCGGTATGACGGTATCGTCTGCCATCTTGTCGCAAAATGACCCGAAGTAAGGCGAAAGCAAAGACAACCTCAGGGCCGTGTCTTCGAGAATGACCGAACGACAACCCAAGTGCCATCGCGAGCATTGCGTTTTTTTTAAATTATTAACAATTGCTCCGCTCATCGGTCTCGCAGCAACGTTGGACTTCTCGATGAAAAATGACCAGACGTAAGATGAAAGCAGAGAAAGCTTCGGGGCCGTCGTATCAGGAATGACCGATCGAGGCCCCAAATCCATCGCGAGCACTGCTTTCATCTTTGTTTAGTAACGAACGCCCCGGTCATCGTTCTCGCGGAATCGTCAGTCTTTTTGACGAAAAATGACCGGAAGTAATATGAAAGCAGAGACAAAGTCGGGGCCGTCGTATCGGGAATAACCGATCGTGGCCCCCAAAACCATCGCGAGCGCTGCTTTCATCTTTATTTAATAACAATCGCTCCGGTCGTAGTTCTTGCGGCATCGTCAGATTCCTGGGCGAAAAATGACTGGAAGTGAGACGAAAGCAGAGGGAAACTCGCGGCCGTCGTATTCGGAATAACCGATCGAGACACCCCTAACCATCGCGTGCACTGCTTTTGTCTTCGTTCACTAGAAAATGTTCCGGTCATCATTCTCGCGGCATTGTCAGACTGCTTGGGGAAAAAAGACTGGAAGTAAGATGAAAGCAGAGACAAAGTCGGGGCCGTTGTATCGGGAATGACCGATCGAGGCCCCCAGAACCGTCGGAAGCACTGCATTTTTCTTTGTTTTTTAACAAATGTTCCGATCATCGTTAAGACGGCATCGTCCGAATTCGTGACGAAAAATGACCGGAAGTAAAGTGAAAGCAAAGACAAACTCGGGGCCGGCGCGTCGAGGACGACTGAACGAGACCCCAAGTTCCAATGCGAGCATTTCTTTGTTTGTTTATTAACAAATGCTCCGCTCATCGTTCTCGCCGTACGGTTGGACTTTTCCACAAAAAATGACCGCAAGTAAGATGAAAGCAGAGACAACTTCAGGGCCATCATATCGGGAATGACCAATCGCGGCGCCCAAATCCATCGCGAGCACTGATTTCATCTTTGTTTACTAAGAAACGCTCCGGAAGTGGTTCTCGTGGAATCGTTACCTTGCTTAATGAACATGACCGGAATTAAGATGAAAGCAGAGACGCACTTGGGGCCGTCGAGTTGGGAATGTCCGACCGAGACCCCGAGAACCATCGCTTGCTCTGCGTTTACAAAGGTTCAATAACAAACGCTCCGGTCATTGTTCTTGCGGCATCGTCAGATTTCTGGACGAAAAATTCCCGCAAGAGAGTTGACAGGAGAGAGAAACTCGGTGCCGTCGCGCCGAGGATGACCGACCGAGACCACAAGAATCATCGCGCGCCCTGCTTTTATCTTTTTTTGGTAACAAATGCTCCGATCATGTTTCTCGCGGCATTGTCAGCCTTCTTGACGAAAAATAACCGTAACTAAGATGAAAGCGGACACAAACTCGGGGCCGTCGAATCGGGTATGTCACCGATCGATGACCCAAGATCTATCGCGAGTACTGCTTTAATTCACCTTTGTTTGCTAATAAACGCTCCGGTCATCGTTCTGGCGACATCGTCAGCCGTCTTGACGAAAAGTTACCAGAAGTAAGATGGAAGCAGAGGCAAACTAGGGTTCGTCGTATCGCGAATGACCGATCGAGGCACCCCTAACCATCGCGTGCACGGCTCCTATCTTTGTTTACTAGCCGTTGCGCCGGTCATCATTCTCATGGCGTCGTCAGACTCTTTGACGAAAAATGACCGTAGGTAAGATGACAGCAGAGACGAACTCTGGGCCGTCGAGTCGGGGATTATTAATCGAGGCCCCTAAAACCGTCACGAGTACCGCTTTTACATTTGAATACTATCAAGTCCTCCTTCCATCGTTCTCACGACATCAGCGTACTTCTTGATGCACTATGACCAGAAATAAGATAAAAGCGAGAGCAAACTCGGTGCCGTCACATCGTGGATGTCCGATTGAGGCCCCCAGAACCGGCACGAGCACCGCTTTTATCTTTGTTTTATGACAATTGCTACTGTCATCGGGGTCGCGGCATCGTCAGACTTTTTGACACACTACGACTGAGAGTAAGATAAATGTGGAGACGGATTCGGCCCTGTCATATCCGGAATCTTCGAGTGAAGACTCAAGAGGCATTCGCAGCACCGATATTATCTTCCGTACGTCATCAATATTCTTATACCATTTCTCGCAGCATCGTGATATTTCTCGACGCAATCCGACTGGAAGGAAGAAGAAATTGGCGACGGATGCGGTACAGTAATATCCGGAATGGTTGAGTGAGGCCCTGGGAACCATTCGAAGCACAGATTTTATCTTTATTACGTTAACAACCATGCTCTGTGATACGTCAACAAACACACCTAACCAGAGCATAACATTTTCGAGAAACGGCAGATCAGGACCAGTACTTTGTCCCTACTCGAATTTTTGTACGTGACACACGGTCCATGGAATTTCCTCAACATCGGGACTTGGTCAGAATCAAGCGTCACGAAGAATCGCCTAGCTCTTCTCGGATTTCCTTTTCATGCATCTCTTCATGAGGGCCTCTTGGAAGCATGTTTGCAACATTTGAGTGCTTTAAATCGTCCGAAAGTGCATGAAATATCGATGTTTCATTTTGCGTCCCACAGAAAATCATTATGTCTCTATTTATTTATTTAGGCGTTCATGATTTTTATTGTCATCGAATCACGCATCTTCGCCTCTTGTTAGATGCGTGTTCGCAAAATTTCAAGGCTCTACGTAGTCGCAAAGTGGATGACATGTCGGTCATTCGTTTTGCATACCACAGAAAATTGTCGTTCTCATTTTCTCATTTACTTTTCTTTTAAGTTGAATCATGCATTGCCAAGTTTAATATTCATCTTAAATAAAATAATCAAGTAAATAAAAACTTTCAACTTGTTATCATAGTCGCTCGGTGCCTCAAAATTTAAGAAATATCTACTTATTTATCTTTCGATTCATTATTCCGACGAATCCCACGAATAATCTAATTTTTGTATCATTATCGCATTTATCATTGCCGCACGAAGTATTTCAAGCATCACACTGGGCTGAGACCAAAAACATAGCGCGACTACAAAAATGCATTTTTCAAAAAGTTTTTCAACATCGTGCACAGGCTAAAAAAATTCCTGCCTGAATCAATACTTGGGTCGTTTAGCGTGATTCTTGAGCTTCAATTTCGTATTATTTTGCTCTTTGTACGACCACTTGTCGCTGAGATATCGCCAATTGATTGAAACTTCGGCTTTTTTTCTTTGATCATCCATATCTTATGAACTAATCATCGTACAACGCACGGGAGGTGCGTTACAGAAATTCGAATAACTCCTCTATTAAATCCTTTTGCTATTTGAGAGAAAACATTTTTTTTCAAGCTAGATATTGATTCGAAAAAGTATTAAAAAATGACTTTTTCAACCACTTTGGATAATCTACCACAACTTTGCAAATATTGGGAAAGTGATTAATGTTTCGAGGAATTTTTTGAGCTTAATACAAGCCTAAAGACTCTGTATATTTGCAAAGGGATCGGTTTAACCGTTTCTTTTATCCCAATCCACAAACTTTCATGAAAAATTAAAGAGGCACATTTCTTGCTCCTTAGACGTCTAATGATGATGGTTAAGATGATAACAAAAATTCGTTATCGTTCTCACTACTTTGGGTTGCTTTTAATTCTGCATTAACTGCTCATGAAATCTTACGAACGAAAATAAATGTTTTTATTCAATTTTTTTTCTTCAATCGTTATCGTATTGAAAAATCGTATAGCTAGTCGTGTACAAAAGGCGTATACAGATCCGCTTGAGGGTATCAACTTAATTTAATGCACCTCATTTTAACTCGCTAACTTATAGCATGCAAACAAAGGAATCGCAGATGATAATTTCATGCAATTTTGTAAACAGTTTGAAATAAAATGAAATAAAAAATTAGTTTTTCAAAAATATTTAGTGAATAGTTAATGGGAAATTGTAAGAAACAAAACAGATCTATCGCCCAATATTCTGATTTTTTTTCATTTCAAAATGTGTAGAAAATTTTATAAAATCATTACCTGTTCAGTGTTGATGCGATTTTTTTGATTGCATGCTATAGCATGCAATTTGCAATTAGCGATGCAAATCTTACGAACTGCAATAGCAGTTCGTAAGATTTCATGAGCAGTTAATGCAGAATTAAAAGCAACCCAAAATTATAATTTAGCGAGTTAAAATTGGTTGCATTCAATCGAATTGATACCCCCAAGCGAACCTTGATACACCGTTTCATCACGCATCGCCATATGATTCTTCAATGGATGTCGATTTAAAACAAAATCAAAACTATGCAATTTGTTTTTGCTTGTGCGATGTGATGAGTATTTATTGCTAAATTATAAGCGAACAAAAGTAGTGAGAAAACTAACGAATTGTTTTTTCATCTTAACCATGTATTCGGCTCAAAAAATACCTGGAAATATCAATAGTTTTCGCAATATTTGCAAGCTGGTGGTGGATTTGCCAAAACGGCGAAAGTAGTATGTAAAAAAAAATTCAGATCAATATTTACCTTAAAAAGAATCTTTTCGTTTAGATACCAAAAGGAACTTATAGAGGAGTTATTCGAGTTTCGGAAACCCACCTTCCGTTCGCTGTACGATTATTACTTCAAGAGATATCGATGATTCAGCCAGACCTAAATTTTCGTTCTATTGGCGGGATCTCAGCGACAAGTCATCGTACAAACAGCAAAAAATACCAAATTGAAGCCAAAGAATAAGCACCCTAGCATTAATTGAGGCAGAGCATTTTTTTTTAGCCCGTGAACGATGTTGAAAGACGAAAAAAAATTAAGCTTTTTTAATCGCTCCATTTTTTATCTTAGCGCCAAGTATGACCCTAAAAAAACCTGAAAAATTATCTCACAAATGCTTATTTGTGAACACATTTGACTTCTCGAAACGTGAGCTGGGGCTTGACGTTTTTGGTGACGTTTTGTTGCCCCATGACAGCCGCGACGCGAACACAGCAGCCGAAGCTCCAGCGCCTACTCCCTCCGCTGGTTCCGCCGTTTCCGAGATACTGCGGAAGTCAAACTCACCGGTTGAACGATCGTTCGATTTCAAAATTTCGATATTGTTTTTCTCAGTGATAACCGTTTTCGACCCACTTCTATTCGGATCGTCCGTGTTTAAAATCGAGTTGACTTCGCTTCCGTCGGCGCGGAATGCCATTTTTATTTTTTTTCAACAAATTTTTCTTTTTTTCCATGAAATCTATTTTTTTCACATGAGCCCTATATTTTTTTTCGAAAAGTTCCTGAAAAACTGTTCCCAAAGCGCACCTCAACTGATTCGAAATGGCCGCCCAAATGGATATAAAAATAGGTGGCCATCCCCAAATTGTCACCCTGTATGTGGGAAATTATCCAAGCGTGATGGGATGCCAACCGCTGCTACAAGTCTCGTCAACAATGCCATTTGTCATTTGTTTGAGGAAGTGCGATATGAATTTCATGCCATAGAAACCGATCGTAAGAAGAATGTTAGCATTACGAGTGTAATTAAGGGATATTCGTCTCGCTCACCGGTCAAGATCTCTATGCTCGAGAACACTGGATGGCTCGATGTCGACGAGACCAAGCAGATTGTAGATGTATCAGGAAACTTTGCTGTCTATATACCGCTCAGCATGCTCCTCGGCTTTGCCGAAGATTATCGTAAAATTGTCGTAAATGCCAAGCACGACTTGATTCTCACGAGATCAAAGACCGATGATAATGCCATTGTACAAACGGCCGCCGAAGACTACAAACTCGTATTGCCTAAAATAGAATGGCTCGTACGGCATGTAACAGTCTCGGATCAGCGAAAAATTCAGCTGTTAAAGTTTCTCGCCAGAGACGCACCAATTTCCATGAGTTTCCGAACATGGGAACTGTATGAATATCCGTTGCTGCCTGCCACCTCTAAGCACGTGTGGTCTGTGAAAACTTCGAATCAACTGTAGAAGCCCCGTTATGTCATACTCGCGCTACAGACGGGACGGAAAAATAAGAAACAACAAAATGCGAGCCACTTCGGTCATTGTAACCTGAGCGACGTCAAACTATACCTCAACTCACAATGTTATCCATATGGAAATTTGAATTTGAACATTGATCAAAATCAATATGCTCTACTCTACGAGATGTACGCAAACTTTCAACCGACCGATTACAACAAAGAGGTTGAACCATGGCTGAGCAGGGTTGAATTTTTAGAAAAAGCCCCCCTCGTTGTCATTGTCTGCTCCAAACGAAACGATTCCCTCAAGTCCGGCCCTGTTGACGTGCGTCTTGAGTTCGAATTGAAAAATAATATTCCGCCACAAAACTTCAGCTTACTGCATGATCCTCCATGATCGCATTGTCGAGTAAATCCAATCAGCGGTGGGGTTAAAAAATTGGTATACAATCATGCCGATAATTCGCATCCACTTCAGTCAACATGGACCTTATCGTCGATGTACAGGGCTTCAAGAGACCCATCAACAAATTTGTCCTAAAGGAGATGTCCATCATCGAACTCCACGACAAGGATGCTGAACCGCTGACGCTCACCTTCGACGCACCATTTGCATGGGACTCGTTACCGGTTACGTACAAAATGACATACAAGTGGTTGGAACGCAATTTCCATAGAATACGATGGGAACACAGCGGCATACGATCCGAGGCAGCTAGAACGACAATTCGAGGAATCTTGCAAGGAGCTCCTACCATCTAGGCCAAGGGATTCGAGAAGTGCTCAAGGCTATCGAGATTCATGGACTCAGCAACAAAAGTCATCGATCTGGAGACTCTGGACTGTCCATCGCTGCAGAAGTTGCCGAAAATCGCAAACGTTAAATGTCCCCATGATTCCTTCTATACAAAATACAATTGCGCCAAAGCGGATGTAAAGTCGTTGAAAAGCTGGCTCTCTGTGTACGAAGTATTGTGTAAGCGAGGGATTTTTTTTTAATGAATAAAAACATTTTGATCAAATAGCGTTCTCTCCATTTAATTGCTATATCTACGGCCAATACGGTTTGACATTTTTTTTTTTTTTTTACATTATATTCGATGAAAAAGTTTTTTTTACATTTGTACATAGCAATGAGCGTTGAAAACTCTACCATGATGACTGTGATGCAAACAGTCTTTGCACTCTACCATGGTGACGATGCCAGCCAGCTGGCATCAACGAGGAAACAACGAGTTCAGCGCCAGCGCTGAACTCGTTGTTACGACCGCGCCTTCACGAGCGTTCTTTTCCACCATACTCAGACTCGAGCGTCGAAAACTCTACGATGATGATGACTGTGATGCAAACAGTCCTTGCACTCTACAATGGTGATGATGCTGGCTGCTGTTGAACTCGTTGTTTCCGCTGGGCCTTCACGAGCGTTCTATTCCACCATACCCAGACTCGACGGAACTCGACGCTGGTGTATTTTCCACCAATGTACTTCATGTAGAGTTGACCATTGCGCGCTAGTTGCAGCATACTTTCGAACATTTTCACATATTGATCGAAGGCCTTTACCATCCGCGCTGGCCAGAAGACGGCAAACTCATTTGCAACGTCCACGGTGTAGCGTTTTCCAAACCTGGCCTGTACAGCTCTCATGTCTGTGATATGATGATCCGCATGGACGTGGAGTTCTGACAGCTTTTTCGTTGGGAGGAATTCCGCCATCAAGCTAACTTTGTTGATATTTGAGAGATCCATTTTCACTCTTTTTCAAAGTTCTTTTAGGAGAAGTTGATGGTGCGGTGGAATAGTGCAGTCCGAGTTTAGTCCACGAAATCATAAGTGTCACGTCCTGAGGGGACCTGGGCATATAAATATGTGTGGTATCCCTCTTTCTTGCCTACACCTAGCGCAATAGCATGGCCTGAGGGTTAAAAAGGGGACGTGCTGGTGGAAAGGGTAATGTTAAGGAATTCCGTGGATGATCCAATCGTTGAAAATAATGGTTGTGACACTTGTGTTCGATTGACTCGTAATTTATTAGAATCAGCCGTATGGGTTGATCCTATTATTTTAAAGATACAAATTGAAGACAAAAGGGTGAAAATGTGTTCGCTTACATTGATGCGTCTCGGCGTTGACCCAGTCGCTTGGGTGTCGGGTACGGTCGTAAAACTAAGGGCCCTTCGTCGGTGGCCCGAACGCTCGCAGATGGTGTGAGTGTGTGTGTGACGGATACAGCAAATGTTCGGTGACACAGATTCTAGTATTCGTGGATTTCGCGGTTCAAGAATGGAAAATACAATGAAATATTGCGCGTAATACAAATGTTAAAGTTCTTAAGATTATCGCGTAACTGTTAGAGAACATTCGAAGTACAAGATTTGTATAAACTCGAGTTGCAAGAGAACGTACGCTCTACAAGAAAGGAAATAAATATTCAACGCGATGGCTATCGGTTAAGGAACTCTAGATATGAGCTCGCTGGATTCTGACTGGAGACTCGGATTGAGACTCGATAAAAATAAGTTTTTGTGATCGTGGTTGCCGGAAGACTGACTTCTACCACCATCCCCTGGATCTTCTTGCTGCAGATTCCGTTTTTGGTAGAGTATGGAAAAAGCGGGAATTTGGCTTTTTAATGTTCCTTTACCCAATCGAGGACGTGATGTGGGAGTAATATTAATCGTCCATTAGCCAATCAGCGTGAGGGACATAGAAGTCTTTCCTCTGCCAGTTTTCCGTTGGACAACAGGCAGGGTTGAATTTGTTTATCTGAAGTCTGGGGCGCGGTGCCAAGTCACCATGCGATAACGTAGCGACTAGCTGCGTCGCGGGCTTTGCACGTGCATTCGAATTTCGATGCGGTCTCGATTTGATGGCCGGTTCAAGTGAAGTTTTCCGGAGCCCTGGGTCAGTCTTTGGTTCTCATACGAGTAAGAATCGAAACAACGTTAGGGTCTATCTTCAAGCCATCTAGCTCGCAGTCATGATTTTTTGTTTTACGACTTTTCGGAGAAATCGGCCCTAGAACCATGTAGTTTCAAATTTGTACGACCAAGGTTTTGGCTGGGTTATGCGATACATTCATCGTGGATGGTCGCAGTGTGTTGGCCTGTCTTGGAATCTTGAACTCTCTGGTTCAATAATTTTTTGTATAAGAGGAACGTTCAGAGAGTACATCGTAGGATGTGACATAAGTTCCCTTGTAACCCCTCCACTCAGATGTTAAAAGCTTCTCTCCACTTATCCACATACACGCACACGCACACACACACACGCACACACACACACGCACACGCACACCGACACGCACACGCACACGCAAACACACGCACACGCACGCACGCGCGCGCGATCACACACACACGCACGCACACACACGCACACACGCACACGCAGCCACGTGCACGCGCGCGCACACACACACACACACACACACACACACACACACACGCACACACACACACACACACACACACACACACACACACACACACACACACACACACACACACACACACAAACACACACACACACACACACACACACACACGCACACAATCACACACACGCACGCATGCAAACACGCACACACGCACGCACCCGCACGCAAGCACGCACACGCACACCCACATGCAGACGAACACGCACACGCGCACGCACACGAACACGCGAACGCCCACGACCACGCAGACGCACACGCACACGCACACGCACGCACACGAACACGCACTCGACCAAGCACACGAACACGCACACGAACACGCCCGCGGACACGGACACCCCTACGCACACGCGCACGCGCACGCGCACAGGCACACGCACACGCACACGCACGCCCACACGCACACGCACATGCACACGCACATGCACACGCAGACGCACACGCATACGAACAGGCAGCCGCGCACGCGTCCGCGCACGCGCACACACACACCCACACACACACGCAGACGCACACGCACACCCACACACACCCACACATACCCCCCCCCCCCCCACACACATTTGGCTGAGTTTTTTTTATATTTTGTGACGTGACGTCACAAGGAGATTAGAGAGAGAGCCCGCGTGACCACGCCGGGACTCAATCTCCGCCGCGCCCTTCACGGATATAAAAAAAAGAAATGTTAATTTTAAGATTAGGTTTAAGTTTTATATTATATCGAAGCCGCGACATCCTCCCCGTTCCCTCCCCGTACCCCGTATACTTTTTCGACGTCCTCCGCGCGACGACCACACGGACTGGCGTGTAAGGCCACGTCGGTGCGGGCGCACTGACGACACCAACGCCATCACGCGGCCTCGCGGGACAACAGGCTCGCCTTCCGAGGCCTCTCATCGCCATCCCCCCAAATCGTCTCCGCCTTATCGGCCGGGGAGAACACCGATTTGGGGGATCGACCATCGGCGACGGCCGGAAGGGCGAGCCGCGGCGATCGATCGAAAATCGATGGGAGGTCCGCCGTCTACCGAACTACGTCGATCGAGACGAAGGAGCCGGCCGGCGTGGCCAGCCATTGAGTGTCCGACCGTGGTCAGCGCAGGAGCGAAAAATATTACGAGTCCGAGATACGACCGAGAGCGAAAAAGAAAGAGAGAAAGAGAAAGAGAGACAGCGACGTCCGCTTCTCAATCGAACAAAATCAAGTAAGTCTCTTCTCCTTTGCCTTATTTTGCGAGAGCGGCTCCGGGCCGCTGAGAATTGTGCGCGATAAAAGTGTCGCTCGGGCGACTTACGAAGTGTCCCCTCCCCCCTACCGTGAATTCCCATCGTCGTCCTCTCCGTGCGTGTCGCCGATTATAAAGAAATTGTGTAACGTAAAATTTAGAGATAGAGAAATTATGCCGAAATCGAATTTGGAAAATTAACAAGTCTGAAAAATATTGCGATCGCGAGTGCCGTAACGAACGCGTGTACGAAGGTGCGTGGCGGATCCCCCGCCGTCCCCCGTGAATCGTTCCCCTCGCGCGCGCGTAGCCGCGGTCGCGTCTCGACCGACGGCCGAATCGATCGCAGGATCGCGGATACAATATTGTGATTACGAGTAATTATAAAAATCGGGTAAAAAGAATTATATTAGAGCAATAAAATAGTCGTGGTGAGAACGGGCTCTAATCGGAGAACCCCGTCCGTACCCCGACACCCGTGAGACGTCCCCCCCCAGCGCTATTGTATCGAGTCTCTCGCTCGCCGGGCAACCGAGCGATTTGTTTTGGTTTTTTTCTTTGTTGTCGCGTGAAGCGCGACTGCCCGAGCAAGGCTGGCGCCCAACATCCTAACGAAATATTACATACGAAATATAAAATTGAGAACGGGTCGAGAAATTGAGTCGGGACTTCGCGTGTCCAGTAACCCGTAATATTCGCGTAAATTATTATCATTATTATTATCATCATTTTCATTATATCGAGTCATTTCATTTTCTGGTTGTAAATAATTAATTTAAATTCCGTTTTTTTTAAATATCGAGTCTTTATTGCACATTCCTTGTTATTAAATATTATTTGAATTTTTAGGAGTGACTAAACCTTTATTTATTTCCCCTTCCCCCGTCCTCCGCTTACATAAACACGCGATACCCATCATAATTTATATAAACTCCTGTGAATAGTCTAGACGAAAAGGCTGCGCTTACATCTATAATGTTGATAAATTATCAGATTTTATGGGTTTTCAAGGAGCCGCGACTCTCGGACGCCCACTACCCCACAGATTCGACAGCGGTTTCCCCATCTCGCCCGAGGGTCCAGCTATCGTCGGGAAGACATCGTCTCCAAAAACTAGCCTCCCCACTATCTAACAGCCTCCCCCGCCGGCGCCACAACCGCGCACTCGGTTGCCGCATGCAGGATCGCCCGCCACCTCGCCATGCATACCGCGGCTTCCCCGCGCTTGACTCCCGCGCGCCACGCCACCCTGAGATCCCGGGGTTAGAACCGGCCTAGCTATACTACTAACGACAAAGTCGAGGGAACATTTCGAGAATGTGACATGGATACAAGAAAAATGATTGAGAGAATCGATTTCACCTCTGTTCGCTAGGAACTGACAAGGAACATCCCTCAGGTGACACCCTTCGATTTTGTTGAAATTTAGATATGTTATAAAGCACCGAAAAGTAAGCGATACGTATTTATTTTTATCGGCGGAAAAACGGTTTTAAGGGGTGAAACGCGCCCTCGAAAATAGGGGTGTTTTTCGTTTTTCGTCGATAATGGTATCGTTCTCATCTCCAATGTAAAGTACATGAAAAAATAAACATTGCTGCAATTTGAATTTTTTTTATATCTCATACCGTTAAAACGTTATCGACGAAAAACGAAAAAACATCCCCATTTTCGAGGGTGCGTTTCACCCCTCAAAACCGTTTTTCCGCCGATAAAAAAAAATACGTGTCTCAAAATTTTTGATGCTCTATCACATATATGAGTTTCAACAAAATCGGAGGCGGACACTTGAGCGATGTTCCTTGTGAGTGGCAATCGTCCGAGTTCGCTTTCGGCGACAGACCATCCACGTCTTCGCCATTGTTTGCTGAACCAGGAATGAAATCGGTGCAGCTCATAACGAGTATGACGGGGTTATGGCGACAACAACCCGAATGTACCATCCGAGCCGTTGATTTCATCTATAACACGTGCTCAAAGGAGCTATCATTGCATTCGCAGCTTTTACCTCTGATTACATGATCCACTCTCCCCATCGAGAACGAGATGAAATCAACGACAAACTCGACGGGATGGTTTCGAGAATGTGATATGAATAATATAAAAAAAGATTGAGAGAATCGATTTCACCTCTGTTCGCTAGGAACTGAGGGGCAATCGTCCGAGTTCCGTTTCGGCGATAGACCATCCACGTTTTCGGCATCTTTTACTGAACCAGAGATAAAATCGATGCAGTTTATGAGGTAACACGCGTTTTGACCCGGCGACAAAATATCCGCGACAAAATATACGACGACAGAATATCCGCAGGACAAAATATCCTCATGACAGAACATCCGCAAGACAAAATTCCTGCAGATATTAGATAAGCTGTCGATAACTAAATGTTGAGGTGCTTGGTTGGGTTTGATTCGTGCTCTGTTTGCGATTATATGGTGTTTTGTTTGTATTTGTTCGAATTAGTTGCCAATCTTATATCCGCTTTCGGTAATTAAATGTTGAAGTGTTTGTTAGGTGTTTCTGATGTTGTTTTGGTGTTCTTGGTGTTGTTTAGAGTTTTGTCTGGGTTTGTTCGGGTTGGTTGCCGATATTATCTCCGCTGTCGGTAATTAAATGTTGCGAAGTATGTTTGGAGATTTCCTTGCGTTTGTTTGGGTTTGTTTGAGTTGGTTGGCAATCTTATATCCGCTGTCGGTTAATAAATGTTGAAGGGTTTGTTTGGTATTTTCGTTGTTGATCTGGTGTTTTTGGTGTTGTTTGGGTATGTTCGGGTTGGTTGCGATATTATATCCGCTGTCGGTAATTAAATGTCGAGGTGTTTGTGGTGTTGGTTGGTGTTTTGTTTGGTATTTTTGGTGTTGTTTGGAGTTTTGTTCGTTTTTGGTGTTTGGTGGTTTGGCGCGCAGAACACTGAAGGTTTTGTGCCGGACGAGCTTTAGGATTTTGTCTCGCAGATATTGTGTCATGAGAATATGTTGTCTTTCGGATATTTTGTCCTCAGATATTTTGTCGGGGATATTTTGTCGTCGGGTCAGATGTCGCGTAGCCGTTTATGATGAGAAGGACGGGGTTACGGTGAAAACAATCCGAATGTACCAATCGATCCGGTCATGTCATTTTTTACACGTACGCAAAGGAGTTATCGCATTCGCAGCTTATACGTCTGCTTACATGATCCACGCTCCTCGCACGGGACCGAGATGAAATCAACGAAAAACTCGACGGGATGGTTTCAAGGTTGTGTTATGGATGCTAGAAAGATGATTGAGAGAATCGATTTCACGTCTGTTCGCTAGGAACTGAGTGGCAATCGTCCGAGCTCCGTTTCGGCAACAGATCATCCACTTCTTCGGCATCGTTTACTGAAGCAGAGATAAAATCGAAGCTGCTCATATCGAGTATGACGGGGTTACAGCGGCAACGACCCGAATGTACCAACCAATCCATTGATTTCATCTTTAACACGTGCTCCAAGGAGCTATCGTTGTATTCGTAGCTTTTATCTCTGCATACATGATCCACTCTCCCGATCGAGAACCAGATGAAATCAACGACAACCTCGACGGGATGGATTCCAGTATGTTATATGGATACTAAGATAGGATTGAGAGAATCGATTTCACCTCTGTTCTCCAGGAACTGAGTGGCAATCGTCCGATTTCCGTTTCGGCTACAGACCATCCACGTCTTCGGCAACATTTACTGAACCGCAGATGAAATCGATTCAGCTTATAACGAGTATGAAGGGGTTATGGCGACAACTACCCGGATGTACGAACCGAGCCGTTGATTTCATCGTCAACACGTGCTCAAAAGAGCTATCGATGGAGTCGCAGCTTTTACCTCTGCTTACATGATCCACTCTCCCGATCGAGATCGAGATAAAATCAATGACAAACTCGACCGGATGGTTTTAAGAATGTGATATGGATACTACGAAATGATTGAGCGAATCGATTTCACCTCTGTTTACTAGAAACTGAGTGGGAATCGTGCTAGTTCCGGTTTGGCGACAGACCATCCATGTCTTCGGCATCTTTTACTGAACCGGACATGAATCTGATGCAGCTTATAGCGCGTATGAAAGGGTTATGGCGACAACTACGCGACTGTACCAATCAAGCCGTTGATTTCATCTTCAACACGTGCTCGAAGGAGCTATCGTTGCATTCGCAGCGATAGCTCCTTCGAGCATAGCTCTGCTGAAATGATCCATTCTCCCGATCGAGAACGAGATGAAATTAACGACAAACTCGATGGGATGGTTTCGAGAATGTGACATAGATACTAGAAAAATGATTGAAAGAATCGATTTCACCTCTGTTCGCTAGGAACTGAGTGACAATCGTCCGAGTTACCTTTCGGCGAGAGACCATCCATGTCTTCGGCACCGTGTACTGAATCAGAGATGAAATCGATGAAGCTCATATCGAGTGTGACGGGGTTTTGGCGACAACTACCGGAATGTACCAACCGAGCCGTTGATTTAATCTTTAACACGTGCTCAACAGAGCTATCGTTGCATTCGCAGCTTTTACCTCTGATTACATGATCCACTCTCCCGATCGAGAACGACATGAAATTAACGACATACTGGACAGGATGGTTTCGAGAATGTGATAAGGATACTAGAAATCAGATTGAGAGAATAGATTTCACCTCTGTTCGCTAGGAACTGTGTGGCAATCGTCCGACCTCCGTTTTGCGACCGACCATGCACGTGTTCGGCATTGTTTACTGAACCCCAGATGAAATCGATGCATCTCACAATAAGTAAGACGGGGTTATGGCGACACCTACCCGAATGAACCATTCGAGCCATTGATTTCATCTTTAACAGCTGCGCAAAGGAGCTATTGTTGCATTCGCAGCTGTTACCTCTGATTACATGATCCACTCTCCCCATCGAGAAAGAGATGAAATCAACGACGAACTCGACGGGATGGTTTCGATAATGTGATATGGATACTATGACAATGATAGAGAGAGTCGATTTCACCGCTGTTAGCTAGGAACGGAGGGGCAATCATACGGGATCCGTTTCGTTGATAGACCATCCACGTCTTCGGCATCTTTGACTGAACCAGAGATAAAATCGATGCAGTTTATGATCAGTATGACGGGGTTATGGTGAAAACTACCCGAATGTACCAATCGATCCGCTCATGTCATTTTTTAAACGTACGCAAAGGAGCTATCGCATTCGCAGCTTATACCTATGCTTACATGATCCACTCTCCCCGAAGGGGACCGAGATGTAATCAACGACAAACACGACGGGACGGTTTCAAGGTTGTGTTATGGATGCTATGAAAATGATTGAGAGAATCGACCTAACGTCTGTTTACTAGGAACTGAGTGGCAATCGTCCGAGCTCCATTTCGGCGACAGTCCATCCACGTCTGCGGCATCGTTTACTGAACCAGAAATGAAATCGATGCAGCTCATAACGAGTATGACTGGGATACGGCGGCAACTACCCGAATGTACCAAGCAAGCCATTGATTTCATCTTTAACACGTGCTCAAAGGAGCTATCGTTGTATTCGTAGCTTTTATCTCTGCTTACATGAACCACTCTGCCGATCGAGAACGAGAAGAAATCAACGACAAACTCGAGGGGATGGTTTCGAGAATGTGACATGGATACTAGAAAAATGATTGAGATAATCGATTTCACATCTGTTCGCTCGGAACTGAGTGGCAATCGTCCGAGTTTCCTTTCGGCGACAGACCATCCACGTCTTTGGCACCGTTTACTAAACCAGAAATAAAATCGATGCAGTGTATGATGAGTATGACGGGGTTATGCTGAAAACTACCTGAATGGACCAACCAAGCCGTTGATTTCATCTTTATCACGTGCTCAAAGAAGCTATTGTTGCATTCGCAGCTTTTAGCTCTGCTTACATGAGCCACTCTCCCATCGAGAACGAGATGAAATCAACGACAAACTCGACGGGATGGATTCGAGTATGTGATACGGATACTAGAACAAGGATTGAGAGAATCGATTTCACCACTGTTCGCTTGGAACTGAGTGGCAATAGTCCGAGTTCCGGTTCGACTACACACCAGCCGTGTCTTCGGCACCGTTTACTGAACCGGAGATGAAATCGATGCCGCTCATAACGAGTATGAAGGGGTAATGGCGACAATTACCCGGATGTACCAACCGAGCCGTTGATTTCATCTTCAGTACGTGCTCACAGTAGCTATCGTTGCATTCGCAGCATTTACCTGTGCTTACATGATCCGCTCTCCCGATCGAGAACGAGATAAAATCAATGACAAGCTCGACGGGATGGTTTTAAGAATGTGATATGGATACTATAAAATGATTGACAGAATCGATTTGACCTCTGTTCGCTAGGAACTGAGTGACAATCGTCCGAGTTCCCTTTCGGCGACACACCATCCACGTCTTCGGCATCGTTTACTGAACCAGAGATGAAAGCGATGCAGCTCATATTGAGTGTGACGGGCCTGTGGCAACACCTACCCGAATGTACCAACAGAGCCGATGAATTAATTTTTAACACGTGCTCAAAGGAGCTATCGTTGCATTCGCAGCTTTTCTCTCTGATTAAATGTTCCACTCTCTCGACCGGAAAAGAGATGAATTCAACGACAAACTCGACGGGATGGAGTCGAGAATGTGATATGGATACTAGAAAAATGATGGAGAAAATCGATTCCGCCTTCGTTCGCTAGGAACTGAGTGTCAATCGTCCGAGTTTCGTTTCGGCGACAGACCATGCACGTCTTCGGCAGCGTTTACTGAACCAGATATTAAATCGATGCAGCTCATATCGAGTATGACGGGGTTATGACGACAACTACCCGACTGTACCAACCGAGCCGATGATTTCATATTTAACACGTGCTCAAAGGAGTTATCGATGCATTCACAGCTTTTACCTCTGCTTAGATGATCCACTCTCCCGATCGACAACGAGATGAAATCAACGACAAACTCGGCGGGATGGTTTCAAGGTTGTGATATGAATGCTACAAAAATTATTGAGAGAATCGATTTCACCTCTGGTCGGTAGGAACAGAGTGGCAATCGTCCGAGCGCCGTTGCGGCGATAGACCGTTCAGGTATTCGGCATTGTTTACTGAATCAGAGATGTAATTGATGCAGCTCATATCGAGTATGACGGGATTATGGCGAAAACTACCCGAATGTACGAACCAAGCCGTTGATTTCATCTTCAAAACGTGCTCAAAGGAGCTGTCGTTGCAATCGCAGCATTTCCCTCCGCTTACATGATCCACTCACCCAATCGAGAACGAGATGAAATCAACGACAAACTCGACGGTATGGTTTCGAGTATGTCATATGGATACTAGACAAACGATTGAGAGAATCGATTTCACGTCTGTTCGCTAGGAATTGAGTTGCAATCGTCCGAGTTCAGTATCAGCGACAGACCATCCACGTCTTCGGCAGCGTTTGCTAAACAGGAGATGAAATCGATGCAGTTTATAACGAGTATGAAGGAGTTATGTCGACAACTACCCGGATGTACCAACCGACCCGTTGATTCCATCTGCAACACATGCTCAAAGGAATTATCGTTGCATTCGCAGCTTCTACCTCTGCTTACATGATCCACTCTCCCCGAAGGGGACCGAAATGAATTCAACGACAAACACGACGGGACGGTTTCACGATTGTGTTATGGATCCTAGAAAAATGATTGAGAGAATCGATTTCCCGTCTGTTCGCTAGGAAGAGAGTCGCAATCGTCCGAGCACCGTTTCGGCGACAGACCATCCACGTCTTCGGCGTCGTTTACTGAACCAGAGATGAAATCGATGCAGCTCATATAGAGTATGACGGCGTTACGGCGGCAACTACCCGAATATACGAACCAAGCCATTGATTTCATCTTTAACACGTGCTCATACGAGCTATCGTTGTAGTCGTTGCATTTATCTCTGCTTACATGATCCACACTCCCGATCGAGAACGAGATGTAATCAACGACAAACTCAACGGGATGGCTTCGAGATTGTGATAAGGATATCAGAAAAAGGATTTAGAGAACCGATTTCACCTCTGTTCGCTATAAACTGTGTGGCAATCGTCCAAGCTCTGTTTCGGCCACAGACCATGCTCGTCTTCGACATTGTTTACTGAACCGGAGATGAAATCGATGTAGCTTATAACGAGTATGACGGGGTTATGGCGACAACTACCCGAATGTACCAACCGAGCCAACGATTTCATCTTCACCACGTGCTCAAACGAGCTATCGTTGCATTCGCAGCTTTCAGCTCTGCTTACATGATCCACTCGCTCGATCGAGAACGAGTTGAAATCACCGACAAACTCGACGGGATGGTTTCGAGTATGTGATATGAATACTAGAAAAAGGATTGAGACAAACAATATCATCTCTGTTCGCTAGGAACTGTGTGGCAATCGTCCGAGCTCCGTTTCGGCGACAGTCCATGCACGTCTTCGGCATCGTTTACTGATCCGATATGAAATCGATCCAGCTCATATCGAGTATGACGGGGTTATGGCGACAAGTACCCGAATGTCCCATCCCAGCCGTTGACTTCATCTTTAACACATGCTCAAAGGAGCTATCGTTGCATTCGCAGCTTTTACCTCTGATTACATGATCCACTCTCCCCATCGACACCGATATTAAATCAACGTTAAACTCGACGGGATGGTTTCGAGAATGTGATATGGATACTATAAAAATGATTGGGCGAATCGATTTCATCTCTGTTCGCTAAGAATTGAGGAGCAATCATCCGAGTTCCGTTTCGGCGATAGACCATCCACATCTTCGGCATCGTTTACTGAACCAGAGATGAAATCGATGCAGGTCGTATCGAGTATGACGGGCTTGCGGCGGCAACTACCCGAATATACGAACCAAGCCATTGATTTCATCTTTAACACGTGCTCATACGAGCTATCGTTGTAGTCGTTGTGTTTATCTCTGCTTACAGGATCCACTCTTCCGATCGAGAACGAGATGGAATCAACCACAAACTCAACGGGATGGTTTCATCAACCCAAATCAATCAATCAAATCAATCAACCCAAACAAACCCAAACAAACACGACGGGACGGTTTCACGGTTGTGTTATGGATCTCAGAAAAATGATTGAGAGAATCGATTTCACGTCTGTTCGCTAGGAACACAGTGGCAATCGTCCGAGCTCCGTTTCGGCGACAGACCATCCACGTCTTCGGCATCGTTTACTGAACCAACGATGAAATCGATGCAGCTCATATCGAGTATGACGGGGTTTCGGCGGCAACTACCCGAATATACGAACCAAACCATTGATTTAATCTTTAACACGTGCTCATACGAGCTATAGTTGTAGTCGTTGCTTTTATCTCTGCTTACATGATCCACTCTCCCGATCGAGAACGAGATGAAATCAACGACGAACTCAAAGGGATGGTTTCGAGATTGTGATAAGGATATCAGGATAAGGATTGAGAGAATCAATTTTACCTCTGTTCGGTATAAACTGTGTGGCAATCGTACGAGCTCTGTTTCGGCGACAGACGATGCTCGTCTTCGGCATTGTTTACTGAACCGGAGATGAAATCGATGTAGCTCATAACGAGTATGACGGGGTTATGGCGACAACTACCCGAATGTACCATCCGAGTCGTTGATTTCATCTCTAACACCTGCTCAAAGGAGCTATCGTTGCATTCACAGCTTTCACCTCTGATTACATGATCCCTTCTCCCCATCGCGGACGAGATGAAATGAACGACGTACTCGACGGGATGGTTTCGAGAATGTGATATGGATACTATAAAAATGACTGAGAGAATCGATTTTACCTATGTTCGCTAGTAACTGAGGGGCAATCGTCCGAGTTCCGTTTCGGCGATAAACCATCCACGTCTTCGGCATCTTCTACTGATCCAAAGATAAAATCAATGCAGTTTATGATGAGTATGACGGGGTTATGGTGAAAACTACCCGAATGTTCCTATCGATCCGTTCGTGTCATTTTTTGCACGTACGCAAAGGAGCTATCGCATTCGCAGCTTATACCTCTGCTTACATGATCCAGTCTCCTCGAACGGGGCGAGATGAAATCACCGACAAGCTCGACGGGACGGTTTCATGGTTGTGTTATGAATGCTAGAAAAATGATTGAGAGAATCGATTTCACTTCTGATCGCTAGGAACTTAGTGGCATTCGTCCGAGCTCCGTTTCGGGGATCGACCGTCGAAGTCTTCGGCATTGTTTACCGAACCACAGAAGAAATCGATGCAGCTCATAATGCGTATGACGGGCTTATGCCGACAACTACCCGAATGTACCTACCGAGCCATTGATTTCATCTTTAACACGTGCTCAACGGAGCTACCGTTGCATTCGCAGCTTTTAGCTCCATTTACATGATCCTCTCTCCCCATCAAGAACGAGATGAAATCAACGAAAGACTCGACGGGATGGTTTGGAGTATGTGATATGGATACTAGAAAAAGGATTTAGAGAATTGATTTCACGTCAGTAGTATGGGGCCCACTATGGCGACCCCCACTTCTCATCCGCACTCATACCCCCACTTCTCGGTAGCCGTGGTGGTAGGGATGGAGTGGGGATGGCCGTCCTTATCCCCCCGCGCCACAGTGGGACGTGGAGGAGTGATGGCCGGAGTGGAGGGTTCGCCATAGCGGCTCCTTTTTTTTGCTTTATTAAACTATGTTCACAAAGTATACATTTTTATGATATGTACATGATATCGCTGTTAATTAACCGTTGCAACTGATGGTTTATGAGATTATCGGTGACGCTTGTTCTAGCGCGTGCGGAGAGTTCGCCGGGTATATAGGATACGGTGCGTTGAATGCTTTCCTGAATTTTCGTCTTCCTTTTACGAACCCGTTGTCGTAAGCGACGCGCTGTCATGCTGAATATTTCGACGAAGTCATCTTTTATGAAGGTGCAGAATGGCGCCGCACGGTGTATAGCGTTTGCTCCGTAGTCGTTGTAGTTTTGGATAGTTACCGTGGTCCGGTTGAGATGTTCACCGTATTCTAAATTGTAACTATCGCAGGAAACCACGGTGTGGACCGTAAGAGTGTTTCCCTCGCCGTTGAGATACGCTATGATTGTAGAGAGACATCCGTGAAAATCCAACCACGACGGAGTATTTAGCGTTGTCCACCCGTTGCTGTCGCATGTGAAACGCATGACAGGCTGTAATTGATTAGCACCGATAACTTCAATACCCAACCGCACACTTTTTGTCAAGCAGCAATTGTTGAGAGTATGGGTTATTCGTAGTAGCAGCGGGCACGGTTTATAGCAGCGATTATCGGAAGCCTGGTTTGCCATGGCTGCTCTGGGTAGAGTGAACTACGCACCTGAGATGTCGTTGTCTTTCGCGGGAACTGCAGACGCTGCACTATTCGGCGGCTGGCTTGAATTCCGGAGTGTTGAAATCATCCCTGAAGAACTCCATGAGAAGATTATTTTCGTACGCAGCCGGTACCATCTGCTGGAACAGCGTTTCGTTTTTCAGAACTTTGGTGAATGTGGATGGTAGAAAGCACCTGAACTCCATGTCCACTTCAATGATGATTCAGGGCCCAAAGCGTGTTTTTACTGGCCGTACATCAGAAATCTTGTAGTCGGTTTTTAGCGAAAGCTCCCACAGTTTTTTCGTCGGCAGGAAGTCTGACAACTTTCCGATCTTGTTGATTTGAATTTCACGGGTTAAAATTTGTAACGCTATTCTTCTCGGGATGAATGTTTGAAGACCAGCTAAGTTTTGCAAGAATGCTTGAACGCGTACTTTTCCTTGCACCACTTCCTCTGCATATGCTTCTGCTGTTGCCGCCCGAGAACAATTAACAAATGCGGAACGACTGATCCCTTATAACTCTGCTACACCCACCCACCATACCCGCAGCTTCCCCCAACCGCATTTCGCCAAGAGTCGCGCAAAACAAAATAGCTGATGTCGAAGAGCGCTAGGCGGAGTCTTTAGCAAAATTGCTGACGATGTCGTTGCAATGCGTCGCTGAAGAAAGTTCGAGACACAGAGAAATATTCCAAGTGTCATCATTTTATTGAACGCTTAGCGATTACGGTAGCAGCAGCCCTGTACACAATGTAAACTTTTATGATTGAAGGAATTGCTGCCTCCTGCGGGCAGACCCTTATTGAACATTTTACGCGTAGCTTTATTCTGCTTATGGCTAAATGTCTTGTAGTAGTCGCCAACTACTTTATCGTTGCATGATAGATCATTTGAAAATACGCTTCTAAACTTATGCATACCGAAGCCAGTACACATATAATCAAGAAACATAATGCAATACTGTCCGCAGCACTGCCAATCCGCAGCTTGAAGCTGATCAGTGCTGTATCGGAAAAGTTTACAGTTTCCTCGGAGTCGACGGAGATGCTGCCGGATGATTGGTGGTAGTCCGTAGCTGTTGAAGTACCATCCGCTTCTCTCTCGATCGACGTACATGGCGATCCAGTGGTTACCGGGCTGTTTATTTCCATCAATATTCGCGACAAGAGCCGTTGCTTTTGTCCAAACTTTTGGTAAGCGATCTGCGGGGTATACACCAACAGCGTGATTTTTTTATATCACGTAGAGAGTCGAGGATTTGAAGGCTGCTCATAGGAGGACTCGCCGCAGGGCAAGCCAACCGATAACGCTGTTGTTGTCCTATATTGCCATAGCGACTCGCGACGTTCACTCTGACAGAGCAGCGTTTTAATCCTCATCACAATATCCACGTCACACTTATACGATTGATTTTGCCGTATCGCGGCGTGATATGAGCAATGTGTACCGGCCTGCGGAAGATGCTGAAATGAGATATAATCCTCGTCCTCCTCGAAATTTATAATATAGTAGCCGGTAAGTTGCGCTAAATAGGATGATTTAGCGACACCTCGTACAAATATCCGCGTAGAATCGGTACCGAATGCACTCAAAATTCTTTCAATACAGCGTAATGGTGTTTGACCCTCGAACCATTTTATACCGTGATGCTCCCGCATCACCCGCTCGTTCGTTCTTTTCACATCCGACGGTAATTATCTGTATGTGTGAGGTGGAGCGACGATCCAATGATCGTGCCACGATGAATCGATTGATGCAACAGCCACTTCCGTCGGTATAAAGTTGTAGTGCTTATCCGTTAAGCCTTGTGTGTCTGTTGCGATACTCATGATGGTTCTGCTGTGAGCGCTCTGCTCGAACTGGAGAGCTCAACCGCTGAAGTCTACAATAACTTGCCGGGAAGCATCAATCTCCACCACGTTATCATATTCCGCATACACGACCCAATTTACCGGTGAAGTTATTGCCTCGCCGAAGCGAACTTCGAGACTCACGCTACCGTGTTTTACTAAATTCGAATGACTGTTGCTGTTCGCCGAACGATCGGGCGTTAGATCAAACGCAAAAAGACAATAGCCCCAGGGATACGCTGTGCGAGTAATTGAATTACCCTGATTGAGAAAGTGAATGCCTGTCCCTGAGAATAATGTATGATATGCATCCACCTATAGATGCGTGTCGTCAAAGTTAGGTTGGAGTGCTTTCGACGGTATCTGTACACCATCAGCATATAACGCGAGATAATTAATTTTATAATTCTGAAAGTTAAACGGATTTAACGCGCGGTTACGGTTGAATGCTTTATTATCGCCAAACCCTATAATTATACGCTTCGGCAGTTGGCCCAGAATACCATTGTCCAGAGTATCGCCGTGCACTCCTGCATGGATCGATATAGACTTAACCTCGACACGTGTCATAGTATATTTTGCTGTAGATTTTGATAATGCCCGCGCCTGAGCTGAAAGTATACCAGGGGCAATTTTAGCGCGGCGTACGAGAAGCGATGCTGCGGTAATATGCATGCTGAAACCTTTCGAAGAAGTCATAAGACAGAATGCGTCGCTCGTACGTACAAGGCGTAATCGCATCTCCACGCCGTTTCTAAGAAGTCGCTCTTGATTGAAAATATCGCAATGGAGGTGGCCGAGGAGATCGATCTCATTGCGCCCATTGAGGACCATTCGACGATTAGCATGGCCTGCATTAGCTTCTGCTACATCGTCCATTTTACCGGCCGTATCTCTGTACCACAGGCAATTTGAAAGATGAGAGCTTTTCGCACCCTGCCCATAATTTAATAAGTTTTCAATGTATGCCCTGTATGCATAAGCATTGGGTGGAGATACGAGCTTCTGATTGAGAAATACATCGACTCGATTGAACAGCGAATGAAGTAAATTATTGACGGGTCCCACTCTAATGGTAGGGTCGGGTTTCACTGCGCTCGAGCGTATTTGGACACGTATGCTTAGCATGGTATGAGCAAGATCGATGTATTCGTCACATTGGCCAGGTACTACAAATTCTATTGGTGAATCATCCGTCAGAGATGAAATCGGTTTATAGTGCACCCATTGCATTCCCTCGATGGTTGTTTGAGTCGGTGGTAGTGAGAATAGGTCCGACTCAGACTTCAAACACTCACACGCATGGGCATGCAAGAACGCCATTTTCACGAGAAGATATCTGATACGGACCTATCTCGCGACTTCTTCTTCTTCTTCTTCGGCGTTCTCTTTCTAGCTGTTCTCTTCTTTTTTTAACACAATTGGTACGTTTTTTCTTCAACGCGTCTGTTTTCTTTTTTAGGCCGATCCTACGCGCGCTGTAGTTACTGAGCGAATGCGCAAGCTTGTGAATTTTCGAGGCCTTATATCCTGAGCCCGGCATAAGACTATTGAGCTTTTCCTCAGCTTTTCGCTTCAAACTCACACCCGATTCGCGCAAACGCGATTTGAAGGCTTCCCTAGGCTAAATTCCTGCATCCATTATATCGCTCGCCACATTAAGGCCTGACCGTTTAGCCTCTTTGCCGACAGCTCGCGCCCCCTGTTTTAAGAGAGGTAAAATCCGCCGGAAAAGAACGCCCAGGAAACTACCGATACCGTGACCCCTTTGGTTCGGCGACCCTATGTATACTTGGCTAATGCCCCCGTACCCTGTTCTACATGCTCCCAATTGTGCGTCAAAGTACGCATCGTAGTAATTCATGTTGCTCTCTCTGTTTCTCTACCGCAGCTAAGCTTGGCGTTTGAACTGGAGTGTCACGGTTAACGTTCCACCCCCGAATTCATCTCTTATATCGATATCTATCGTTTGATAGCTGGTACGTAGAAGAGATATGTACCGCGGTAGCGAAAAACTTTCGATTTTCACAGAACGACACGTAATAATGGCGCGTGTACATCACCGGTCTTGTAGGACTCGCAAATATCCGTATAAACGAACAACATATTGGGTATACCGTTCATGAGGCTAGCCAGCTGCGGCGCAATATACTGATTCGTTACCACAAGACCCGTGCTATGAGTGAAACCTAAAATTTTGTTAATTATGGGGGAACAATGGAAAGCGTGTTCCAGATTTTTGCACTCGGTGCAGACACGCTCTTCCGAGACATAGCCGTTAAGAGTATGCTGGAATTTCAAATGTCCTGCGATACATTGAATTTGGTTTATTGCTTCGAGTAGCGTGGAGACGCTACGGTATACCCCGGATGGTATGCAAGCACGCTCGTTTTTGAAATCGACATTGGCCTCAACGCCCGGGATCACGGCGTCCGTCACTAAACTGATAAAGTTTTTTTCACCTTCAGGCGGCACGTGTAGAACAGTCATCGGTATGTGTATTTCGGCTAAGGAAACGCCCCATTTACCGCGGAAATATACACTTTGTGACAAGTGTGTGGTATATTGCGTCGTCCTGTTATTAGGGTAGTACTTCATGCTGCTATTGCTAGGTAAAACTACAAACAATTCGGTGTCACTCATCGCGCCTACTTTTTCTTTCCCCGCCTTTGGACTCTAGATAACTCGGATTCGTAAAAAAAGCCGTCAATCTCCTCGTCGTTGAGATCATGCAGAATGTACACGATAGGTCAGCTACTCACGGATATACGATGTATCTTAAACAGCTCACTGCTCCAGCCGCTCTCGTATCCTTTAGCAAAGGCAGCCTTCGCGCTACTGATACAGACAATATCGCCCAGCTTATATTCAGGAGATGACCGCTGTACAGGATGCTGTTGTTTGTATCGCCGTATTAGATTATCGCGCGCTTTGGCAGATGTAAGTAACGTCACAGATGCGGGCGTCATTCTAATGCCACTATGTATCGTACGATTGTATGCGGAGCCTATATTCTGCAAAACGTCGATATAACGTTTTTGGCGCGAATACGTGAAGTATCGCCACATTCTTTCTTTCAACGTTCGATCGAAGCGCTCTCGACAGCTGCTTTTACGTCAGGGTTGCGGCTCGCCCGAAACTGAAGATTATGCTTCTGTAAGAAAGTCTGAAAAACTGACCCTGTAAATTCCCGACCCTTGTCCGATTGTAGGCAAACGGGAGATCGGCCGTTTGTGCTTTTTAGCGAGAGTATACGAGCCAGAGCGTTAGCCACTGTTAAAGCAGCCTTGTCGTACAACGGTTCAACCCACGCGTACTTACTGAGCACATCTATGATCACAAGAAGATAGGTATAGCCATCGTTATAACTTTTGAGTGAACGAAGGTCTACAAGATCAGCCTCCGAACCATCGTCAATGTTCTGCACATTGTAGATGCGCCCGGGAAATCGCCGGCGTATCGCTCTATGCTTGGTGAAAGCATCCTGTGCTTCGAGCTACTGTATCGTTTTTTCTGGGGAGATTTTCTTTTTACGACTTACGCGTAACAGATTAGTAGCACCGGAAAAAGACGCCTCATGTTAAGGATCAAAGTAAATGTTTTCAAGTGTTTTCATACTGACAGTTTGAGAGAGGACCAGGTGTGCCGTCTTCTCTTACCCCGCCCACTCTGTGCGGCTAATTTCTTGCTCTCGCTACCGCTGTAGAACTCGGAATGACTGATATCGCTAATGTCCTCGTCGTCACCATCGTCGTCAGCGTCGGTGGTGCTGTTACCGTGGGGCGAACGTAATGTTGAATTCGCTTGCGTTTCCAGCCACAGCTCGTCATTTCCCACAAATTCGCGAGGTGCCGGTATAGCCCTTAAAAAATTTGCAAAGACCCTACGGCCCGTCCGTTTGGCCATCTGTCTCGCACGCATTGCGTCATTCACAAAATCAATAATATTTGAATGTTTGATTGTTTCTCCATTGACAGAAACCCCACCGGCTGCATCCCAAGAAAAATCTGAGGACGGCGCATCATGTAGGCGTCGGAATAAGAGTTTCGCTTTATTGCGGAATTTCGCAGGTACACTCTCAACGATAATGGAATCCTTCATTCGTGTTTCTGCTGCTACTATTGCTAATCTTTCCATGAGGTGTTTGTTTTTTTTGTTCCTTCACAAGATCATGATGCAGCTGTGCTCGTTCGCCATCGACGAAATGTAGATAACGCTGTAATACGCGCAAATACCCTAGCCATTTTTCACGCTCGTCGCCGTACGCGTTAGATTTCAAAATTTCGCTCACCTCCATATCAAGGCGATTCAGAGTCGCCGTAAGTGTTTTATCCACTTGTCTCATCGATCATGCCTCACTATCGCTGACGCTGCGTTTTTGGGAATCTAGTTGTAATAGACGCTCCTCGGGCACCAGAACCATTTTCCTGGCATGCTCCATTATTTCGCAATTAGATTTGACAATATGGTACCGAGGATTGGGGCAATATGGGGAAGCAGGCGTAAAAATCCACCACTTTGAATGACAAATTTCTTCTTACTTTTCCAGCAGCCTCTATTCGCGGCTAAGCGCCTGAGAAGAGGCACGTGGCGGCCCAATTTTTTCCGTTGGTTGGCTTTGAGAGGAATATTACCGCGAAGAACGTTTAAAACGTATTCGCAAATGCAGCGTATTATACGAGAATCCGCTTTCCGCAAAATAGCCTCACGCTGTTCTTTAGTGAGGTGTTGAAGAGCGTTTAATATCGCAACGCTCGTCTTGCAAAGAGACGATCCATTGCGTGCCATCACAGGCGTGGAACTGGCCATTCTCCATATGTGTCACCGCTGTTTAATTTCTTTCGCGGTACGTAAACGAAATGGCGAGTATCATCAGGGAAAATACATGTGCGGTATCGGCAATTATCGGGTGTTGATTGCTTCAGATCTAGCAACAAATAACCGTGCGGTTTAGATGTTGCGTCGTAATAAGCCTCCTGTAGAAATCGTGGATTTTCGGGACATATTTGGCGCGCCAAGTGCTGTATTTGAGCCCGATCACGAGGGATTTTGAAGATACCGATATAATTCGCATTTAAAGAGATGTCCCGCTGGCCTTGGCGCTGACGAAACAAATTGTGCGTTATAAAAATAACGCTCAAGTTCTTATGATGACTGACTTTGGTGAATAGATCGACAACGGTATTGCTCGATGCTTCACGCATTAGATCATCGATAATTAAGAGCTTCGCGCGGGGGTCGTTTGAGTAATCGGCAGTCTGGGGTAACCCTACGCGAAATTCTATAGCATCACCGTACCCCGTGTATGCTGTCTGCCACTCAGAATAATAAAATATTATTCTCTCGAAACGATCGCTGTTGATACGCGTGATAAATTTCAGAAAATTTTTAACAAGATACGTTTTACCGCAACCTGTCGCCCCGTAGATCATAGAAGTCCAGGGATGTTGCCACCTCGTGTCTATCGCGGTAAATGAGGAAATTTAGGGTCAGTGCAATATTAAATAAGATTTTCGGATTTTAACGTAAAAAATATATTTACCGTATATTTTACAAATGGCGATAACTGTAGGAAAGCGATCTATATTGGCCGTCACGTCTTCGCTTAATGCTCGATGGCTTACACGTTTCTCGCCTCGTGTGACAACATGGTGAAGTTCTGTACGTCTAATGGCGTCGTATCTCAGTACAATAGGATCCTCTCGCTCGCCCACGATGAAGGATCGTACGGACTCATAGTTTATTAACGCATTGTTTGCAAAATTAAGCGTGATACCCTTAACTTTGCAAACCTCACTCTCTGTTCCATCAGGCGCACGCACGATAAGTGCATAAAATTTAGGGCCGCCGGAAATGAAACTTCTCATGTAACTGCCCTCGCCATAGGTGGTTAGCTCGTTAGCTAAATCGCCAAGCATTTGGCCTATCGGGGGCTCGTAGGCATCAAATTGCTCTCTCGTTACATAAATGTCGGAGTCGGTATCGCAGTACAACGCACGTCTTCCCAGACGTTCCAGGTTACCATAAAGTTTTAAACGCGCTTCTGCTGCGGTGTATGCAGCTATTACAGCGTTAGCTATACGCGGGGGTACCACAGCCTCACCGGTTTTAATATAATTGACGTAAAGAATTTCATTGTTCACCGGCAGCATACCTGTAATATCGTATTCTGGATTAGTTAATAACTCCATAAGTTTTTTGCGTGTTGATACTACGACCGTTTGCGGAAGGTTTTCGCGTTGCCCGAATTTTCCCCAGAACGAATTCAGACATAGTTTGGCGACTGAACGTAGGCCGGGGTTTTTGGTTATCGACTGACGATTCAAACGAATCCCCTCTGGTTGCTCAAAGCTAGCGATATAATGCTCCTGGTCTGATTCATCGCCCAAACAGTTCTCAGGCCATCCGCTCGCCTCCTGCTTGATCTTCAAAAAGGTGTTAATGTACTCGACGAATAAACCTCCCGATTGCGTGTCACGATTGAATTGCGTTACTTCGTATTGCCAGATTTCGGCAATGTGGAGTACCGTGTAACCGCATGAGACGGCTTTTCGCAATTCATCGGCAGCCCAGGTACCCTCGAACACACGCTCGTCCGGATCGTCATGCATACACTCTTCCTCGTTCATCTTCTCGCTGCATATGCGGCACAGAAAGAACAGCAGTCACTGATGCATACTCACAGGCAAAACAGGGTGGTAGGAATCGCGCGGTGGTAGAACGGTACATTTCACCAGGCCTTCGACACACGCTAGATCGCTAGTGGGTCCTGTCAGCTCTCAGCATTCTCCGCCTATATATACTTTCGGATGTCCGATAGGGTATTTACCAAATTTGCAAATATTCGGGTACAGAGAGCAGACGTCTACGTAGCGTATGCGCTCCGTCTCTTTAACATCGTAGAGCGTCACCATATTCTCCGTGCGACCACCGAAAAACGCGTCACGAGGGTTTAAGGATTCCGCAGCCGTCAACGGATGATCCCGAATGAGCTGGCGAATTTCTGCACTAGTTTCCAAAAGCTTGTGCCACTCGCGTTCCCAGATTTCCGTTAACCGATAACCTCCCGAGCGAATTCTATTAGCTATAGCACGAGTTCTTTCTAACCGCTCGTCCATTGATATATCACCGCGTTGTTTACAGCCTCTATTGAGGGAGAAGCATTGAGGGCAACCGTGCCAATAGCAACCATGAAGTTGTAATACGTACGCGTTATTGCCTGTTTCATAATAGCCGTCGACTATTAAATTTTGAGGTAGTCTAAATTCGCGCGAACGGCCGGCATGTATAATACGCTTTCCGAGGGTGTGCTCCATCCATACTAGCCATGAAAATGCCTTTTTTGATTGGATATGCACCCACCTATAACCGCCCAACGGTATAATACCGATCGTATAGTCTTTGACGAAACTTTTTCGAAAAACACTGAAGCAGGCCGAGGCTATCGTTGTGCTCTCGTCAAACGGACAAACCCGGCCGCGAGCTATAAACATGTCACGAAAAACCATACTCGCGCGTCTCAAGATCGTGACGTCGTCCGTGCAATAGCTTACGAGTTCCTTCGAAAAGTCAAACACGTAGTCTCTGCCTTTAGACTCGTGATACCAGGCTAAGAATTTTTCGCGCTCTGCGGGGCGCATCATGTCGGGAGAATAATACTGTACGGCTGGTAGGGGGCCCACATACTTTTGATTTTCCGGTCTGTTAAACAAATGAGGGAAAACACCTTTAACGATAGCGCCTGTGAGACCGAAGGCTTTAGGAAGCGCACTGAGAGGCATGTGAAAATAGTTTAGGCTGTCGAGAAAAACAAGTTTTTCAACACGCATCGAAATGATTTTCGTACCGTTCATAATTATACTCGGCAGTTGGACCTTTTTTTCTTCAATTAAATAACTTAAAATGAACTGCGCGTCAAAGCCACTGGCATTATGAGCAATACAGATAGTACGCGAAAAATGCTGGACACGCTGCATAGCAAGTTCGACCAATTGTCCCAGAGGCTGCTGTCGAAATACATACTGTCGAGAGTCACAATACTCGCATGGCTCGGTCATCGAATCACGAGCGCAACAATACGTGCAAACTCGTTGAACTACGCACAAGATGGGCTCGTGTAGAAAAGTAGTCGCGTCGCCTGGTACCTGTATGCATTGCTGAGTCTTAAAATCGTAGAATATAAAAAGTATTTTCCCCGTGCTTTGACCGGCTCGAAAAGGCTTCATCAAGCACATGTGATTATTGAGTCGATCCGCTCTGCATGCTTTACAAAAGGCCACGCCGCAAAGGTATTTTCGTCTTTTATCGAGAGGCCTGACAATTTTCAGGCATTCGCGACACCGCTTGAGCGAGGCACACACGCTGTTTGATTTGCGTTTTCTATACGGTTTAACATTTAAATGATTTTCGAAACATTGCAGCCCGTAAAACTCGCGCGCGCACGCCTCGCATCGAATAGCTGCATTTACTTCGGGATCGCACGGTGGTGACGTCATGCCGCGAGGACACTTTTTTTAAAAACATCTATGGCCAAATCTGCGGTATTGCGAAATACCCGAGGAGCAAAATTCGCGGCTTCCCACGGTGCCTCGTAAATTTAATATTGGCTGATAATGATGCGAACGCTCGTGATATAAAATGTGCAGCGTGTGTTCGATTTTGCCAAAAGTATTTGAGACTTGCCGCGAGCCGTCAAACAAATGTGCATCCCCCCTCCCGAACGTCAGAAATTCATGAACTACAATGGCAATACCGTGCTGCGCGAGATCATTCTGGTAGAGAGCAATCTCACGGACACCGCAGCCGTTTGGTTGTACTATAACTCCCGCTGCATTTGTTAATTCAAGAGCAGCATTTTTCTGCAATAAGCAGTTCGTCTGCCTCATACGTTGCCGGTTTGCGTGTAAACTACCTGACCGTATTTCACCCCGTTCGGCATACGCGCGCGCCGCTGTCAGTGACCGTGGTAACCACAGAGTATCGCTATTCCGTATCGTGAGAATGGATTTTTTTGCTACCCCCTCATGCGTTAAGCGTTTTCTGCCAGTGCCCTCAACACCCCTGACAATGCTGGCTTTGATTATGCACGCATCGTCAATATTCAATGATGCAGCACTCTGAGCAACTCTCATTATTAACTGTCGAATATCATCGGACGCGCAATCGCTAACGGGTCGAAACGAAAGCCAAACGGGGCCGTGCGAGGCAAACGATATACCTATGTATTCGCCAGCCTCGCAAGACGCTGTGATTTACGTCAAAAGGTCACGAAACGCTCCTTCCAGCCATGGTAATAAATGGCCACCAGGCGGGGGTTGCCGAATGCGTACAGTGATTTTTCGGCCTCGTAGTTTAAAACGCTTGAAGTACCGACGTGCCTCCTCGATGATCTCTATACGCGCGCCTGGCGGCTGTACATCGTCGAAGGACTTATCACGGTGCCGCCTACGGCCGAAACCTTCTTGTACGCCTGTAAGAAAGAGTACGAATGCTTAAAATTGCTTAACCATGTCAATAAGTAAGCTTAAAATGTACCTGATGTTAATGCTACTTCTAACCATGGACGTCTACAAAGCGTCTTCATCAAACAGCAGAGATACTGATGCATAACCTGCCGTGAAATATAATAGCTCACTCTCTATTTTTGCAAACAAAGTTTTTCAAGTTAATATTAGCTTTGCAAAACCGATAACGTATATACCGATGCGAGTGATAAAGAGGGGTTCGTTTACCTGACTCGTGGCTCGAGCTCAAAAGACGATTTAGCCAATCGTCATCAACACCATCATCATCATCGTGCGGTAGATCGTTGTCACCCTGCTGCTGTGGTGAGTCACCTCCAAAAGGCCACATCCATAGCTGGTTGTCCCTATGCTCGTATTCCTCAGCAGGGTGTTGCGCGTCGTTGACTATCTCGCAAGCCCATTGCTCCAGCATGATGTTGCCTCTCTTGCTTGCAGCCTGATCGGCGTCATCGTCGTTGCCACGCTCGGGGTTATTCTCATTAAAATGAGGATTCAAATCTGCATGTGTTTTATTATTAATGCCTGATAAAAACGTATTGTTAATGTATGATAATGGGTTATTATTATTATTAATACTTACACTCGTTACTACCGGAAAATATTTCGGACGGGTGCCCCATACTGGATGTAGACGGTCGGACAAGGGTCTCAGCGTCACTGAAACGAGATTGCTCGTCGGAAATATCCGCAAATATATCTACCGGACTTAGAACCGGCTGCTGTAGCGCCTCTTCTTCTACTTCAACATCTGATATGGGGAATAGCTGAAGGTAATCAGGAAGTCTATGAACAGTCTCCTCATTGTTGGTACTGCGGGGCGTAGATCAGGACCCATAAGCATTTCAGCGTCGGTGCAATTATTGCGCGATGGTCCTTCAATCACGGGATCTAAATGATCGCCATGCAATCACGAGATCTAGATGATCCCGTGGTTGCATGGAGCTATCATCATCTCGTGCTGTTTCTTCCTCCACGGCTCGCGCCAGCTCGGCGAGTGCAGCTTCTTCATCGGAGTTCGCATCATAGAGCCGGCGATAATCTATGGGTACTTCTGCATTACCACGATATCACACTTAAAACAGATGCTCGCATGCTACGGAGCCCAACTTACCGTTTATTTCATTTATGAGATTACGTGGGCACGGAGTAGTCTCGAGATTTCTGGGTTGTAATTCTTCAAACACACATAGGAGAACCCTGTACCCTCTAAACAGACCTCTGTTATAGGCCGTCACAAGGGCTCGCAGCGGAGACTACCATAACACATATTTCAAACGAGTTATGAGAGAACTTTTCGGTAAATAGCGCAATTCGGTGCACCAGTTATTATTACATCTTCGACGAAGTTGTGCATTCCGCGTTTTGACCAAGCGAAGGTGATCTAAAATGCACGTACGGATATTACGGCTATCTATAGCTGCTCCTGAGAAATGTATCGAACGCTGTCTAGATCACTACTGACAGCTTTTATTAATTGTTCAAATGCTCGCCTTGTCACGAGCAATGTCTGTGTCAGTGTATGTTTTATCACACATACATGTAGCACATTCTAAGAAAATAGCCTTTTTGAAAATCTCGAGATTTATTTCTCCGAGCGTGTAAGCCGATATTTCGCGCAGCTGAATTTTTGCTGACGCGCGAACATTCCTGAAAGTATCTTTATCAACGCCTCCATCGAGCGATTATTGCCGGAGAAGTTTCATGTTAAATCATATCCAGAAAAATCATAGTCGAATTCAAATCCAGCGGTCTCTAAGGGCCTGCGTTCTCTATTTAAAAAAGATAGAACGAGTATATGTATGCTTTGCTATATACAGGTTATCCCTCAGCTGAGATGTTGTCGAGGATGTAGGCTGAAATTCTGAATAGGCTGCTATAAGAATGTATGGGGTTCGGATCAATCTCTGAAGGGTTATTGATTTTTAAAAGTATACGTCAGTGAGCGACGCGCGTGCGTGTGCGCAGTCGCAAGCGCCCCGATGCCACGACACACGTATGCTCGCGCCCGTCGGCGTGTGCGCTCTATACCAAGTACGAATATTCGCACAAAGAGGAGAGGCCGAGAATACGGGTTCTCCATTGCGACTGCTACGTGAAGCGTGCGTTTTATCACACATACATGTAGCACATTCGAAACAATAGGCTTTTTGAAAAATCTCGAAATTTATTTGTCCGAGTGTGTAAACCGATATTTTGCGTAGCTGCAGTTTTGCTGACGCGCGAACATTCCTGAAAGTATCTTCATCAACGTCTCCGTCGAGCGTTCATTGTCGGAGAAGTGTCATGGTAAAATCAAATCCAGAAAAATCAGAGTCGAATTCAAATTCAACGTTCTCTAAGGCCCTGCGCTCTCTATTTTAAAAATATAGAACGAGTAGAAGTATGCTATGCTATATACAGGCTATCCCTCAGCTGAGATGTTCTCGAGGATGTAGGCTGAAATTCTGAATAGGCTGATATAAGTATGTATGGGGTTCGGATCAATCTCTGAATTGTTATTCATTGTTAACAGTATACGTCAGTGAGCGACGCGCGTGCGTGTGTGCAGAAGCAAGCGGTCCGGTGCCACACTCACATATGCTCTTGCTCGTCGGTGTGCGCGCTCTATAGAAGGTACGAATATCCGCACAAAGAGGAAAGGTCGAGAATATGGCTTCTCCATTGCGAGCCACTACGCGGACGTATGCATGCAGTAGCAAGCGCCCCGATGCCACGACACACGTATGCTCGCGCCCGTCGGCGTGCGCGCTCTATACCAAGTACGAATATCCGCACAAAGAGGAGAGGCCGGGAATACGGGTTCTCTATTGCGACTGCTACGCGAAGCGTGCGTTTTATCACACACACATGTTGCACATTCGAAACAATAGCCTTTTTGAAAATCTCGAGATTTATTTGTACGAGCGTGTAAACCGATATTTTGCGTCGCTGCAGTTTTTCTGACGCGCGAACATTGCTGAAAGTATCTTCATCAACGTCTCCGTCGAACGTTCATTGTCGGAGAAGTTTCATGGTAAAATCAAATCCAGAAAAATCATAGTCGAATTCAAATTCAAAGTTCTCTAAGGCCCTGCGCTCTCGATTTTAAAAAGATAGAACGAGTAGAAGTATGCTATGCTATATACAGGCTATCCCTCAGCTGAGATGTTCTCGAGGATGTAGGCTGAAATTCTGAATCAGCTGATATAAGTATGTATGGGGTTCGGATCAATCTCTGAATTGTTATTCATTGTTAACAGTATACGTCAGTGAGTGACGCGCGTGCGTGTGAGCAGTAGCAAGTGGTCCGGTGCCACACTCACGTATGCTCGTGCTCGTCGGTGTGCGCGCTCTATAGCAGGTACGAATATCCGCACAAAGAGGACAGGTCGAGAATATGGCTTCTCCATTGCGAGCCACTACGCGGACGTATGCATGTAGTAGCAAGCGGCCCGATGCCACGACACACGTATGATCGTGCCCGTCGGTGTGCGCACTCTATACCAGGTACGAATATCCGCACAAAGAGGAGAGGCCGAGAATACGGCTACTCCATTGCGGGCTGTTACGAGGGCGCGTGTGTGTGTGGGCCGGCGAGCGGCCCGATGGTCGTGCCCGTCGGTGTGCGCGCTGTATAGCAGGTACGAATATCCGCACACAGAGGAGAGGCCGAGAATACGGCTTCTCCCTTGCGGGCGCGTGTGGGTTTGTGCCAGCAAGCGGCCCGATGCCACGACACACGTATGCTCGTGCCCGTCGGTGTGCGCACTCTATAGCAGGTACGAATATCCGCACAAAGAGGAGAGGCAGAGAATACGGTTTCTCCCTTGCGGGATGCTGCGTAAAAGATTTTGACAGTTATCAGCATAATTCGCGAACTCCTGCGGTGAGCTCACCGGCGGATGAACTCAGCGCTCAGCTTGCACACGTGCATCTATGCTATCTAAACTCCGTGCTCACCATCGGATGAGCTCGTCGTAGAACGATCGCGCTCACCGTCGAGTGAGCTCATCGTAGAACGATGCATCGGCTACCTCGCACACGTGCAATTATGCTGACCTGTCACAATCTGCAAAAGATGCCCTTCATACGACGGGCAGCTTCAGGTGCTCTTCAGACTCCGTCGCGTGCGTTTCACGTTCTTTTCCACCAGTTCGCCAAAAATGTATCCCTAGTGCCTCGCGCTCCCTGTGGCGCCGTTCGCGTGCCGCGTTTCCCGCGTTGACGGCTTGGCCGTATATTTCCGCACAGTGGCGACGGGCGAAACGCACGAGTGGTTGCGTGAAGCCCTGTACGCATTTTACAGCGTAGCGTCGGGAAGGAGTACGCCTCCCGTTCGACGATATTGTGCCGGGAGCATCCGGCATAATAATCCCCGCGGGTGGCTGTGACGTACTTCGCCGGAACATAGTGTCGTGCGACTCCGAGGGATCCAGTGAAGTTTTTTTTTGTGGATGAGGGGTACAGCGGGTACGTAGAAGCAGTCTCGCTATACACCCCCGCGCCCTTTTGCGCGTTTGTTGCGGGCCTCATCGTTCAGTGCACGGTTTCGGGGATCGCGCATCTTGAAAACATCCCCTTCGTTTCGGACCTGCTCGCGGACCACGTAGAAAACCGTGTCGTCGTGGCTGTGGCCAAAAACGGCACCCCCTCCTCCGTGTGCGCATGTACAACGGGGTCGACGTCGCGACGGTACTCACCGCGGCGTTGAACGACGTGCCCGAACCCGTCGCTTTATACGACGCGGGGTGGCCCGAAGACGGGTTCGACGACTCGTTCGAGCCGGAGGGGCGGGAGAACGAGCCGTGACACTCGTCTTCGTGTGGGTGTGTGTGTGTGTGTGTGTGTGCGTGCGCACCCTCGGAGTTCACCGTCACCAGGAGCAGCAACGGCCTCGGTGAGCAAAACAGATTTATTTCTAAAAAATGAATTGTCATAAAGCAGAAGAAAGGGGCCGCTATGACGAACCCTCCGCTCCGGCCATCCCCCCTACACACCCCGCTGGGACGTGGTGGCATCCCCACTGCATCCGCTCCACCTCGGTTACCGAGGAGGGGGGATGGGTAGCGGGTATAAGGACGGCCATCCCCACTCCATCCCCACCACCTCGGCTACCGAGGAGTGGGGGTAGGAGTGGGAGTCGCCATAGTGGCCGCCATACTACTCACGTCTGTTCGCTAGGAAATGAGTGGCAATCGTCCGAGCTCCGTTTCGGCGATAGACCATCCACGTCTGCGGCATTGTTTACTGAACCACAGATAAAATCGATGCAGCTCATAACGAGTGTGACTGGCTTATGGCGACAACTACCCGAATGTACGAGCCGAGCCATTGATTTCATCTATAACACGTGCTCAAAAGAGCTACTGTTGCATTCGCAGCTTTAAGCTCTGCTTACATGACCCGCGCTTGCCATCGAGAACGAGATTAAATCAACGACAAACTCGACTCGATGGTTTCGCGAATGTGATATGGATACTAGAAAAATAGTTGAGAGAATCGATTTCACCTCTGTACGCTAGGAACTGAGTAGCAATCGTCCGAGCTCCGTTTCGGCGACAGACCATTCACGTTTTCGGCATCGTATGCTCAGCCGGAGATGAATTCGATACAGCTTATAACGAGTATGACGGGGATATGGTGAAAACTAGTCGAATGTACCAATCGATCCGTTCAAGTCATTCTTGACACGTACGCAAAGGAGCTATCGCATTCGTAACTTATATATCTTTTTCCATGATCCACCCTCCCCGAAGAGGACCGAGATGAAATCACCGGCCAACGCGACGGGACGAATTCAAGGTTGTGTTGAATGCTAGAAAAATGATTGAGAGAATCGATTTCACCTCTGTTCGCTACGAACTATGTAGCAATCGTCCGAGCACCGCTTCGGCGATCGACCGTCTACGTATTCGGCATTGTTTACTGAACCAGAGATGGAATCGATGCAGCTCATAACGAGTATGACGGGGTTATGGCGACAACTACCCGAATGTACCATCCGAGCCGTTGATTTGATCTTTAACACGTGCTCAAAGGAGCTATTGTTGCATTCGCAGATTTTAGCTCCGCTTACATCATCCACTCTCCCCGAAGAGGACCGAGATGAAATCAACGACAAACTCGATGGGACGTCTTCAAGGTGGTGTTATGGATGGTAGAAAAATGATTGAGAGAATCGGATTCACGTCTATTCGCTAGGAACTGAGTGCCAATCGTCCGAGCTCCGTTTCGGGCACGGACCATCCACGTCTTCGACATCCTTTACTGACCCAGAGATGAAATCGATGCAGCTAATAACGAGTATGACGGGGTTACGGCAGCGACTACCCGAATGTACGAACCAAGCCATTGAATTCATCTTTAACACGTGCTCAAAGGAGCTATCGTTGTATTCGTAGCTTTTATCTCTGCTTACATGATCCACTCTCCCGATCGCGAACGAGATGAAATCAAGGACAAACTCAACGGGATGGTTTCGAGAATGTCATATTGATACTATAAAAATGATTGAGAGAATCGATTTCACCTCTGTTCGCTAGGAACTGAGGGGCAATCGGCCGAGTTCCGTTTCCGCTAAACCAGAGATAAAATCGATGCAGTTTATGATGAGTATGACGAGGTAATGTCGAAAACCACCGAATGGACCAATCGATCCGTTCATGTCATTTTTCACACGTACGCAAATGAGCTAAAGCATTCGCAAATTATACCACTACTTAAATGATCCACTCTCCCCGAACAGGACCGAGATGAAATCAACGACAAACTCAGCGGGACGGTTTGGAGAATGTGATAAGGATACTAGAAAAAGGATTGGGGGAATCGATTTCACCTCTGTTCGCTAGGAACTGTAAGGCAATCGTCCGAGCTCCGATTTGGCGACAGAACATGCACGTCTTCGGCATCGTCTACTGAACCGGAGATGAAATCGATGCAGCTCATAACGAGTATGACGGAGTTATGGCGACAACTACCCGAATGTACCATCCGAGCCGTTTATTTCATGTTTAACACCTGTTTAACGGAGCTATCGATGCATTAGCAGCTTTTACCTCTGATTACATGATACACTCTCCCCATCGAGAACGAGATGAAATCAACAACAAACTCGACGTGATGCTTTCGAGAATATGGTATGGATACTATAAAAATGATTGAGAGAATCGACTTCACATCTGTTCACTAGGAATTGTGGGGCAATCGTCCGATATCCGTTTCGGCGATAGACGATCCACGTCTTCGGCATCTTTTGCTGAAGCAGAGATCAAATCAATGGACTTTATGATGAGCATGACGGGGTTATGGTGAAAACTACCCGAATGAACCAATCTATCAGTTCATGTTAGTTTTCACACGTACGCAAATGAGCTATCGCCTTCGCAGCATATACCTCTGCTTACATGGTCCACTCTCCCCGAAGGGGACTGAGATGAAATCAACGACAAACTCGACGGGACGGTTTCAAGGTTGTGTTATGCATCCTAGAAAAATGATTGAGACAATCGAATTCACGTCTGTTCGCTAGGAACTGAGTGGCAATCGTCTGAGCTCCGTTTCGGCGACTGACCATCCGCTTCTTCGGCATCGTTTACTGAACCAGAGATGAAATCTATGCAGCTCTTAACGAGTATGGCGGGGTTACGGCGGCAACTACCCGAATGTACCATCCGAGCCGTTGATTTCATCTTCAACACCGGCTCAAAGGAGCAATCGATGCATTCGCAGCTTTTACCTCTGATTACATGATCCACTCTCCCCATCGAGAACGAAATGAAATCAACGACAATCTCGACTGGATGGTATCGAGAATGTGATATGGATACTATAAAAATGATTGCGAGAATCGAGTTCACCTCGGTTCGCTAGGAACTGTGTGGCAATCGTCCGAGCTTCGATTCGGCGACAGACAATGCACGTCTTCGGCATCGTTAACTGAACCAGAGATGAAATCGATGCAGCTCATAATGAGTATGACGGGGTTATGGCGACAACTACCCGAATGTACCATCCGAGACGTTGATTTCATCTTTAACACCTGCACGAAGGAGATATCATTGCATTTACAGCTTATATCGCTGCTTACATGATCCCCTCTCCCCGAAATGGATCAAGATGAAATCAACGACAAACTCGACGGGACGGTTTCAAGATTGGGCTATGGATGCTAGAAAAAAGACTGAGAGAATCGATTTCACGTCTTTCCGCTACGAACGTAGTGGCAATCGTCCGAGCTCCGTTTTGGCGATAGACCATCCACGTCTTCACCATTGTTTACTGAACCAGAGATCAAATCGATGCAGCTCATACCGAGTATGACGGGATTATGGCGACAACTACGCGAATGTAACAACCGAGCCGATGATTTCACATTTAACAAGTGCTCAAAGGAGCTATGGATGAATTCGCAGCTTTAACCTCTGCTTTCGTGATCCACTCTCCCTATCGAGAACGAGATGAAATCAACGACAAACTCGACGGGATGAATTCGAGTATGTGATATGGATACTAGAAAAAGGATTGATAGAATCGATTTCACCTCTTTTCGCTAGGAACTGAGTGGCAATCGTCCGAGGTCCGTTTCGGCGACAGACTATCCACGTCTTCGGCATCGTTGACTAACCGGGCGATGAAATCGATGCAGCTTATATTGAGTATGAAGGGGTTATGTCGACAACTACCTGGATGTACCAACTGAGCCGTTGATTTTATATTCAACACGTCCTCAAAGGAGCTATGGATGAATTCGCAGCTTTAACCTCTGCTTACGTGATCCACTCTCCCGATCGAGAACGAGATAAAATCAATGACAAACTCGACGGAATGGTTTAAGAATGTGATATGGATACTAGAAAATGATTGAGAGAATCGATTTCACCTCTGTTCGCTAGGAACTAAGTGGCAATCGTCCGAGTTCCGTTTCGGCGACACACCATCCATGTCTTCGGCATCGTTTACTGAACGGGACATGAAATCGATTGGCTTATAATGAGTATGAAGGGCTTAAGGCTACAATACCCGAATGCACCAACCGAGCCGTTGATTTCATCTCCAACACGTGGTCGAAGGAGCGATCGTTGCACTCGCAGCTTTTATGTCTGCTGACATGATCCACTTTCCCGATCGGGGTCTTCGGCATCTTATGCTGAACCAGAGATAAAATCGATGCAGTTCATGATAAGTATGACGGGGTTATGGTGAAATCTACCCAAATGTACCAATCGTTCCGTTCATGTCATTTTTTACACGTACGCAAAGGAGCTATCGCATTCGCAGCTTGTACCTCTCGTTACATGATCCACTCTCCTCGAAGGGGACTGAGACGAAATCAACGCAAACTCGACGGGACCGTTTCAAGGTTGTGTTATGGATGCTAGAAAAGTGATTGAGAGAATCGATTTCACGTCTGTTCGCTAGGAACTGAGTGGCAATCGTCCGAGCTCCGTTTCGGTTTCAGAACGACTATGAAGGGGTTATAGCGACAACTACCCGTCTGTACCGACCGCGCCGTTGATTTCATCCCCAACACGTGCTCGAAGGAGCTTTCGTTGCATTTGCAGCTTATACCTCTGCTTACATGATCCACTCTTCCCGAAGCGGATCAAGATGAAATCGACGACAAACTCTACGGGACGTTTTCAAGGTTGTGCTATGGGTGCTAGAAAAAGGATTGAGAGAATCGATTTCACGTCTGTCCGCTAGGGACGGAGTGGCAATCGTCCAAGCTCCGTTTCGGCGACAGACCAATCCCGTCCGCGGAATTGTTTACTGAAGCGGAGAGGAAATCGATGCAGCTCATAACGGGTATGACGGGGTTGTGGCGACAACTACCCGAATGTACCATCCGACCCGTTGATTTCATCTTTAACACCTGCTCAAAGGAGCTATCGTTGCATTCGCCGCTTTTACCTCTGATTACATGTTCCATTCTCTCCATCGAGAACGAAATGAAATTGACGACAAAGTCGACGGGATGGTTTCGAGTATGTGATGTGGATACTAGAAAAAGGATTGAGAGAATCGATTTCGTCTCTGTTTGCTAGGAACTGAGTGGCAATCGTCCGAGTTTCCTTTTGGCGACAGACCATCCACGTCTTCGACTTCGTTTTCTGAACCAGAGATGAAATCGATGCAGCTTATAACGAGTATGAAAGGGTTCTGTCAACAACTACCCGATTGTATCAACCGAGCCGTTGATTTCATCTTTAACACATGCTCAAAGGAGCTATTGTTACATTCACAGCTTTTACCGCTGCTCACATGATTCACTCTCCCGATCGTGAACGAAATGAAATCAACGGCAAACTGGACGGGATGGTTTCGACATTGTGATATGGATACAAGAAAAATTATTGGGAGGATCGAAATCAGCTGCGTGGGCTAGGATCTCAGTGGCGATTGCCCGAGTTCCGTTTCGGCGATAGACCATCCACGTCTTCGGCATCTTGTACTGAACCAGAGATAAAATCGATGCAGTTTATGATGAGTACGACGGGGTTATGGTGAAAACTACCCGAATGTACCAATCGATCTGTTCATGTCTCTCTCTCTTTCTCTCTCTCTCTCTCTCTCTCTCTCTATCTCTCTCTCTATCTCTATCTCTATCTCTATCTCTATCTCTATCTCTATCTCTCTCTCTATCTCTATCTCTATCTCTATCTCTATCTCTAACTCTATCTCTATCTCTATCTCTATCTCTATCTCTATCTCTATCTCTACCTCTACCTCTACCTCTACCTCTACCTCTACCTCCTATCTCCATCTCCATCTCCATCTCCATCTCCATCTCCATCTCCATCTCCATCTCCATCTCCATCTCCATCTCCATCTCCATCTCCATCTCCATCTCCATCTCCATCTCCATCTCCATCTCCATCCTCCATCTCCATCTCCATCTCCATCTCCATCACCTCATCTCCATCTCCATCTCCATCTCCATCTCCATCTCCATCTCCATCTCCATCTCCATCTCCATCTCCATCTCCATCTCCATCTCCATCTCCATCTCCATCTCCATCTCCATCTCCATCTCATCCATCTCCATCCATCTCCATCTCCATCTCCATCTCCATCTCCATCTCCATCTCCATCTCCATCTCCATCTCCATCTCCATCTCCATCTCCATCTCCATCTCATCATCTCCATTCCATCTCCATCTCCATCTCCATCTCCATCTCCATCTCCATCTCCATCTCCATCTCATCTCCATCTCCATCTCCATCTCCATCTCCATCTCCATCTCCATCTCCATCTCCATCTCCATCTCCATCTCCATCTCCATCTCCATCTCCATCTCCATCTCCATCTCCATCTCCATCTCCATCTCCATCTCCATCTCCATCTCATCTCCATCTCCATCTCCATCTCCATCTCCATCTCCATCTCCATCTCCATCTCATCTCCATCTCCATCTCCATCTCCATCTCCATCTCCATCTCCATCTCCATCTCCATCTCCATCTCCATCTCCATCTCCATCTCCATCTCCATCTCCATCTCCATCTCCATCTCCATCTCCATCTCCATCTCCATCTCCATCTCCATCTCCATCTCCATCTCCATCTCCATCTCCATCTCCATCTCCATCTCCATCTCCATCTCCATCTCCATCTCCAT
>OX632359.1:11819324-11876404 GCA_951751655.1 Ophion costatus | reverse complement strand
ATCACAAATTGACCACAATTGTATACCGGTATTTTATTATTCGTTGCAGTTAAATTTCTTTCAAATGATGTATAAATTTGAAAATAAAATCAATTTGTGTGTATAGTACTGTTATATGTTTCGTTCGGCAGGGCAAATGTTTTTTTGTGAAGTAACGAAACATCGCAACGATGGATAGGGAAGACGCTCGCAAAATCTATAAATGGAAACGCACCATCACCAGGAAAGGAAAGAAATTTGTCCGAGATTTCTTGACATTATTTGGACGTTTACCGACTGAGGCTGATATGCCAACGTACAGATTCGAAGAGCAGGTAAGACGATGAAATGTATGAAGGTATTCCTTGCACAAGATGAATCTTTTGAAAGTCATGCATTTTTTAAAATATTACAAAACTTTGATCAGTGCAGACTCATTCTGCCAAATTTCATTAACTTTTAATCGGTTTTCAAAATGTGTACGCAACAGAACAGGCTAATTCTCATACCTGAGCAAGGGCATGCGCACTGACATATTTCAGTATTTTCAGATCGATGTGTTTGCTGAACGCGCACCAACGTACAATCATATTTTTTATACATAACTTACAAACAAACATAAATAGAAAGCTTGCTGAACGTAACGTCGACAATATTGACGATTGAAATCTTTTACAGCCAAAAGCAAATGACGGCCAGCGTGCATCATCAAGTGCTGGTTCGAGAGAAGCGGTATCGAATACTGCGGCGTTATCCTCCGAACCAATCGAAAAAATGGACGAAGAATCGGAACCTGCATTGGGTGATGGCAGTGGTGGCAATAGTCGTAACACCGACCATGATAATGATGATGCAGCTGATGACTGTATCGCAGACCTGGGAAATATTCATATGAACATCGACGACAACGACGACAACGACGACGACGGCGATGGCGACGACGATGGCGACGGCGACGGCGGTGACGGTAACGACTATGGCGACGAAGGTACCGGTAGCGTCTACGACGTTATTCACGAAATTGGTAGTGATGAGGATGGAGATGGTGATGGAGATGATGACGACAATGGCGGTGATGACGGCAACAACGATAATGATGAAGATATAACTGCATTCTCTATACAGGAAGGACCGGTAATAACTATGAGACCCAATGTGCGACAACATGAAATTCTAATAGCAATAATGGCCGTGGCGGAACGTCTTGAATTCAGTTTAGAATGAATTTTAGCCGTGATCAATTTGTTCAAAGAATTCGCAAAACACAATACTTTGCCGACCACCAAAACTGGTTTGTGGAAGAAGTTGGGTAGGAACGAGGAGAATTCCCAAAAAAGATACTTATATTGTAAAACGTGTAAAGCTGTTACCGGAGTAGGGAAAGTACCGGATATAGACTGTCTGTGCGGGGACGCAGGCCCGGAAAAACCATTGTTGATGGTATCTTTTTTCATAAAACTAGACGTAACGAAGCAATTGAAAAGGATTTTTTCAATACCGAATATTTGGCATCTCCTTCATTATCGTAATAATCGCCAAAAAATCAATCCAGACGGTATAGAAGATGTGTTTGATGGCGAAAGATACATAAAGTTGCGAAAAGATGAAGAATTTTTAAACTCGAATTTGAATTTTTCGCTTACAATCAATACGGATGGCTGCCAAGTAGCCGTATCATCGAAAGAAAGCGTCTGGCCGTTATTACTGTCGATAAACGAGCTTCCTCCTCACGCGCGAAAACGTTTCATCATCTTAGCGGGAATTTGGGTCGATAAGGAACATCCTGATTTAAATATATTCATGCCGCCGATCATTGAGGATCTGCGTCAATTATACTTTACCGGTATTGAATGGAGACGAAATGGAATGGAAAGGGTTACAAACAAATTTATAACAACTATTTCTACATGCGATACGCCCGCTAGAGCGAAAATGTTGAATACAACGAGTTACAATGGCGAGTATGGATGCAACTTTTGTTACGCGCCGGGAATAGGAATGGAGAATGGCTTGAGGAAATATCCCATCCACAATATAGTAAATCGGACGGATGTTGAAATTCGGCAAGACATGACAGAAGCCACCCGCACGGGAAAAAGACAAAGAGGTTTAATTGGAGATTTGACATTGAATTATCCGCCAGAATTTGATTTGCGACGGGGAGTTGTTGTAGACTCGATGCATTGCGTCGATATTGGCGTTGCGAAAAAATTGACACAAATGATTATTTTCGGCCTATTGACCGATAACTGGTTCCGCGCCAGTGCAAGAATACGTAGGATAATCGAGGAACGATTAAAAAACTACGAACGCCCAGTGCAATCGCTAGAAAACCAAGACCCATTCAATTATGGAAATTGTGGAAAGCTACTGAATGGCGTAATTGGTTATTATACTATTACATTCCGTGTTTGAATGGTTTGATCCCGGAAGAATATTTGCTATTAGTTTCCAAGCTATCGGAAGCAATGCGCGTCCTGAACGGCGACACTATTACTGCTCAACAATTTGAACGTGCTCATGCATTGATAAACGATTTCGAGGAAAAATATGAACAACTTTTTGGAATTGACAATATGACTACCAACATGGACCTTCTAAGACACCTGCCTGAAGTCGTCAAATGTTGGGGACCACTGTGGGCGAACAATGTTTAGGTGTTCGAAAGTTTCAATCACAAAATATTAAAGTCATTGAACGGCAGTACCGGTAGACAGCTACAAATAATTAATCGATATTTGTTGAACGATTTCATCAGATGCGTATCAAGCGATCCAAATGTAAACGTATTAGTGAAACATACGGTGAGAAATATATTAAATACCAGTCAGAGATTACCCGTTTGCAGCGACGTCGACTACGAGCATTATTACGATTTCAGATCTGTAGGGAAGCCTGAAACACGAAATCCATACAATTGGGAGAGTAATGTATTGCGTGAGGAAAGACTAACGTTCAACAATAGACTAACTGTGTTTAAAAAAGGCATTGTAAAAGGGATAATGTAGACAAGCAAATACGGTGACAAAGGTGATACACGTAGTTGCGATAAATACGTATACACGAAAGAAGGGAAATGCGCTGAAATATTAAATATTGTCAGTTTTGTCACAAATAACGGGGATCAAGTTCATGGGATGTTTGTGAAATGGTTGGAACATACCGATGATATACCGATAAGCGGACACATACAATCTCTACGCGTATCGACGAAAGGTTTCATTCAAGTACAGGATGTACGGTTACCGGTAATAGTGCTGAAACTAAACGTTGTAATATACGGAGAATGGTGAATGCTTGGGAAACTGATTAGGGCTGTGTAGATGATGTACCGCTATTACTATCATCGGTTCACTACCAAACGAGACGCGAGTGTTTGTCCGTATGAGTGTGTATGCGTGTGCATCGGAGTACTCGATGGACAGTGATATTAAAAGACAAAAGCAATATATATATATATATATATATATATATATATATATATATATATATATATATATATATATATATACACATATATATGGGTGACAATTATAATGTGGCCATGCTTTTTTTGAGGGCCTTGCGCGAAGATTTTGGGTCTGAAAAAATATGATTTTGAATGGTTTTTCGAGCCTTTTTCGAAAAAAAATACGCCAGATTTTTGTCTTGAAAAATGTACGCCAGAAGAAATAAGGCATTGCGAAAAAAAACCGCAAAATACATTCCGAGCACATGCGATTGAAGTTTTTTAAATTCCGAATACAATGCGTCCCGGAAAACTTGATTTGCGCCCGCCATTATGGTGGAAAAAATTGTTAAAAATACGCCGTAGAGTGGCAATTTGCGTGAAACAAGCGATTTAAGTCAGACGCGATCGTGCTATGGGATGTCCTAGCTTGGTACGTTACAGCTGCAACTTCGGAATGTTCGGCTGTCACAAGAAGGTGGTTAAGAATCCCTCGACCCGCGAATGCGCTAAGGGATCTGAATTTGCACCCATCCGAGTCCATTGCAGAGAATATGGTCAATTTCGAAAAAGTTCGAAAATTCCATGTACTGCAAATAATATTTTGAATAATTTGGAATTCGTTTCCAGCTCTTGGACACATCATTTTGAAAAAAAACTTTAACACAGATTAGGGAATATTGACAGACTTTTTCCTATTACGCGTATTATTTTTCCCACATTCATTACTGCGAGCATTGTGTGAGCGTGTGCGTGCATGAGGATGCACGAGTGCACACACGCGTGTGCGTAATGTGGACATTTGGCACGTTTCGAGTGCGCTCTGAGCTCGGGTTCGGAGAGCACGCTACGCGGTTCGGTCCAAACGCATCGTCAAACGTCAAAACGCGTTATTTGACGTTTCGGATTAGTCAGCTGGTATTGTCAGCTGATACCATCTTGGATATGCAGATTTAGCGCACACACGTCGAACTGTCGTCGAAACGCCAAATTTGACGCGTGATTTGACGTTTCATCAATCGTCTGTTATTAATTTCTGACATCTTGGGCAAATGGGGAGCACGCGCGTTGAAGGTTTGCCGGAATGCGCTGTTTGGCGCGTGATTTGATATTACGTGATATCGCCGGCCATGATTGATTGCCATTTTGGATGTGCAAAATCATGATTCGAGACGGCGAGCGATTATCTCTAGAGTTATTTAACATTTCGATTCGAATAAAAATCTACAGTACGTGTCTTTGTTTTATTTTGCGTTCACAAGACGTAAATGAAAACAAAACAACGTACTGGAAAAGGGTGTTTTTAATGATGAATTGAAAAGGACCGAACATCGGAACAAAAACAAGTTTGGTATTTTTTTCAGACAAGTTGACCGTGCCTCTACCTGGAGCGCCGATTCGATTTCTATCTACGCAATAAATAATTAATACATGTCGGCGATGGTTCTGAAGGCGTAAACCAGTTATTCCATAATGATGATTATGGTTCTGGGGGATGGGTTCGGAAATCCCCGATATGACTGTCCCGAGCTTATGTTCGCTTTCACCTTACTTTCGGTTATTATGCGTCAAAGGGTACCGAGACGCTCGGTGGACGGTTTCAAGCGCATTTGTTGATTGACAAAGGTAAAAGCAACGGTGATGGTGGTTCTGGGGAATTCGATACGCCACATGGACGACGATTATAAGCGGATTCATTAATAAAAATAAAAGCAATGATTGTGATGATTCTGGGGTACCCGATTGGACATGCCTGATATGACGGCATCGAGTTCTTCTCTGCTTTTACCTTCCGTTCAGTCATATCGCATCGACTAAAATGACGAAGATTTGGGGATGATAACAGGCGCATTTGTTAATAAACAAAGGTAAAAGCAATGGTTGTGTCGATTCTGGGGGACCCAAATGGACATTACTAATATGACGGTGTCGAGTTTTTCTCTGCGTTTACCTTTCTTTCTGTCATATCGCATCAAATACACTGACGACGATTTGAAGACGATTACAGGCGCATTTGTTAATAAAAAAAGATAAAAGCAATAATTGTGCTCATTCTGGGGGACCCGGATGGACATTACTAACACGACGGCATCGAGTTCTTCTCTGCTTTTACCTTTCTTTCAGTCATATTGCTTCAAATACAATGACGAAGATTTGGGGATGATAACAGGCGCATTTCTTAATAACAAAAAAAATAAAAGCAATAATTGTGCTCATTCTGGGGGACCCGAATGGACATTACTAACACGACGGCATCGAGTTCTTCTCTGCTTTTACCTTTCTTTCAGTCATATTGCTTCAAATACAATGACGAAGATTTGGGGATGAAAACAGGCTCATTTGTTAATAAACAAAGATAAAAGCAATGGTTGTGTCGATTCTGGGGGACCCAAATGGACATTACTAATATGACGGCGTCGAGTTTTTCTCTGCTTTTACCTTTGTTTCTGTCGTATCGCATCAAATACAATGACGACGATTTGAAGACGATTACAGGCGCATTTGTTAATAAAAAAAGATAAAAGCAATAATTGTGATGATTCTGGGGTACCCGATTGGATATGCTTGATATGACGGCATCGAGTTCTTCTCTGCTTTTACCTTTCTTTCAGTTATATCGCATCGAATAAAATGACGAAGATTTGGGGATGATAACTGGCGCATTTGATAATAAACAAAGGTAAAAGCAATGGTTGTGTCGATTCTGGGGGACCCGAATGGACATTACTAACACGACGGCATCGAGTTCTTCTCTGCATTTACCTTTCTTCCAGTCATATTGCTTCAAATACAATGACGAAGATTTGGGGATGATAACAGGCGCATTTGTTAATAAACAAAGGTAAAAGCAATGGTTGTGTCGATTCTGGGGGACCCAAATGGACATTACTAATATGACGGCGTCGAGTTTTTCTCTGCTTTTACCTTTCTTTCTGTCATATCGCATCAAATACACTGACGACGATTTAAAGACGATTACAGGCGCATTTGTTAATAAAAAAAGGTAAAAGCAATAATTGTGCTCTTTCTGGGGGACCCGAATGGACAGTACTAACACGACGGCATCGAGTTCTTCTCTGCTTTTACCGTTCTTTCAGTCATATTGCTTCAAATACAATGACGAAGATTTGGGGATGATAACAGGCGCATTTGTAAATAAACAAAGGTAAAAGCAATGGGTGTGTCGATTCTGGGGGACCCAAATGGACATTACTAATATGACGGCATCGAGTTTTTCTCTGCTTTCACCTTTCTTTCTGTCCTATCGCATCAAATACACTGACGACGATTTGAAGACGATTACAGGCGCATTTGTTAATAAAAAAAGATAAAAGCAATAATTGTGCTCTTTCTGGGGGACCCGAATGGACATTACTAACAGGACGGCATCGAGTTCATCTCTGCTTTTACCTTTCTTTCAGTCATATTGCTTCAAATATAATGACGAAGATTTGGGGATGAAAACAGGCGCATTTGTTAATAAACAAAGGTAAAAGCAATGGTTGTGTCGATACTGGGGGACCAAAATGGACATTACTAATATGACGGCGTAGAGTTTTTCTCTGCTTTTACCTTTCTTTCAGTCATATCGCATCGAATAAAATGACGAAGATTTGGGGATGATAACAGGCGCATTTGTTAATAAACAAAGGTAAAAGCAATGGTTGTGTCGATTCTGGGGGACCCGTATGGACATTACTAACACGACGGCATCGAGTTCGTCTCTGCTTTTACCTTTCTTCCAGTCATATTGCTTCAAATACAATGACGAAGATTTGGGGATGATATCAGGCGCATTTGTTAATAAACAAGGGTAAAAGCAATGGTTGTGTCGATTCTGGGAGACCCAAATGGACATTACTAATATGACGGCGTCGAGTTTTTCTCTGCTTTTACCTTTCTTTCTGTCATATCGCATCAAATACACTGACTACGATTTAAAGACGATTACAGGCGCATTTGTTAATAAAAAAAGGTAAAAGCAATAATTGTGCTCTTTCTGGGGGACCCGAATGGACATTACTAACACGACGGCATCGAGTTCTTCTCTGCTTTTACCTTTCTTTCAGTCATATTGCTTCAAATACAATGACGAAGATTTGGGGATGATAACAGGCGCATTTGTTAATAAACAAAGGTAAAAGCAATGGTTGTGTCGATTCTGGGGGACCCAAATGGACATTACTAATATGACGGCGTAGAGTTTTTCTCTGCTTTTACCTTTGTTTCTGTCGTAACGCATCAAATACAATGACGCCGATTACAGGCGCATTTGTTAATAAAAAAAGATAAAAGCAATAATTGTGCTCATCCTGGGGGACCCGATTGGATATGCCTGATATGACGGCATCGAGTTCTTCTCTGCTCTTACCTTTCTTTCAGTCATATCGCATCGAATAAAATGACGAAGATTTGGGGATGGTAACAGGCGCATTTCTTAATAAACAAAGGTAAAAGCAATGGTTGTGTCGATTCTGGGGGACCCAAATGGACATTACTAATATGACGGCGTCGAGTTTTTCTCTGCTTTTACCTTTCTTTCTGTCCTATCGCATCAAATACACTGACGACGATTTGAAGACGATTACAGGCGCATTTGTTAATAAAAAAAGATAAAAGCAATAATTGTGCTCTTTCTGGGGGATCCGAATGGACATTACTAACAGGACGGCATCGAGTTCATCTCTGCTTTTACCTTTCTTTCAGTCATATTGCTTCAAATACAATGACGAAGATTTGGGGATGATAACAGGCGCATTTGTTAATAAACAAAGGTAAAAGCAATGGTTGTGTCGATTCTGGGGGACCCAAATGGACATTACTAATATGACGGCGTAGAGTTTTTCTCTGCTTTTACCTTCGTTTCTGTCGTATCGCATCAAATACAATGACGACGATTTGAAGACGATTACAGGCGCATTTGTTAATAGAAAAAGATAAAAGCAATAATTGTGCTCATCCTGGGGGACCCGATTGGATATGCCTGATATGACGGCATCGAGTTCTTCTCTGCTTTTACCTTTCGTTCAGTCATATCGCATCGAATAAAATGACGAAGGTTTGGGGATGGTAACAGGCGCATTTCTTAATATACAAAGGTAAAAGCAATGGTTGTGTCGATTCTGGGGGACCCAAATGGACATTATTAATATGACGGCGTCGAGTTTTTCTCTGCTTTCACCTTTCTTTCTGTCCTATCGCATCAAATACACTGACGACGATTTGAAGACGATTACAGGCGCATTTGTTAATAAAAAAAGATAAAAGCAATAATTGTGCTCTTTCTGGGGGACCCGAATGGACATTACTAACAGGACGGCATCGAGATCATCTCTGCTTTTACCTTTCTTTCAGTCATATTGCTTCAAATACAATGACGAAGATTTGGGGATGAAAACAGGCGCATTTGTTAATAAACAAATGTAAAAGCAATGGTTGTGTCGATTCTGGGGGACCCAAATGGACATTACTAATATGACGGCGTAGAGTTTTTCTCTGCTTTTACCTTTCTTTCAGTCATATCGCATCGAATAAAATGACGAAGATTTGGGGATGATAACAGGCGCATTTGTTAATAAACAAAGGTAAAAGCAATGGTTGTGTCGATTCTGGGGGACCCGTATGGACATTACTAACACGACGGCATCGAGTTCTTCTCTGCTTTTACCTTTCTTCCAGTCATATTGCTTCAAATACAATGACGAAGATTTGGGGATGATATCAGGCGCATTTGTTAATAAACAAGGGTAAAAGCAATGGTTGTGTCGATTCTGGGAGACCCAAATGGACATTACTAATATGACGGCGTCGAGTTTTTCTCTGCTTTTACCTTTCTTTCTGTCATATCGCATCAAATACACTGACTACGATTTAAAGACGATTACAGGCGCATTTGTTAATAAAAAAGGTAAAAGCAATAATTGTGCTCTTTCTGGGGGACCCGAATGGACATTACTAACACGACGGCATCGAGTTCTTCTCTGCTTTTACCTTTCTTTCAGTCATATTGCTTCAAATACAATGACGAAGATTTGGGGATGATAACAGGCGCATTTGTTAATAAACAAAGGTAAAAGCAATGGTTGTGTCGATTCTGGGGGACCCAAATGGACATTACTAATATGACGGCGTAGAGTTTTTCTCTGCTTTTACCTTTGTTTCTGTCGTATCGCATCAAATACAATGACGACGATTTGAAGACGATTACAGGCGCATTTGTTAATAAAAAAAAGATAAAAGCAATAATTGTGCTCATCCTGGGGGACCCGATTGGATATGCCTGATATGACGGCATCGAGTTCTTCTCTGCTTTTACCTTTCTTTCAGTCATATCGCATCGAATAAAATGACGAAGATTTGGGGATGGTAACAGGCGCATTTCTTAATAAACAAAGGTAAAAGCAATGGTTGTGTCGATTCTGGGGGACCCAAATGGACATTACTAATATGACGGCGTCGAGTTTTTCTCTGCTTTTACCTTTCTTTCTGTCATATCGCATCAAATACAATGACGACAATTTGAGGATGATTTCAGGCGCCTTTGGTAATAAAAAAAAAGGTAAAAGCAATGATTGTGATGATTCTGGGGTACCCGATTGGACATGCCTGATATGACGGCATCGAGTTCTTCTCTGCTTTTACCTTTCTTTCAGTTATATCGCATCGAATTAAATGACGAAGATTTGGGGAGATAACAGGCGCATTTGTTAATAAACAAAGGTAAAAGCAACGGTTGTGATGAATCCAGGGGACCCGAATGGGCATTGCTAATATGATGGCATCGAGTTCTTCTCTGCTTTTACCTTTATTTCTGTCGTATCGCATCAAATACAACGACGACGCCTTGTCGAAATTCATGACTCAATACGACCGATCGTGTGGTAAATGCGATGAACCATCGCCATCATTGCTTTCATCTTTCTTTATTAACATATTCACCTGTAATCATCATTACAGCATTGTTAGAGTTATTGACGTAATAAATTTGTGGCACGCTACGGCGAACGCGAAGGAACACTTCGGGTAGTAAAGTCGGCATGCTCCAGTGATTATGAAGCATTTGAGGGATTCGATCGGACATTCCTGACAAGAGGGCAGCGAGATTCTCTCTGCTTTCACCGTATTTTCTCTCATTTTGCGTTAAAAGTTATTCCGACGCTTAAAAGCAGTTTATAGGCGCAAAAGTTAATGAAAAAAGAAGGGTAATTATGGTCATGGTTCTCTACGATTCGATGGGAAATTTCGGATGTGACAACCTCAAATTTAAGTTCGCTTTTAATTTGTTCTCTTCTATATTGTATCGAAGACTCCCACAGTGGCACTAACTTGAGGCTTTCTTGAAAATATTAATTCTCTGCTAAAATTCTGAATGAATTCTTCCCAGAACGCTTTAAATCGCGGACACCCTGTATTCCCTTTTACGATCAGCCAACTCGTAATTGCTTAGCCGATGGTTTTCTGTTTTTCTGCGAATATTGATTTATCGATGTCGATCGCTTTTTTCTTGTGTCGCTACCCGGACTCAATTTATCTGTCAAACAAATCACAAACATGGCCGAAGAAAGACGGACAAAAATGCACGCGTGCCTGGTGCGAACACATAATAATTTCAGTGCCGCCGTCCGGATATATCGGGAAGAATTCGGCGACCCCGTACCCTCGCGCCAATCTTTTCGCCGGTAAGTAAAACAAATAAAGATTTAAAAATAATTTGATCAAATATGTTGATCATAATAATGTCATAATAATTATTTTCCAGCCTCGCCCAAACAATCCAGGATACAGGCGTTTTGAAAAGACAGAGGAGACCGCGAGCAGCCCCTGTCACTGCGGCACGATCGGCAGAGGTCCTGGAGGAGATTGGGCGAAATCCGATCCAGCGCGCTCGAGGTCTGGCTCGTACCCTCGGTGAGTAATGTGACAGCCACAAAAAACATGTCGTAAAATCGAATAATGGTAATCGAGTTCAAAATCAAGAGAATTTTAAACATTCTTCAAAATCTTATTAAAAAAAATTATAATTTAAACATTTTTTTAAAAAATTCTTAAAAAATGGTAAAATCAAGGGAATTTTAAAATACGATTTACTATTTCGACATTTAAAAAGAAGAGGCCGAGAAAACGAGCAAGAAAAAAGATCATTTTCCAGTCCCGAAACGTACTTTAAGGGTGACTTGAATACCCAAAACCATTATATCACACTGTTTGAAAGGATCACTCATTCAATTTTCCGACATCTTAAAAGAGGAGGCCGAGAAAAAATGCAAAAAAATGATAATATTATGGGCTTGAACGACCAAAAAAAAAATCTCCTAGACTGAGGGGATCAAAAATCTACTTTCGCGATATATCAGGAGAAGTAAAAAAGCGAATGTCTACAAAAATGGTTCATTTTTGAGTCCCGGATTCTACCTTAAGGGTACCTTGAAAACCCAAAAAAAATGTTAACACCCAGATTGAGCGGGTCGCACATGTACTTTTTCAACATTTTAAAAGAAGAGGGCGAGGAAACAAGCGCAAAAAAATGATCATTTTTCTACTCCCGAAATCCGTCTTAATGGGGGCTTGAAAGGAGTCCCGGAGTCCCCCTTAAGGTAGAATCCGGGACTTGAAAATGAACCAATTTTTTTTGGGAGATTTGCTTTTTTCCTGCTTCTGATATATCGAGATAGTAAATGTCTGATCGCCTTAGTCTAGAAGGTATATTTTTTTGGCCTTTCAAGCCCCCCTTAAGTTGGGTTCCGGGACTCGAAAAGTAATAATTTTCGGTGCTTGTTCTCTCGGCCCCTTCTTTTGAAATGTCGAAAAAGTAAAAGTTTGATCCTCTCAATCTAGCTGATAAGAATTTCTTGAGTTATAAAGTCACCCTTAAGGTACTCGAAAATAGATCATATTTTCTTGGCTCATTTTTTCCATTAACCTTTTTTGGAATGTTGAAATAGTTAATTTGTGATCCTCTCTATCTGGGTGATATATTTTTTTTTGGTTTCCAAGTCACCCTTAAGGTAGGATCCGGAACTCGTAAATGGCACAAATTTTTTTTGAGACATTTCTTTCAGTCCTTCTTCTGATATATCGCGAATGTAAATGTTTGATCCCCTCAGTCTAGGAGATATTTTTTTTTGGTCTATCTATCCCCCCTTAAGATGAATTCCCGGACTCGAAAGATGATAATTCATTTTTGCTTGTTTTCTCGGCCTTTCCTTAGGAATTGTCGAGAAAGTAAATGTGTGATCCTCTCAATCTGGGTGATATAAATTTGTTGGGTTCTCACGTCACCCTTAAGATACTCGAAAATAGATCAAATTTGTTTCGCTTATTTTCACATCTCGTTTGTGGGAATCTCCTAATTTTTGTGTGCTTACAAGTCACCCTTAAGTTAGGGTCCGGGAGTCGAAAATGGATCAAATTTTGTTTGAGAAATTTCTTTTTTCCGATATATCGGGGAATTAAATGTGTGATCACCTAGTGTAGGAGATATATTTTTTTGTTAATACCTAATCTTAAGGGGGACTTTATTGACTAAGAAAAGATATCTTGTAGACGTAGGGGATCGCACATTTACTGTTACGATATATGAGAAGGACAGAAAGAAATATCTAAAAAAAAATTTGTGCCATTTTCGAGTCCCGGATCCTACCTTGAGGGTGATTTGAAAACCCAACAAACTTATATCACTCAGATTGAGAGGATCGCAAATTTACTATTTCGAAATTCGAATAACGGATATGGAAAAAATGAGCCAAGAAACGATGGTCTATTTTCGTGTACCTTAAGGGTGGCTTGATTACCCAAAAAATTCATATCAGCTAGATTGAGAGGATCACATATTTACTTTTTCGACATTTTGAAAGAAAAGGCCGAGAAAAGAAGCAAACTAATGATCACTTTTCGAGTCCCGGAACCTCACTTAAGGGGAGCTTAAAATCCCAAAAAACTATCTTCTAGAATAAAGGGGATTTTTTTCTCAAAAAAAATTTGGTCCATATTCGCGTGCCGGATTCTATCTCAAGGGTGAATTAAAAATTCAAAAACATGTTATAACCAAGATTGAGAGGAACACATATTTCATTTTTTGGCATTTCCAAAGAAATAGCCGAGCAAACGAGCGGAAACATTTTAATTTTTCTAGTTCCGAAATCCAACTTAAACGGGGCTCGAAAGACCAAAAAAATATATTTCCTAGTCTAAGGGGATCATACATCTACTTCTTCAATATGTCAGATACATGAAAAATGAAAACTCATAGAAGGAAATTTTGTCTATTTTCGAGTCCCGAAACCTACCTTACGGGTGACTTGAAAACCCAACAAAATTATATCCCCAAGATTGAGAGGATCACACATTTACATTTTTGACATTTCAAAGGTAGAGGCCGAGAAAACAAGCGAAAAAAATACATTTTTCGAGTCGCGGAACCTATCGTAAGGATGGCTTGACAGACCAAAAATAAATAATATATAAAAAGACCAAGAATAAAATAAATAAGTAAAAAATAAAATGAATGGGTGACTTGAAAACCCCAGCAAATGATATCACTCAGACTGAAACGATCACACATTTAGTATTTCGACTTTCCTTACAAGGAAATCGAAAAATTTTGCATAAAAAATGTCGTCCATTTTAAAGTCCCGGAACCTGCCTTATGGGCGACTTGAGAACCCAAAAAGATCATATCACACTCGTATCGACGTGTAAATCGATGTACCTCTTGAAATTAATATTCATCCGTTTGTACGCATTCTTATGCACTTCTGAATAGTTAGTACCTTCCATCAAGCATTTTACCTCCTGGCATAGACCTTCAGTCGTTTGCATCCACTTGTACAAGAAGGTACAAACGTCCCAATCGTTTCCGTTTGTACCCTTCGGGACGTTTTTACACAACTTGGGATAAACTTTCATTCGTTTGCGCCCACTCATTCGAACGCGTAATTTGTTTGTATCTCTTGAAATAAATATTCATTCGTTTGTAGTTATTCGTACGAATGTCTTCACCGTTCGTAATTTGTTTGTGTTTCTCATTCGTTTGTAGTTATTCGTACGAATGATTTCATCGTTCGAAGCTCCTAGCAAACATTCGTACTCCTTGGAATACATTTTTATGCACTTGCACGCACTCGTACAAATGCGTCAGTCGTTTGCACCCTATGAAAAATGTTTGTAGCTCTTGGGATAAACCTTCATCCATTTCCACCCACTTGTACAATCGTTCGTACCTCTTAAAATAAATATTCATTGCTTTGTACGAACTCTTGCACACGTCTGAATCGTTTGTATTTCCCTTCAAATATTTAAACATTCTGGAATTAATTTTCAGCTGTTTACATCCACTCTTACGATCGTCTAAATCGTTTTTATCTTCCGGGAAACGGTTATACCTCTTGGGATGAACCTCTATTCTTTTTCACGCACTCGTAGGGAAGTGTAAGTCATACCCTACCGGAACCGTGTGTACCCCTTCGAATAAATCTTCGTTCGATTTTATCCACTCGTATGAACGTCTAAGTCGTTTGTAGCATCTAGCAAACATTTCTACCTCTTGGAATATACTTTCATCCGTTTGCACCCACTCGTACTAACATATAAATCCGTTGTACCTCTTGGGATAATAGTTCATTCGTTTGCACTGATTCGTGTAAAAGAGATAATCGTCTGTACCTCTTGGAATAAGCCTTCATTCCTTTATACTCAATCGTACAAACATGTAAATCCTTTGTACTTCTTAAAATTAAACTTTATTGGTTGGCACCCACTCGTACAAACGTGTTAATTGTTTTTACCCTCTAGGAAACGTTTTCACCTGTTGGAAAAAATATTATTTCGTTTGTACATACTCTTATGAACGTCTCAATCGGTCGTACGTCTAAATCGTTCGGGAAACGTTTGCACCTCTTGTATAACCCTCTATTCTTTTGTAGCCACTCGTACTGGCGTGTAATTCATTTGTACATCTTGGAATTACCCTTCATCCATTTTCACCGACTTGTACGAACTTCTCAATCATTTGTATCTCCCGGAAAACGTTTGTACCGCTTGAAGTTATAGGTCATTCAGTTGCACCCATTCCTACGAACGCGTTAATCGTTTGTACCCTTCGAAACCTTCTGTACATCTTCGAATAAATCTCCGTTCATTTTCACCCACTCATACGAACGTCTAAATCGCTTGTATCTTCCGGGAAACGTTTGTACCTCTACGAATAAAACATTATTCAATTGCACCCATTTCTGCGAATACGTTGTTCCCTTTTGTACCTCTTCGAATAAATCTCCATTCATTTGTACCTACTCGTACAAACGTCTAAATCGTTTGTACCTCGTAGAATAAAAACTTTCATTCTATTATACCCTGCCGTACGAAAGTATAAAACCTTTGCACCTCTTGGAACAAATCTTCCTTCCTTTGTACCCACTCCTACGAATGTGTAAATTATTTTTACCTTCCAGCATCGATTTTCACCTCTTTGAATTAACTTTCATTCTTTTTCACTCACTCGTAAGCCTATACTTCGTAAGCTTATACTTTTTCTTAACGATCCTTCCTTTCATTCTTGTTCTACAGATATGAATAGAGAAACGGTGCGAAACATCGTTAAGAGCGTCAATTACCCGTACAAGCCGCAGACTGTACAACAGCTTACGATTCTGGACCATGAACGACGTCTGGAATTTTGCGTCTGGGGTCTCGGACAACTTCAAGATGACCCCAATTTTTTTCGAAACGTCCTATTTACTGATCAGTCTGGCTTTACGAAGCGGGGAATCATCAACCGGCAAAATTTTCGACAATGGAGTCCAGAGAATCCTGGATGGACCATTCAAATCCCGAGACAAGAACAGTGGAGAGTAAATGTATGGGCGGGCATCCTGAACGACCGGATTATCGGCCCATGGTTTTTCGACGGGAATATGCATAGCGAAGTGTACGCTGATTTGTTGGAAAATATTTTGCCCGTTCTTTTGGAAGATGTTCCTCTGGATCTGCGGCTTAGGATGTGGTGGCAGCAAGATGGTCACCCTGCTCATACGGCGAGAACCTCGTTAAGGATTCTTCGCGAACGTTTCCCGAATCGAATCATCGGAATACGTGGATCGGTATCGTGGCCGGCGAGATCTCCTGATCTGAGCCCGCTCGATTTTTTCTTGTGGGGGAAGATCAAGGACTTCGTCTATAAGACAGAGCCCACGACAGAGGACGATATGCGGGAACGCATTAGGGCTGCGTTTGCCACGATAACGCCGCGAATGTTGCAGCGCGCCAGGGCCAACATAACGAAACGCCTGGAGCTGTGCGTCGATCAGGAAGGGGCCACATAGAGCACTTATTGAAAAGGTGGAACCCCCTCTAAACAGGATGCACCGCACAGTAGGAGAAAAGCCCAAAAACCTGGCCAAAACCCCAAAAAATAAATTTTCGAAATAGGGTCAGTTGAGTAGTCATTCAGGTAGAGGACTAGTAACTGCATTCTATTGTGGAAGGGAAAGCCCTTTAAGTGTATACCTGCGCCGCAGCGTCAGTTGGCAGTTAGTGTTCGTGAAGAGTGTACGTGTTACGCGCTGAACAGACGAAAATAACGCTGACTTCAAAAACCCATAACTTTAAAGTGACGGGTTTAATTTCAATTCTGCAACATGGATACGACTTCTGGAGGTATGTAGAACATGTTTTTACATCGGTTGAATCTAAAGTTTATGTATAAATGATTGAAATGTAGCATAAATGATTGAAATGTAGCCTTCGGCATAAATAAAATTGAATAATTTTGAAAACTTATATTTTCAACGGTCCGAAAAGTTATATATTTTGTCACATTTTGCAAAGCTCCTAGTCTCGGCCTTTAGTTTAATGTATAAGCTTTCGAAATTTACAAGAGTTACCTGCGGAAAACGTGCGTCTTGTCCGTTATGATTTTTTTCGCATCGTGCGGTAGCCGAGCGTGCACGCGGCACTATTGAGTAGCCTCTGCGCCTCTACCTGAGAATGGGTGAAGTAGCATCATAACGGACAAGACGGCTGTTATACGCTTGAAATAAATTATTTTAATATATATGTATGTGTATATATATATATATAAATTTTCTGTGATTTAATTATGATATATACGTATGCATATATATATATACATATTAAAATCAACCACATAAAAATTTCTTAAATATGAATGAAATGTTATAACATTCAAATAAAATATTTGAATATATATATATTATATAGTAAGCAAAGCTTTCTTTTAACCAAATCCATGTCAATATTTTCTGTCTAATTTTCTTAAAATTATTTCAATTATTGCGGTTATTTATTTGGTAAAATAATGTACATTGTTCAAGTTTTTGTATTAATTGAAAATTTTATCTTTTCCTTTAACACCAATTTTCTACAATTTTATGTCTTTATTACAGGATCCGGTTACAAAGAATTGGTGCTGACAAGGAAAGAAGTATTTCTGATAATCAGCGAGCATTTATCCGATAAATTCGCTTCCTTGATCGAATTTATGGTAGAAAAAATTTCCAAGGACACCGGACGTACAGTTGTAGTGCCTGAGGACTCGAAACAGACTTTTTCGATACTCTTCAATCAAATGAGAATGAGGTGGCAACAAGCTCACAGAAAATCCTGTGTATTTTTCAAGAATAACGGTGAATGGCTTAGCAAGCAGGTATGTTTTGCCGCACCTACAGACACTGTAGTAACAAGCCCGGGTAATACGGGCGGCCGCCCGTCCCTTGAGTTTACAATGTCCAGTGAAAGATCTAAACGAAGGAAGACCCAAGATATTCGTACATCGTTCAACTCGGTCGAGTTAGCATACGCTACTCAGATGAGCCTTCGCTCTTCAGGACAATCCGACGCCGCAAAAGTTATTAAGGACGTAACAATGACGAGTCCTTTAAGAGCTTCCAAGTATCGTAAAGCTTACTCAGCAACGGATGAAATTACTTTATCCGAAGAGGCTGCACTTTCCGCTATGATTGAATATAAATTCTCCAAGAGTACTTACCAGGGAATGAGAAGATTAGGGAAGGAAAATATCTGTAAGCTATATCCGTCTTACGAAAAAGTGATGAAAGCAAAAAAGCGTTGTTATCCACCACGTGATGCAATCAGGATTACAGAGAGTAGTGCAGAAGTCCAACTACAGGCACTATTAGATCATACAGTTGAACGTATTTTACTCGTCCAAAATGTACTCATTCAAAGATTGACTCCAGATAATGTTCGTAAAATGGACTTGATTTGCAAGTGGGGTTGCGATGGAAGTTCTGGGCAAAGTGAATATAAGCAGACGTTCAGTGATGACAGCAAATCTGATGCGCATGTATTCTTTACTTCAGTCGTGCCATTACAACTCGTGTGTTATGATCAACAATCGAAGGAAGAAATAGTTGTTTGGAAGAACCCCAGACCCTCGTCTCCACGATTTTGTAGACCGCTTAGACTACTGTTTCTACGCGAAGACACAGAGTCAACACTTAATGAAGTCCAAATTGTTGAAGAACAAATAAAGTCACTTCGTCCATTCGAAAGTGTAATAGATGGAAAAGAAATCTCCGTAATGTACAAGTTGTTGTTCACCATGATAGATGGTAAAGTTTGCAACGCTGTATCATTGACGAAATCTGCTCAACGGTGCTATTTGTGTGGAGCAACCAGCAAAGATTTTAATGCCATCGACACTGTATTGCAAAGGGAAATCAATGAAACAAATTTGAAGTTCGGATTGTCGACGCTGCATGCGTGGATACGGTGCTTCGAGTATTGCTTACACGTGTCTTACAAACTCGGCATTAAAAAATGGCAAGCTCGAAGTGCCGAAGAAAAAAAAATTACCCAGGAACGCAAGAGGGCCATTCAAGAAGGATTCAAGAAGCAATTGGGTCTAAATATCGATCGCCCAAAGCCTGGATACGGCAGCAGCAATGATGGCAACACAGCTCGGCGATTCTTTGAAAATTCGACGGTTTCCGCTGCGATAACGGGGGTCAACGAAGAAGTTATTAAACGCTTGTACGTAATCCTACAAGTTATATCGTGTGGCCACGAGATAAACTGTGAAAGATTTGAACAGTATGCTATTGAAACGGCAAGAAAGACCGTTGCATTATACCCTTGGTACTCCATGCCTACTTCGGTGCACAAACTATTAATTCATGGTCCAGTGATAATGACTCATGCTCTATTACCAATCGGCCAATTATCCGAAGATGCTCAGGAAGCTCGAAACAAAGACATCAAACGATATCGAGAAGATTTTGCGCGAAAAAGTTCCAGGGTTAAAACTATGGAAGATGTTTTTCATCGGCTCTTAGTTACTTCTGATCCGTACATTTCAAGTGTCAGAAGACTACCACGGAAGAAGCTGAAGAGTTTGTCGCCGGAAGCTGTAGCGATGTTGATCGCTCCTAAAGTGACTGCTGCAGCAGACGAATTTTGCGCCGAGATTGAAGCCGTGCCGGGAGTTGTAATAGATACAAACTCGGATAATGATTCTGACTCCGACTCCGACTCCGATTACGATTTTGATTAAGAATAAAATTTTCTATTTTTGAAACGTTCCGTAATGTATTTTGGAAATAAAAATAATAATTGCGTAGAATACACTGTTCACGTTTATTTTATTATGATGATTTTTTTAAATATATTAATTTATCTATTTAGCAGGATACTCGGCCATTTTGTTTATAACAATTTGCTGTAAGCTCTTTGTTGCAAGTTATAAACAATAGATATCGGATTGGTAATCAGCGACCTTGAAAACCCGTATATACCAATTTTTGTCAACATCTGGTAACTTTTTAACGTTCATGTCGGCCATATTGGTTCGGCCATTTTTTTTACGATAATTTGGCTTGCGGATTCGTAATCAGCGACCTTGAAAACCCGTAAATACCAATTTTTGTCGACATCTGGCAACTTTTTAACATTCATGTCAGCCATATTGGATCGGCCATTTTGTTTACGATAATTTGGCTTTCAGATTCGTAATCAGCGACCTTGAAAACCCCTGTAGGCCAATTTTCATTCCCGTCAAAGGTCATTTGAGGTTTTGGCCAGGTTTTTGGGCTTTTCTCCTACTGTGCACCGGCGTTGAGCGGTACGTTCCATTTTCGTTTGAAATAAGTGGCTTATTCATAGAATGTATTGCCATAAAAAATGTATCTTTCTTCTGCCGCTTTTCTTCACTTCCGACCAGTTGTCTCTTTCGTTTAATAGCTTCATATTTTCCATATGTTACAGATTATGTTGGTTCTGGTACACTGCAATATTTGTGTAAGCTCTTCACGTCTCCTCGCCAGGTATCCTAGCCATGTCGTCTGCTCCTTAAAAACGATGGTAGTCTTGCCGTAGCCGTCCTACTTCGGATGGTTCGATTTAGCATTCGATCGTGAAGTTCTTTCAGGTTCTCAACGTGGAAGCGGTACTAATCTTGAAGTCCCTGCATTATTCGCCGATTATCTTTGGGTACAATTTCTTAAACAACTGCATTACATTATTTAAAAATCTTTGTACTTACCGTTATCTGTTAACTCGTTAAAAAACTTCAATTGCTCATTTTTGTCATTGAGAATTCCGGCTTACACATTTCTTTCATTCTTATCCTGTCATGTCCGTATTTTGAGGTACTCTAAGAATGTTCTGAGTTTCATGTTTTGGCGCTTGGTCATTAACTGCTAAGTGAATGGGGATTCGTTTGTGAATAGTTCATTTAAAGTTAAATTGGAATAATCTTAAGCTGTCTGATAGCCCAACGTGATAATCCTTTCTGCTTTCAGGAAGCCTTAAAATCCAGTTGTTGTACTTTTTGTTGCTTGTGCGGTTAAAATTTTGTACATAGAAAATGGTATATAAAAAGTTGTAAATAGTAGTAAATAGAAATTTTATATAAAAATGTTTAAATAGTAGTAAATAGCCAATTGTATATAAAAAAACTTCAGTTCAAATTAAAATTATGTTATGGATGTTATATCACTGAAGTTATACTATTGCAATCAAGTCTTAAAAGTTGCAAACAATTCTATTTGATGTTCGTTTTTAAGATACCACTTCGAAATATCAAACTGTGCGTAAGAACGTATCGATAATGCAAGTCATCTTAGATATTCCTGCGGACTTGTCTCCTACATTTGCCGGTCTTTTACCCAAATTGTTGGTCCAGTTTGATTCCGGAGCGACAAGGAAATTGTTATTTTATTTACGGTTACATGAGTTGCGATAAAGAGGGAAAAAATGGTACGTTAGACCCGAAAAATCTATTGATTCGTTTACTAAAAAGTCTGCACAGAGAGAGACGAAGATCTGAAAGTGATAACGTTTGAGCATTCTTTTCTTAGCGCGATTGTAGATAGGTTCACATTGGCCGAGCCTGCATACAAATGGGCAATTCCTGCTGGGAATTGTATTGCGTCGAACTTGCAACACTGCTGGACGGTATTAAGTAATCGACCTCAGCATCCGGGACGAATATTGCTTCAATACATTTATTAACGAGATGAGCTCCGGTAAAAAGGAACCTCGGATTGTCATGGTAGACGTCGAGCCAACCGTCGTGGGTAAGACTTGAAGTAATCTTTTTTTTGCATTTCAAATATAAAAAATCCATTCAATATTTGGGTATGGTGATGACTAACCTCTAAAGGCATCGTAAGGGAAGAGAGTCGCTCCTGAAAAGTGATATTGGGTTGGTTTAGCTGTATCAGTTTGGTTGGGTTTGCGTATCTGCAAGTGTTTTTGCTAATAGGTCTAATCATTTTTCACTTGTCTCTTCTGAATTCCAATAATCGGAAAATGTTCTTTGCGTGATCTCTGAGTTCAATCGCTCATATGTATCTTTTGAAAAAGGTCAGGTGCACCGCGTCGATGCTGTGGAACACAACCGCCATGAAAGTATCCTGGGTTAAATTGAATTACTAAGTTCACTTGACGTCCTACAAGAGAGCGTTTGTCCCATTAGTACATTGGTCAAGCGATGGAAGAGATCGACTCCGTCAAGGCTTGCGAGGATTTGACGGCGCTCGAGCATGATCACGAGCAGATCCCCCTCGAATCACCGTCGTCACCTGACGCCTTGTCACAATATTGAAGCGGTTGATGACAAATTCTGAGATTCATACCCAATCGTGTGCCTTCGAATCTGTTTCATTTGCCCTTTTTATATTTTCACGAACTCCATTTGTATTCTGTGTGTATTGTTTAAATTCAGAACATCGCATGAATTTGGTGTGTACTGGAGTTTTAAGAATTTTGTGGATACTGTTCAAATTCAACTACTTAAATTCAAGTGAGGAAAATATTGTATACATCTTTCAACGCTCGGTATACAATTTCAGATATAAAATCGATTTGGCATTAGCGATTACAAAGGTTGTGTCTTTCGCGCTTTCTTTCCTCGTCTTTCAATAATTTCGTAACTTCAATGATAAATGGTAAATGTGTTGTACAAGTGTAAGAGTACCTCGGTTTTCCCGACGTGACTGACTTAGACCATGGACATGAGACCCGAGTACTTATCCACGAGTATGAATACAACAAGTACCAATGCTTTACCTTTATGCAACAATGTTATACCTATGTCAATAAACAAATGCGCATCATCATTGCTGTCACCTTTGTTAATTAACAAATGCGGCTGTAGTCGTTTTATCAGCGCGATCATATTTTTATTACGCTGAATGACCAAAGGAACGGTCAAAATAGAGAGAATTTCGGTTTCGTGATATATGAAATGACCCATCAAAGCCCAAAAACGTTTCAGCTTCATCGCTCTCACCTTTGTTAGATAACAAATGCGCCTGAAGTCAAGTTACCACCGCGTTGATATTTTTTTAAGCAAATGACGGAAGGTGGGTTACAAGCAGATAGAAATTCGGAACCGTCATTGCAAGAATGCCCCATCGAACCACCAAACAGCTTCGTCATCGCTGCTTTTACGTTGGTTAAAAACTAAATGTGCATGTAAACGTCCTGCGAGCGTCGTGGTGCCTGTTGCCGGAAAATGGCGAAAAGTGCGGTGAAAGCAAAGAGAATCTGGGTGCCTTCTTATCGGGAATGTCCTATTCGAATCCCCGAAACACGTCATCAGCATTGCTGTAGTACTGCAGTTAATAAACAAATACGCCTGTACTCATTTTACCACCGCATTTATATTTTTTTACGCAAAATGACCGAACGTAAGGTGAAAGCAGAGACATCTCGAAAACGTGATTTCGAGAATGTTCCATCGAACGCGCGAACCGCTTAATCATCTTTGCTTTTACCTTGGGTACGAAACAAATTCGTCGGTTTTCATTTTACCATCACGTTTATATTTTTTTATGCGAAATGACCGAAGGCAAGGTGATAAGGGAGAGAATCTTGGTGCCATAATTTCGGGAATGTCCCATCGAACGCCCGAACCGCTTCATCATAGTTGATTTTACTTTGGCTTTTTACCCAAAATGACAGAAAGGATGGTGAAAGCAGAGAGAATTTCGGTGCATTCTTATCGGAAATGTCTCAGCGAATCCCCGAATCATTTTACGTCCGCGTTCATATTTTTTTACGGCAAATGACAGCCGGTTAGGTAAAAGCAGAAAGAATCTTGGTGCCGTATTATCGAGAATGTCTCATCGAATCCCCGAGAACCATCACGATTATTTCTTGTAACTTTTATCCTTAATAAATGCACATTTAAACGTCCTCGGAGAGCAGAGCAATCTCGAAGACGCGATTTCGAGAATCTTCCATCGAATTCCCAAACCGCTTCATCATTTTTGCCTTTTCCTTCGGTAATAAACAAATTCTCCTGTAGTCATTTTACCATCGCGTTCATATTTTTTTACGTTAAATGAGCGAAGGTAAGGCGACAGGGGAAAAAATCTCGGTGCCATGATTTCGGGAATGTCCCGTCAAACGTCCGAAACGCTTCATCATCATTGCTTTTACATTTGTTAATTAACAAATGTGGCTGTAAACGTTCTCCGAGCGTCATAATCCATTTAGACGCAAAATAACCTAACATAAGGTGAAAGCAGAGAGAATCGCGGTGCCGTCTTATCGCGAATATACCATCGAATCTCCGAGAACCATCGCTATTATTTCAGCTGTCTTTTATAATTAACAAAGGCGCCTTTACACGTTCTCAGAGCGTCGTTATTTACTTTCATCGAAAATGACCGAAGATAAGGTGAAAGCAGAGAGAATTTAGAAGCCATGATTTTGGAAATATCTCATCGAACCTCCGAATCACTTCATCATCATTGCTTTTACTATGGTAAATAAATGATTGCGCGTGCATTCATTTTACCACCGCCTTCATATTTTTGTATGCAAAATGTCCGAAGGTTAGGTGAAGACAGAAAGAATCTCGGTGTCGCGATGTCGAGATTGTCGCATCGAACCCCCGAAACGCTTCATCATCATTGCTTTTAAATAAACAACCTTGGTTTTAAATAAAACCTTGGTTAATAAAAAAAATGCGCCTGTAGTCATTGTACCACCGCTTTCATATTTTATTACCGAAGATGACCGAAGGTAAGGTAAAAACAGAGGTAATCTACGTCACGTGATTTCGGGAATATCCCGTCAAACCTCAGAAACGCTTCGTCATCACTGCTTTTACATTTTTCAATTAAGGACATGATAAAGACGTACCACGTGACACACGAGTGTGAGAGATATAGTCGAAATTAAAAAATCGCAATTTCTCAAGGACGAAACATTTTTATCGTAAAATTCAAGCATCTATTTCTGTCTCTATGAATTGTACAAAGACTGATGCTCGATTTTTCGCCGTGAACACTTCATCGACGCCGAGATAACGGATTTCGAAAATTTGTGAGGTTATGTCGATGTTCGTCATCAAATGCGTCTGTAAAGGTCCTCCGAGCGTCGTGATCAATTTTCACGCAAAAGGACCGAACGTAAGGTGAAGGAGGGAGAATCTTATTGCGTCTTATCGGGAATGTCCAATGGAATCCTCGAGAACCATCAGAATTATTTTTTTTGTCTTCTATAATTGACAAATGCGCATTTAAACATCCTCAGAGCGTTGTTATTGGTTTTGACCGAAGATAACGTGAAAGCAGAGAGAATTTCGAAGCTGCGATTTTTGAGAATATTCTATCGTACCGCTTCATCATCATTGCTTTTACCTTGGTTATTAAGTAATTGCGCCTGTAGTCATTTTACCACCGCGTTCATATTTTTTTACGCAAAATGACCGAAGGTTTTTCGAAAGCAGAGAGAATCTCGGTGCCGTCGTATCGGGAATATCCCATCGAATCTCCGAAAACGATCGCAATTATTTCATCTGTCTATTATAATTAACAACGGCGCCTTTCCACGTCCTCAGCGCGTCGTTATTGATTTTGTTCGAAAATGACCGAAGATAAGGTGAAAGCAGAGAGAATTTCGAAGCCGTGATTTTGGTAATATCCGACCGAACCGCCGGAACGCTTCATCATCATTGCTTTTAACATGGTGAATAAATAATTTCGTCTGTATTCGTTTTACCACCACCTTCATATTTGTTTACGCAAAATGACCGCAGGTTAGGTGAAAGGATAAAGAATCTCGATGCCGCGATTTTCCGAATGTCCCATCGAACCCCCGAAACGCTTCATCATCATTGCTTTTATCTTGGTTAATAAATAAATGCGCCTGTAGACATTGTACCACTGCTTTCATATTTTATTACCTAAAAAGACCGAAGGAAAGGTTAAAGCAGAGATAATCTACGTCACGTGATTTCTAAACAGCTTCATCATCATTGCTTTTACATTTTTTAATTAACAAATGCCTCTGTAAACGGCCTCCGAGCGTCGTGATCAATTTTGACGCAAAATGACCGAAGTAAGGTGAAAGCAGGGAGAATCTCGTTGTCATCTTATCGAGAATGTCCAATCGAATCCTCGAGAACCATCACGATTATTTCTTTTGTCTTTTATAATCAACAAATGCGCCTTTAAACATCCTCAGAGCGTTGTTATTGATTTTGACCGCAAACGACCGAAGGTAACGTGAAAACAGAGAGAATATTAGTGCCTTATTATTAGGAATGTTCCAACGAATACTCGAATCGCGTCTTCATCATTGCTTTTACCATGGCTAATAAACAAATGAGCCTGTCGTCATTTTACCACAGCGTTCACATTTTATAACGGAAAATGACCGGAGGTAAGGTAAAAGCAGAGAGAATCTCCGTCCCTTGATTTCGGTAATGTCCCGTCAAACCTCCAATACGCTTGATCATCATTGCTGTTACATTTGTTAATTAACAAATGCGGCTGTAAAAATTCCGCGAGCGTCATAATGAATTTAGATCCGAAATAACCGAAGGTAAGGTGAATGCAGAGAGAATCTCGGTGCCGTCTTATCGGGAATATCCCGTCGAATCTCCGAGAACCATCGGGCTTATTTCATTTGTCTTTTATAATTAACAAAGGCGCTTTCACACGTCCTCAGAGCGTCGTTATTGGTTTTGATCGAAAATGACCGAAGATAAGGTGAAAGCAGAGAGAATTTCGAAGCCGTGATTTTGGGAATATCCTATCGAACCCCCGAACCCCGTCATCATCATTGATTTTAACTTGGTTAATAAACAAGGGCGCCTGTCATCATTTTACCAGCGCATTCATATTTTTTTCCGCGAAATGACCGAAGGTAAGGTGAAAGGAGAGAGAATCTCGATTCCGTGATTTCGGCAGTGGCCCGTCGAACCGCCGAACCGCTTCATCATCATTGCTTTTAGATTTGTTTCTCAACAAATGCGGCTGTAAACGTTTTCCGATCGTCATAATCAATTTGGACGCAAAATGACCGAAGGTTAGGTGAAAGCAGAGAGCATCTCGGTGATATCATATAGGAAATGTCCCATCGAATCCCAAAAACGCTTCATCATTGCTTTTATTTTGGTCGATAAACAAATGCGCCTGTATTCATTTTCTGATCGCGTTCATATTTTTTTATGCAAAAGTACCGAAGGTAAGGTTTATTCAGAGAGAATCTCGGTGCCTTTTTATTCGGAATGGCCTAGCGCATCTCCGAATCTCTTCATCTTCATTGCTTTTACCTTGGTTAATGAAAAAATGCCCCTGTTGTCATTTTACGACCGTTTTTATATTTTTTTGCAAAATGACCGAAGATAAGGTGAATGCAGAGAGAATCGCCGACCCGTTATTTCGAGAATGTCCCGTCAAACCTCCGAAGCGCTCCATCATGATTGCTTTTACATTTGTTAATTAACAAATGCGGATGTTATCGTCCTCCGAGCGTTGTAAGGAATTTCGACGCAAAATGACTGAAGGTAAGGTGAAAGCAGAGAAAATCTCGGTGCCGTCTCATCCGGAAACTCGCACCGAATCCGCCTAAAGCTTCATCATCCATGCTTCTACCTTGGTCAATTAACAAATGTGCCTGTACTTGTTTTACGATCGTAAATATAGTTTTTAATGCCAAATGACTGAAAGTGAGGTAAAAACAGAAAAAATCGTGATGCGATAATATCGGGAATGTCCTATCGAATCCCCGAATCACTTTAACATAATCACTTCTACGTTCGATAATTAACGAATGCGCCTAGAAAAAAATTTCCCAGCGTCGTGATCAATGTGGTCGTCAAATCTTCGAATGTAAGATGGATGCAGATACAAGCATGGTGCCGTGAACTGAAAAATGTCCCATCGAATCCGCTTACGAGGGAGCCGCACACACTCCTCCTCCCCGGCACGTCGGCCGATCATGTTGATAGTTTTCCATGGATTTCTTAAACGGCTCTTCAGAATTTCATGAAATTCGACCAGACAATGTCAAATTGATAGATGACCAGCTATCTTCTTCTTACATTTCTCAAATCGAAAAAAAATTACAGACTGTATTACCAAGCGAGCATCGTGATGGAAATGCTGTCAAGTAAGAATTTTGGTTAATATCACGACTTGCAGGGGAGAAGAGCTGTGTAGCTATATGCAAAACATGTATTTTGGGACCTCAACCATTTGATTCTGTCACATATTTTAGAAGATCCGTGGGAAACCATAATTTGTAGGTATTTGTTTACGATTTCGAGAAAATATCGGCCGACATTTGCGACATTTAGTTCCGGCGAATCCCAGCGCGGAGCACATCTCGAACTTTCTGCGGCGTACGTATGTACGTAGTAAATACTCACACCGGAGCACGTCGGGGCTTGCCGAACACTAGCGACAATTTAGCCTGGCGCTACATAGCTGGAGCTTGCGCTAAGTTTCTTGTACCGACGTGACCCGAGGCTGCGTTGAAGTTCCGTCGCGGGTGCGGCAAAAGGGAACGGTACCCCTCCCCCAAAAAGAAGTACACTGTCTATTTTTTATTAGTATTTATTATATATTTTATATTTATATAATATATAAATATAAAATATATAAATATAAAATATATTTATATATAATATATAAATATAAAATATATTTATATGTAATATATAAATGTAACATATATTTATATATAATATATAAATATAAAATAAATTTATATATTATTTTTATTTTTTATTTGTGTAGACGTTGGATCAATCGTAAGATTCTCTTTAAAGCTGGCGAGGGGCCGGATGGAGGAAAACCTGTGAACTAAAGAAAAATCTGGTTCTAATCTATTTCTAGAGATTGAGAGAATGTAGAGAGGGAGCTGTACAGAATAATTCCTTAACAAATTTTCTAAATGATTCGAAATTGCAGATACATTAAACAGCTATAAAAGATGTTTGTATTTACCTCTTCTGCATCGACCCTTATCCTATCTTTTGCACAGGTTTCTCTGGTTAATTTTTTCCCGTTAGCTGACTCTGTGTGGCTAAAAGTGCAAAGAACAATATCGTTTAAAAATGTTTAATTATGTTAGAATAGTAAATGGCAGCTCAAGAATATTCATAAATGAGTGTCGTGGCAGGATGACGGCAGTTTCGCTGCGGTCTAAAATAAATCGTCGCGTTGCTCGGCCAACTTCTTCGAAACTGTGACTGAAAAAAAGTGACCAATCACTACTTTTTATTTATATACTTGAGTAAAATTGTAAAACATGTTTTGTATTAAAATAAGTCGATACATTGGTTTGTTACACATCAGTTTCATGGACTCAAAATGGGTTTGAATGAATATTTAGATGTCAATAGGCTGACAAGGGGACAGTACGGCAGTCGGATTTTTGTAATTTTTCGTACTCATCGTACGTGAAGTTCAGAGCTCGAATATTAATATCCCAAAGCAGTTCGACGCCATATTCAGAAATTTTCGAGAAAATTGACTTTGAAGTTTTCGAGCGCACTGTTATCCACAAAGATGCAACAATATTCGAACCGGGCTCGTGGCGTACCCGGCAGCGCTCGAGTCTAGTAATCGCGGGGTCGCTGGTTCGAGTCTCACTTCGAATTTTTTTTTTTCATTTCTTTTTTTAATTCGCATACCTCCGTCATTTAAATATCCCGATAAATTTTTGTTGTATATAATCACATATTATTATATATAATTAATATAATATATCTATATATGTTTATATATGGACAAAATCCATATATAGTTATTTATGTACAAAATTCATTATAGTTATACATAATTATATATTTTCTCATATATGATCATATATTATTTATATATAACAATAGGTGATTATTTATAAAAAAATAAATAAATAATCCCGGGATAGAAATCATAAAATCTATGCTAATTCACATATATGTAATTATAATTGTCAATGATAAATGCAAGTCTTATTTTTGATTATCTCTTGCTTGAAATTGCGAATAGGCGACGTAAAAATATCCATTAATAATATTTACATAAACTCCCTTGTAGATTAATAGGAATATAAATAGAAGAATAAATGTTGAAATATGTGAATATAACGCTTGCTTTGGCAACCGTCGATATTGTGAATAACAGTTCTGCGTACATCGTTTGAACGTTTGCGTTTATGTAAATATTATTACTGGATACTTTTACGTCGCCTATTCGCAATTTCAAGCAAGGGATAATCAAAAATAAGACTTGCATTTATCATTGACAATTATAATTACATATATGTGAATTAGCATAGATTTTATGATTTTTATCCCGGGATTATTTATTTATTTTTTTATAAATAATCACCTATTGTTATATATAAATAATATATGATCATATATGAGAAAATATATAATTATGTATAACTATAATGAATTTTGTACATAAATAACTATATATGGATTTTGTCCATATATAAACATATATAGATATATTCTATTAATTGCATATAATAATATGTGATTATATACAACAAAAATTTATCGGGATATTTAAATGACGGAGGTGTGCGAATTTAAAAAAAAAAAAAAAAAATTTCGGAGTGAGACTCGAACCAGCGACCCCGCGATTACTAGACTCGAGCGCTACCGGGAACGCCACGACCCCGGTTCGAATATCGTTGCATCTTTGTGGATAAGGGTGCGCTCGAAAACTTGAAAGTCAATTTTCTCGAAAAATTCTGAATATGGCGTCGAACTGCTTTGGGATATTAATATTCGAGCTCTGAACTTCACGTACCATGAGTACGAAAAATTACAAAAATCCGACTGTCGTACTGTCCCCTTGCGAGAATCGGTTTGGGACAGAAATGTCACACGACGCTACAGAGGAATAAACATGTTATCGTAAATTTACTTACAATTTAGATTATTCCGAAACTTCTCTATGGATCGCGTGCATTTTGATGAATTTCGCAATCGCTGAACGATGTCGGTCGATGGAATTTCGAATATAATTCAGACGGTTCGGGCTGGGTAACACGACGAATACCTCCGAACAAATTTTCCTCAATGTTGAGGCGGAAATTCCTGTCCCATCAGTTCCTTCCTCTTCACTAATATTGACGATAATCCTCCCCAACATTTCATCGTTCCAAAGAAGGTTTTTGTGGAATTTAGTCGGTTTGGTCGCGATGTATGTCGTAGCGTCCGAAGCCATAATTGACAGTGACACATGTGTATCGGTAAAACGTTTTTCGCTTGTTAACGTCTCCAACATGAAATGAGCTTAAGACGCAGCTTCTGCTCGCATCGGTAAAACAAAATTAGTGCAGCCTACAGCTATCTACCGCGAGGCAACATTATCGCTAGCGTCCGGCAATGCTCGACGGGCTTCGTGTGTGCGTAGATATACGTACGTACGTACACACAGAAAATTTCGAGATGTGCGCCGTTCACGACCTTCCCCGGAACTGAATGTTACAAATGTTGGACGATATTTTCTCGAAATGGTAAACAAATACCTGAAAATTGTAGATTACCACGGATTTCCTGAAATATGAGATGAAATCAAGTGATTGAGGTCTCAAAATGTATGTTTAGAATGTGGCTACGCAGCTCTACTCCTCTCCAAGACACGATATGAGCCAAACATTTTATTTTACAGCATATCAATCTCGACGCTCGCGTGGTAAGACAATCTACTGTTTTAAAATTCAATTCGCGGGATTTTAGGGGCAGACAGCCGTTCGTCTAAGCGACGATCGGTCGTATTGAGTCATTAATTGCGACAACATGATTCTCTTGACGAATTATTGAAATATTTGCTTACGGCTGGCAACGAGTTGAAATCATCTCCTATTAACATCATCGGAAAGGCGCCGAAATCGTGGACATACTCGACGGGACGGAGAAAAGAACTCGGTGCCGTCATATCAGCAATGTCCATTTGGGTCCCCCAGATTCATCACAATCATTGCTTTTATCTTTGTTTATTAATAAATGTGCCGGTAATCATCCTTAAATCGTCGTTATTGAATTTGATACGATATGACAGAAATAAAGGTAAAAGCAGAGAAGAACTCGATGCCGTCGTGTTAGTAATGTCCATTCGGGTCCCCCAGAATGAGCACAATTATTGCTTTTATGTTTTTTTATTAACAAATGTGCCTGTAATCGTCTTCAAATCGTCGTCACTGTATTTGATGCGATACGACAGAAACAAAGATAAAAGCAGAGAAAAACTCGACGCCGTCATATTAGTAATGTCCATTTGGGTCCCCCAGAATCGACACAACCATTGCTTTTACCTTTGTTTATTAACAAATGCGCCTGTTATCATCCCCAAATCTTCGTCATTTTATTCGATGCGATATAACTGAAAGAAAGGTAAAAGCAGAGAAGAACTCGATGCCGTCGTGTTAGTAATGTCCATTCGGGTCCCCCAGAATGAGCACAATTATTGCTATGATCTTTTTTTATTAACAAATGCGCCTGATATCATCCCCAAATCTTCGTCATTGTATTTGAACCAATATGACTGAAAGAAAGGTAAAAGCAGAGAAGAACTCGATGCCGTCGTGTTAGTAATGTCCATTCGGGTCGCCCAGAAAGAGCACAATTATTGCTTTTATCTTTTTTTATTAACAAATGCGCCTGTAATCGTCTTCAAATCGTCGTCAGTGTATTTGATGCGATATGACAGAAAGAAAGGTAAAAGCAGAGAAAAACTCGACGCCGTCATATTAGTAATGTCCATTTGGGTCCCCCAGAATCGACACAACCATTGCTTTTACCTTTGTTTATTAACAAATGCGCCTGTTATGATCCCCAAATCTTCGTCATTGTATTTGAAGCAATATGACTGGAAGAAAGGTAACAGCAGAGAAGAAATCGATGCCGCGTGTTAGTAATGTCCATTCGGGTCCCCCAGAATCGACACAACCATTGCTTTTACCTTTGTTTATTAACAAATGCGCCTGTTATCATCCCCAAATCTTCGTCATTTTATTCGATGCGATATAACTGAAAGAAAGGTAAAAGCAGAGAAGAACTCGATGCCGTCATATCAAGCATATCCAATCGGGTACCCCAGAATCATCACAATTATTGCTTTTATCTTTTTTTATTAACAAATTCGCCTGTAATCGTCTTCAAATCGTCGTCATTGTATTTGATGCGATACGACAGAAACAAAGGTAAAAGCAGAGAAAAACTCGACGCCGTCATATTAGTAATGTCCATTTGGGTCCCCCAGAATCGACATAACCATTGCTTTTACCTTTGTTTATTAACAAATGCGCCTGTTATCATCCCCAAATCTTCGTCATTTTATTCGATGCGATATGACTAAAAGAAAGGTAAAAGCAGAGAAGAACTCGATGCCGTCATATCAGCCTGGACACCTCGGCTACCGAGGAGTGGGTGTCGGAGTGGGGATGAGGAGTGGGGGTCGCCATAGTGGCCCCCATACTACTTACGTCTAATAAGTATTGATGAATATTTGAGGGTATCACGTTTAGTATTCCACAGCCGCTCTCTTAGGTATTTTTTCGATTCATACTAATTTACGAACCAAGTCGGGTAGCGGATCGAAGGAAAGCCTAATTATAAATTATCTTTAATAAATGCGCAATCCTCGATAAAGTCGAGTCAACGCCGTTTTATTTTACAAACATATAATATGGCATGTCCAATCGGGTACCCAAGAATCATCACAATCATTGCTTTTACCTTTTTTTCTATTAACAAAGGCGCCTGAAATCATCCTCAAATTGTCGTCATTGTATTTGATGCGATATCACAGAAAGAAAGGTAAAAGCAGAGAAAAACTCGACGCCGTCATATTAGTAATGTCCATTTAGGGCCCCCAGAATCGACACAACCATTGCTGTTACCTTTGTTTATTAACAAATGCGCCTCTTACCATCCCCAAATCTTCGTCATTTTATTCGATGCGATATGACTGAAAGAAAGGTTAAAGCAGAGAAGAACTCGATGCCGTCATATCAGGCATATCCATTCGGTTCCCCCAGAATCGACACAACCATTGCTTTTACCTTTGTTTATTAACAAATGCGCCTGTTATCATCCCCAAATCTTCGTCATTTTATTCGATGCGATATGACTGAAAGGAAGGTAAAAGCAGAGAAGAACTCGATGCCGTCATATCAGGCATGTCCAATCGGGTACCCGAGAATCATCACAATCATTGCTTTCATTTTTATTAATAAATGCGCTTATAATCGTCGTCCATGTGGCGTATCGAATTCCCCAGAACCACCATCACCGTTGCTTTTACCTTTGTCAATCAACAAATGCGCTTGAAACCGTCCACCGAGCGTCTCGAGACCCTTTGACGCATAATAACCGAAAGTAAGGTAAAAGCGAACATAAGCTCGGGACAGTCATATCGGGGATTTCCGAACCCATCCCCCAGAACCATAATCATCATTATGGAATAACTGGTTTACGCCTTCAGAACCATCGCCGACATGTATTAATTATTTATTGCGTAGATAGAAATCGAATCGGCGCTCCAGGTAGAGGCACGGTCAACTTGTCTGAAAAAAATACCAAACTTGTTTTTGTTCCGATGTTCGGTACTTTTCAATTCATCATTAAAAACACCCTTTTCCAGTACGTTGTTGTGTTTTCATTTACGTCTTGTGAACGCAAAAAAAAACAAAGACACGTACTGTAGATTTTTATTCGAATCGAAATGTTAAATAACTCTAGAGATAATCGCTCGCCGTCTCGAATCATGATTTTGCACATCCAAAATGGCAAACAATCATGGCCGGCGATATCACGTAATATCAAATCACGCGCCAAACAGTGCATTCCGGCAAACCTTCAACGCGCGTGCTCCCCATTTGCCCAAGATGTCACAAATTAATAACAGACGATTGATGAAACGTCAAATCACGCGTCAAATTTGGCGTTTCGACGACAGTTCGACGTGTGTGCGCTAAATCTGCATATCCAAGATGGTATCAGCTGACATTACCAGCTGACTAATCCGAAACGTCAAATAACGCGTTTTGACGTTTGACCATGCGTTCGGACCGAACCGCGTAGCGTGCTCTCCAAACCCGAGTTCAGAGCGCACTCGAAACGTGGCAAATGTCCACATTACGCACACGCGCGTGTGCACTCGTGCATCCTCATGCACGCACACGCTCACACAATGCTCGCAGTAATGAATGTGGGAAAAATAATACGCGTAATAGGAAAAAGTCTGTCAATTTTCCCTAATCTGTGTTAAAGTTTTTTTTCAAAATGATGTGTCCAAGATCTGGAAACGAATTCCAAATTATTCAAAATATTATTTGCAGTACATGGAATTTTCGAACTTTTTCGAAATTGACCATATTCTCTGCAATGGACTCGGATGGGTGCAAATTCAGATCCCTTAGCGCATTCGCGGGTCGAGGGATTCTCAACCACCTTCTTGTGACAGCCGAACATTCCGAAGTTGCAGCTGTAACGTACCAAGCTAGGACAACCCATAGCACGATCGCGTCTGACTTAAATCGCTTGTTTCACGCAAACTGCCACTCTACGGCGTATTTTTAACAATTTTTTCCACCATGATGGCGGGCGCAAATCAAGTTTTCCGGGGTGCATTGTATTCGGAATTTAAAAATCTTCAATCTCATGTCCTCGGAATGTATTTTGCGTTTTCTTGCGCAATGCCTTATTTCTTCTGGCGTACATTTTTCAAGACAAAAATCTGCCGTATTTTTTTTCGAAAAAGGCTCGAAAAACCATTCAAAATCATATTTTTTTCAGACCCAAAATCTTCGCGCAAGGCCCTCAAAAAAAGCATGGCCACATTATAATTGTCACCCTATATATATATATATATATATACATTACATTGATTGATATTCATTACATTATGATATTATATGTTTGTAAAATAAAACGGCGTTGACTCAACTTTATCGAGGATTGCGCATTTATTAAAGATAATTTACAATTAGGCTTTCCTTCGATCCGCTACCCGACTTGGTTCGTAAATTAGTATGAATCGAAAAAATACCTAAGAGAGCGGCTGTGGAATACTAAACGCGATACCCTCAAATATTCATCAATACTTATTAGACGTAAGTAGTATGGGGGCCACTATGGCGACCCCCACTCCTCATCCCCACTCCGACCCCCACTCCTCGGTGGCCGAGGTGGTGAGGATGGAGTGGGGATGGCCGTCCTTATCCCCACACACGCTCCCCCCTCCTCAGTATCCGAGGTAGAGGGGATGGACTGGGGATGCCGCCACGCCTCAGCGGGGTGTAGAGGGGGGGATGGCCGCAGCGGAGGGTTCGCCATAGCAGCCCCTTTTTTTTTGCATTATGAAAATTCATTTTTTAGAAATAAATCTGTTTTGCTCACCGTTGCTGCTCCTGGTGACGGTGAACTCCGAGGGTACGCACACACACACACACACGAGTGCGAGCACGAGTGTCACGGCTCGTTGTGCAACCCCTCCGGCTCGAACGAGTCGTCGAACCCGTCGTCGGGCCACCCCGCGTCGTAAAAAGCGACGGGTCCGGGCCCGTCGTTTAACGCCGCGATGAGTACCGTCGCGACGTCGACCTCGTTGTACATGCGTACGCGGCAGAGGGGGGTGCCGTTTTCGGCCACAGCCACGACGACGTGGTTCTCTACGAGGTCCGCGAGCAGGTCCGAGACGAAGGCGATGGTTTCAAGATGCGCGATCCCCGAAACCGTGCACTGAACCACGAGGCCCGCAACAAACGCGCAAAAGGGCGCGGGGGTAAACAGCGAGTCCGCGTCTACGTACCCGCTGTACCCCTCAACAACAAAAAACTTCACTGTATCCCTCGGAGTCGCACGACACTATGTTCCCGCGGAGTACGTCACAGCCGCCCGCGGGGATTATTACGCACGATGCACCCGGCGCAACATCGTCGAACGGGAGGCGTACTCCTACCCAAAGCTGCACGTAAAATGCGTACAGGACTTCACGCAACCACTCGTGCGTTTTGCCCGTCGCCACTGTGCGTATATATACGGCCAAGCCGTCGACGCGGGAAACGCGGCACGCGAACGGCGCCACAGGGAGCTCGAGATACTCGGGATACATTTTTGGCGAACTGGTGGAAAAGAAGATGAAACGCACGCGACGGAGTCTGAAGAGCAACTGAAGCTGCCCGTCGTATGAAGGGCATCTTTTGCGGATTTTGACAAGTCAGCATAATTGGACGTGTGCGAGGTAGCCGATGCATCGTTCTACGATGAGCTCACCCGACGGTGAGCGCGATCGTTCTACGATGAGCTCATCCGATGGTGAGCACGGAGTTTAGATAGCATAGATGCAAGGTAAGCGATGAGTTCATCCGCCGGTGCGCTCACCGCACGAGTTCGCGAATTATGCGGATAACTGTCAAAATCATTTGCCCAGTAACCCGCAAGGGAGAAACCGTATTCTCGACCTCGCCTCCGCGGGAAACGCGGCACTCCAACGGCGCCACAGGGAGCTCGAGGCACTCGGGATACATTTTTGGCGAACTGGTGGAAAAGAAGATGAGATGCACGCGACGGAGTCTGAAGAGCAACTGAAGCTGCCCGTCGTATGAAGGGCATCTTTTGCAGATTTTGACAGGTCAGCATAATGGCACGTGTGCGAGGTAGCCGATGGATCGTTCTACGATGAGCTTACCCGACGGTGAGCGCGATCGTTCTACGATGAGCTCATCGGATGGTAAGCACGGAGCTTAGATAGCATAGATGCAAACTAAGTGATGAGTTCATGCGTCGGTGAACTCACCGCAGGAGTTCGCGAATTATGCTGATAACTGTCAAAATCTTTTGCGCAGTAACCCGCAAGGAAGAAACCGTATTCGGGGCCTCTCCTCTTTGTGCGGATATTTGTACCTGCTATAGAGCGCGCACACCGACGGACCCGAGCATACGTGTGTCGTGACATCGGGCCGCTTGCTGGCACACACACATACACACACACACACGCGCGCGCGCGCGCGCCCGCAAGGGAGAAGCCGTATTCTCGGCCTCTCCTCTTTGTGCGGATATTCGTACCCGCTATAGAGCGCGCACACCGACGCGCACGAGCATACGTGTGTGTGTGGCACAGGGCCGCTTGCTACTGCACACACGCACGCCTGTCGCAAGCGTGCAAGTCTCTAAGATATAAAAAAGCAGTGATTGGCCGAGGGATTATTGTTTTTCGATCCATAGTTTTTGTTAACGAATATCGAGCGTTTTTTGCTCACCCAATATCAATGCAATGACTGAGTAAGAAAGAGATCGTCCGGTCATTGGTTCGTTCGTCCATTAAACGGATGTAAGATCGAACGCACGCGACGAATGATCAAGTACACGCAGTGAGTAAATGAAGGAACAAGCGATCGAACGTTCGAAGGATCGCACGATCGGAAGACCCAACGAACGAGCGCATCGACCGGTCCATCGAACAAATGAACGAGCGAATACCACAGTTCCATGTGGTGGTATCGATTTTCAGGAAAAACTCTCTATGTTCGTTGAAAAAACATCTATCGAAAAAAAATCTTCGCGCAATCCCAGCTGTTTGATATGTAAAAGAACTTTGCAGTCGTTCGTTGGTTCGATCGCTCGATGCGTTTGCTCGATCGTTCGTTAACCCGTTGCGCCTGTACGATCGTTCGTACGTTCGCTCGATGGTTCGTTCAATCACTCGTTCGGTCATTCCTTCGCCGGGTTCACTCAATCGTTCGTTGCGCTCGTTCGATCGCTCGTGTCATGGTTTATTTCATATGCAAAAGAAGCGTGTGTTCATTCGTTCGTTACCTTCGTTCGTCCGTTACGTTCGTTCGATCGTTACCTTCGTTCGTTCGTTACCTTCGTTCGTTCGTTTTTGTGAAACGAAATAACAAATCAATATCGTCATGGAAACAAATCGAAACCGATGCCTCCGTTCGAAAGTTCGTTTAATCGCGTGTTCGTAGCGAAATTAAAAAACGAAATCGGCATGAACAAAATCGTAATCAAAATCGCTGTTCTCTTTTGTTCATTAATTCCATCCGTTCGCTCAATCGTTTGGTCGCTGCGGTCGTTCCGACACGCAGCGAGTAAATGAAGGAACAAGCGATCGAACGTTCGAAGGATCGCAGGATCGGAAGACCCAACGAACGAGCGCGTCGACAGGTCCATCGAACAAATGAACGAACGAATACCACAGTTCCATGTGGTGATATCGATTTCCAAGGAAAAACTCTCTATGTTCGTTGAAAAAACATCTATCGAAAAAAAATCTTCGCGCAATCCCTGCTGATTGATATATAAAAGGACTTTGCAGTCGTTGGTTGCTTCGATCGTTCGATGCGTTTGCTCACTCGTTTGGTCTTTTCGTTCGTTAACCCGTTGCGTCCGTACGATCGTTCGTTCAATCACTCATTCGTTCATTCCTTCGCCGCGTTCACTCGATCATTCGTTGCGCTCGTTCGATCGTTCGTGTCATTGTTTATTTCATATGCATAAGTAGCGTGTGTCCATTCGATCGTTACCTTCGTTCGCTCGTTTGTATGAAACGAAATAAAAAATCAAATTCGTCATGGAAACAAATCGAAACCAATGCCTCCGTTCGATCGTTCGTTCAATCGCTTGTGCATAGCGAAATAAAAAAATCGAAATCGGCATGAAAAAAATCGTAATCAAAATCGCTGCTCTCGTTTGTTCATAAATTACATCCGTTCGCTGGATCGTTTGTTCGCTGCGCTCGTTCCGCGTTGGGCCCGCTCGATCGTTCGTTCGGTCATTTCTTCATTGCTCTTGTTCGACATTTTGTTTATTCACTCGTTTGTTGCGTGATTTCTACGTTTCATCACTGCATCTGTTACGTTTGTTCTACCCTTTGGTGCGTTCGCTCGACCGTTCGTTCGTATTACATGAAACTTCTCCGACAATAAACGCTCGACGGAGACGTTGATGGAGATACTTTCAGGAATGTTCGCGAGTCAGCAAAAATGCAGCTACGTGAAATATCGGTTTGCACGCTCGGAGAAATAAATCTCGAGATTTTCAAAAAGGCTATTGTCTCCGAATGTGCTACATGTATGTGTGATAAAACACACACTTCGCGTAGCAGTCGCAATGGAGAAGCCGTATTCTCGGCCTCTCCACATTGTGCGGATATTCGTACCTGGTATAGAGCGTGCACACCGACGAGCACGAGCATACGTGTGTGTGGCTCCGGACCGCATGCTACTACATGCATGCGCCCGCGTAGCTGCCCGCAAAGGAGAAGCCGTATTCTCGGCCTCTCCTCTTTGTGCGGATATTCGTACCCGCTATAGAGCACGCACACCAACGAGCATGAGCATACGTGTGTGTGTGGCACAGAGCCGCTTGCTACTGCACACACACACACGCGCGTCGCAAGCTTCTTTGAGATATAAAAAAAGCAGTGATTGGCCGAGGGATGATCGTTTTTCGATCCATAGTTTTTGTTAACGAATATCGAGCGTTTTTTGTTCACCCTATATCAATGCAATGAACGAGTAAAAAACGGATCGTCCGGTCATTCGTTCGTTCGTCCGTTAAACGGACGTAAGATCGAACGCACGCAACGAACGATCAAGTACGCGCAGTGAGTAAACGAAGGATCGAGCGATCGAACGTTCGAAGGATCGCATGATCAGAAGACCCAACGAAGGAGCGCATCGACCGGTCCATCGAACAAATGAACGAGCGGATACCACAGTTCCATGTGGTGGTATTGATTTTCAGGGAAAAACTCTCTATGTTCGTTGAAAAAACATTTATCGAAAAAAAATCTTCGCGCAATCCCTGCTGTGTGATATGTAAAAGAACTTTGCAGTCGTTCGTTGTTTCGATCGTTCGATGCGTTTGCTCGCTCTTTCGGTCTTTCGTTTTCCCATTGCGTCCGTATGATCGTTCGTTCATTCGCTCGATGGTTCGTTCAATCACTCGTTCGTTCATTCCTTCGCCGCGTTCACTCGATCGTTCGTTCATTCGCTCGATGGTTCGTTCAATCACTCGTTCGTTCATTCCTACGCCGCATTTACTCGATCGTTCGTTGCGCTCGATCGATCGTTCGTGTCATTGGTTATTTCATATGCAATAGAAGCGTGTGTTCATTCACTCGTTCGTCCATTCGTTCGTTCCCTTCGTTCGCTCGTTTTTATGAAACGAAATAAAAAAATCAAAATCGTCATGGAAACAAATCGAAACCGATGCATCCGTTCGATAGTTCGTTCAATCGCTTGTTCGATCATTTGTTTGTTGCTCGCGAAATATCGGTTACACACTCGGAGAAGTAAATCTCGAGATTTTTGGTTCGCTCGTTTTTATGAAACGAAATAAAAAATCAAAATCGTCATGGAAACAAATCGAAACCGCTGCCTCCGTTCGATAGTTCGTTCAATCGTTTGCTCGTTCATTTGTTTGTTGCTCGACACGAACGATCGATCGATCGAGTGAACGCGGCGAAGGATTAAACGAGCCATCGAGCGAACGAACGAACGATCGTACGGACGCAACGGGTTTACGAACGAAAGACCGACCGAGCGAGCAAAAGCATCAAACGATCGAAACAACCAACGACTGCAAAGTTCTTTTACATATCAGACAGCAGGGATTACACGAAGATTTTTTTATCGATAGATGTTTTTTCAACGAACATAGAGAGTTTTTCCCTGAAAATCGATACCACCACATGGAACTGTGGTATTCGTTCGTTCATTTGTTCGATGGACCTGTCGATGCGCTCGTTCGTTGGATCTTCCGATCGTGCGATCCTTCGATCGTTCGATCGCTTGTTCCTTCATTTACTTGCTGCGTGTACTTGATCGTTCGTTGCGTGCGTTCGATCTTACGTCCGTTTAACGGACGAGCGTGTGAATGACCGGACGATCCGTTTTTTACTCGTTCGATGCATTGATATTGGGTGAACACAAAACGCGCGATATTCGTTAACAAAAACTATGGATCGAAAAACAATAATCCCTCGGCCGTCGAGAATACGGCTTCTCCCTTGCGGGCTGCTGCGGGGGCGCGCGCGTGTGTGTGTGTGTATGCCAGCAAGCGGCCCAATGCCACGACACACGTATGCTCAACGTAGGGACAATTCGACTAAATGTCTCACGGCAAGCCGCTCAATGTTGTATTTTCGAATGTATGACCACTTGAACACGAAAAGAATCAAATTTTTTTGATCAAAATCTTGTTTTTTTTTGTTTTCAAATTTGGACGATATTTCATGAGAAAATTTTGGAGGAAAATCGATGAAAAATAGTTTTTTTCCATTTTAATAGCGTTTGTGCCATTTTCAGGCCCAAAAACGGGTTTCTTTAAATCCTTGACGAACTTTGATCACGATGGGTAAAAACACACACACACACACACACACACACACACACACACACACACACACACACACACACACACACACACACACACACACACACACACACACACACACGCAAATCCTGGATACATCTGAAATAATTGAAAATGATGTTCTCACTTGAAATGAACTTTATCAAAAAATTTTTTCAACAAAAGATTTTAGTTTTCAGCTGACAAATTTTTTGGCAAAACATGTCAGCCTTTGTAACGCCACCATTTTGAATTTTGGCTCCTCAAATAATTTTTTCTCAAACGTCCCGCTTCAATCCCTAGAAGTATTGTTCCACACAATAGTTCGTCCGAGCAATATTTTTCGAGAAAATTCAGGTGTAAGATTAAAATGGGACACCCTGTATATCCTTCATTTCTGATTGCATTCATTTATTGTCGTGTATCCAATTTTGGTGTGGAGAGAACGAGGTGCAAACATTTTCGGAGTTTATGTGAATATTTTGTTAATATGTTTTTTGCTTGTGAACTGGTGAAATCATTTCTTTTTCGTGAACTGTTTGATAATTGATCTTATGCTTGTGCTCGTGAATGTCCAGGCGATAATGTATTAAACTTCTACTTGTGTGGTTAACGTTCTTTCCTGCATATAGGCAATAATGGAGTTCGACAAGTGGCTGAGACAATGGGCAAGTACGGTGAGCGGCAAGGACATGCCCATATCCATGACTACCTTGACTGGATTTAATGTTACATTGGGCGCCACTCTCGAATTAATCGAAGCTCTGCGGATCGAATCAAACTACGAGTTTCTCATGACGGCCCGTTTAAACCAAGATGCTTTGGAGGTAAATAGTACGTTTAATTTCTACAATTATCACAGCTAGCTTCGATAATACGTGTTTATTCGTCTTGACTTGCTCGTTTATTCACGAAAACTTGATATTGCTATTGTATTCTTAATCGAGGTCTAAATTAATGAACACATTTCATAGGTATAATTACTTATTGTTCAATTCTGCAGGAGTAATAAACTAAATGGCTTTTGTTGTGTGCGTTTTCCAGAGATTCTTTGGAATGATGCGTGGTGCCTGCGGGAGCAACGACCACCCAGATCCCCAGCTGTTTGCCCAAGTGTTCCGACTACTCTGCAGCTACTCACTGATTAAGCCGGCGAAAGGTTCAAACGTAAGCGGTACCGAATTACTGAAAGTTCTGATGCAGACCGAAGATTCCTTGGCTATGTCGAAAAAACCGCGCTCCGAGTGGCTGAACAGAATTCATCGTTTGCTCGAAGATAGTGATGCAGACGATTGTCATCGTAAGTCGCATGAGCAGGATCATAACTACGAGGCATCGGCAACGATGACTTGTTCAGAATGGAATGAAAGTGCCCATGACCACACCTATGACGTTGCTCGCACGAGCCCGCAAGTGCAAGCATACATTGCCGGCTACGTAGTGCGCAGAATGCGGAGACGATTGAAGTGTGATGACGGCATCAACGCGCTCCAATCACACGACAACGAACCCGGTGACTCAAACCATAAAATGATCGACATGATGAACCAATACGGCGGTGTCATTCATCCGAGTGACGCGTTATTTTATTTAACGGAAACCCTCGAGTCAATTGTTCTCGACGTTGTTGGAAAATTTGGTGTGAAAATCGACACCTTCCAAACAATTATAGAAAAATTGTCCGAACTGAAAGGTTTACCGGCTATTGGGTGCGTGGATCAACATAAGGAAACGACCCGAAAAATAATCGATTTTTATATGATAATGCGTGGTCACTTCTTGACGGAATCGTTTAATAAAAATAATAACGACAGCAGTCAGCGAACAAAGAAGATGCCAAAAAATGCGAAATTCTAAGCATTGCTTCGTGTGAATTATGCTCATTATATCATTCCTGTTGCTCCTACATATGAAACTAAATTTCATTAAATAACTATTACTGGATCTCAACAGCATCATATTTTTTTCGTGCTCTTCCACGTTTTCAGGGTTCACTCTTGCGGTTTGGTATATTCCTCGTTGATATCTGGTTTCCATCATAATTTTGCGGCTGCGGGTCTGGCACATACAGGTCGGCTGCTCATGCACTGCACAGGATCTTTGTACGCTGATGCACTCTGATCTAAAACACAGAAAATTATTCTTCTAGTTCAATAATGCAAGGATGTAGGCAGCAAAGAATAATACCCTAAATTTTGTCGTTTGGAAGCGTTCGCTAAAAGAAGGCGCGCTTCCCAAAATGATGTATTTGCTCCTCTGCCTTTTACGGCCATTAAAGTCTGATTGGTCATGCGTATCCCAAAGACCCTATTGTCTATCCCTATCCCTATCGTCAAAGATAATCCGCAGGGTAGCGTCCACCGCTGCATTCTCGGAGGGAGAACGTCTTCAGGTAACTTTGTTGCATTGGTCGGAGCAGCACCGTGTCGATGCTCTCTTTCTAGGGAACCTGGACTTTGGTTGGGGTTCTGAGGCACTGGGGTGATAGCGGAGCCACGTTGAATTCAACCGTCTTACTTGGCAGTGGGATTTTTATCGACCAGACATGTGAGGCATATCCTTAAAAATAGACGTAACGCGTAGAAGGAGGTAAAGCAATTTTATCCGATTTACTTTAACTTTTCAGTTTATTCTAAAGAATGATATGCAACAACTGTGAATGATTATGAAGAACATTTTATCTTTACCTTCGATTCCACAATGTCATCAACAACAGATTTGTTTTTGGGCTGATTGCTTCTGCTATGTGATCTCGTGTTCTTGTTCTTGACGGTGTCCTGTCCTCTTGGCTTTCTTGAGTTGTGATCGACTGGGACCGGGGCTGTTGTGCGCCCACCAACCGCGTCCGAGTGTTTCGTGGCTCCTTTGCAGACTGTATGTTTGGTCATATAAATGTTTTCATATTTCCGTTATCAACTTTAAAAAATTCCGCACGGGAACAAAGAACTGTATTGTTCAATTCAATAAACTATGCAGCATCAGTTCTTCATGCGTATTAATCACCATAGCAGTTCGTCATAAATTTTATTATACGCTGAATGAGGGTTAAGTACATCAGCTGTGATCTGTCACAGATCGCACCCATGTTTACGTATATCTATATACATATAGGTGCCGGAACACCCCAGCGCCATCCTTTTCGTTCTCGGTTTGGGGACGAGTTGAAAGGCCTCGCTGAACCTCCTGGTATCTAGGCTCCATGCTCCTGGTATCTAGGCTCCATGGTGAAAGTGATGAAAGATCTTGTAGTTCGAAAAATATCCGCAAGCGATCCCTAGCGGATTTGTCGACCAGAATTTTTCGGTCGTACTTGGAGTCGCTTCTACCGAATTTTTTCGGTCAACGGAACAATCTTCTGGTAGTAACGACCAACTATTTCTGGTCGTATTTACAACAACTGGGCCTAATTTTGGCGCCGTATTTTGGTCGTTACGACCGAAATATTTCAGTCGCAATATATTTTGGGCCCCTATCCGCCCGGTCGTTACGTCTGAAATATTTCATTCGCTATGTATTTAGGGGCTCCTGGCCACCTGGTCGTTACGACCCGAAATCTCGGGTCGAATACGTTTTCCCAGCTCCGTGCCCTGGTCGTTACAACCGAAAATCTCGAGTCGAATTTTTTTTCCAGCTATCCTTGGTGTGGTCGTTACGACCCGAAATCTTGAGTCGATTTTTTTCCCAGGTCCATTTGCACATCTTTGCTCTGGTCGTTACGGCCAGGAATCTACAGTCGAATTTGTTTCCTAGCTCCGTGCCCTGGTCGTTACGACCAGAAATATAGTAAAATTTTTTTCCTAGCTCCGTGCCCTGGTCGTTACGACCAGAAATGCAGTCAACTTTTTTTCCCAGCTCCGTGCCCTGGTCGTTACGACCAGAAATGGAGAGTCGATTTTTTTCCAGTCTCGGTAGCTGGATGTTTTGATCAGCTAATCGCTTTATAAAAGTGGAAGAAAATTAATAAACAACAAAGGATGAGCTTCTGGAAGAGGATTGTTTGGTTGCTGGAAATGTCTGAAGAGGAATGACATCATTTATTCACATGTTAGTGTGGATATAATTTGTAACACTTTTTGTACAAAACATGTAAACTATAGCATACATCAGTAGTATGGGGGCCACTATGGCGACCCCCACTCCTCAACCCCACTCCTACCCCCACTCATCGGTGGCCGAGGTGGTGAGGATGGAGTGGGGATGGCCGTCCTTATCCCCCCCCGCGCCCTCCCCCCTCCACAGTATCTGAGGTGGAGGGATGGACTGGTGATGCCCCCACGCCCCAGCGGTGTGTAGAGGGGGGATGGCCGGAGCGGAGAGTTCGCCAAAGCGGCCGCTTTTTTTTTGCTTTATGCAAATTCATTTCTTAGAAATAAATCTGATTTGCTCACCGCTGCTCACGCACGCACGCACGCACGCACGCACGCACGCATCGCACGCACGCACGCACGCACGCACGCACGCACGCACGCCCGCACGCACGCATGCACGCACGCACACGCACACACACGCACACACACACACACACACACACACACACACACACACACACACACACACACACACACACACACACGAGCACGAGTGTAACGGCTCGTTGCCCCACCCCTCCGGCTCGAACGAGTCGTCGAACCCGTCGTCGGGCCACCCCGCGTCGTAACAAGCGACGGGTTCGGGCCCGTCGTTCAACGCCGCGATGAGTACTGTCGCGACGTCGACCCCGTTCTACATGCGTACACGGTGGAGGAGGGTGCCGTTTTCGGCCACAGCCACGACGACGCGGTTCTCTACGAGGTCCGCGAACAGGTCCGAGACGAAGGCGATGGTTTCAAGATGCGCGATCCCCGAAACCGTGCACTGAACCACGAGGCCCGCAACAAACGCGCAAAATGGCGCGGAGGTATACAGCGAGTCCGCGTCTACGTACCCGCTGTACTCCTCATCAACAAAAAACTTCACTGTATCCCTCGGAGTCGGACGACACTATGTTCCCGCGGAGTACGTCACAGCCGCCCGCGGGGATTATTACGCTCGATGCACCCGGCGCAACATAATCGAACGGGAGGCGTATTCCTACCCGAAGCTGCACGTAAAATGCGTACAGGACTTCACGCAACCACTCGTGCGTTTCGCCCGTCGCCACTGTGCGTATATATACGGCCAAGCCGTCGACGCGGGAAACGCGGCACGCGAACGGCGCCACAGGGAGCTCGAGACACTCGGGATACATTTTTGGCGAACTCGTGGAAAAGAAGATGAGACGCACGCGACGGAGTCTGAAGAGCAACTGAAGCTGCCCGTCGTAGGAAGGGCATCTTTTGCAGATTTTGACAAGTCAGCATAATTGGACGTGTGCGAGGTAGCCGATGCATCGTTCTACGATGAGCTCACCCGACGGTGAGCGCGATCGTTCTACGATGAGCTCATCGGATGGTAAGCACGGAGTTTAGATAGCATAGATGCAAGCTAAGCGATAAGTTCATCCGCCGGAGAGCTGACCGCACGAGTTCGCGCATTATGCGGATAACTGTCAAAATCTTTTGCGCAGTAACCCGCAAGGGAGAAACCGTATTCTGGGCCTCTCCTCCGCGGGAAACGCGGCACGCGAACGGCGCCACAGGGAGCTCGAGGCACTCGGGATACATTTTTGGCGAACTGGTGGAAAAGAAGATGAGACGCACGCGACGGAGTCTGAAGAGCAACTGAAGCTGCCCGTCGTATGAAGGGCATCTTTTGATGATGAAGTTGCAAGCTAAGCGATGAGTTCATCCGCCGCCGGTGAGCTCACCGCAGGAGTTTGCGAATTATGCTCATAACTGTCAAAATCTTTTGCGCAGTAACCCGCAAGGAAGAAACCTCATTCTCTGCCTCTCCTCTTTGTGCGGATATTCGTACCTGCTATAGAGCGCGCACACCGACGGACACGAGCATACGTGTGTCGTGACATCGGGCCGCTTGCTGGCACACACACACACACACACACAGACACACGCGCGCGCGCGCGCCCGCAAGGGAGAAGCCGTATTCTCGGCCTCTCCTCTTTGTGCGGATATTCGTTCCCGCTATAGAGCGCGCACACCGACGAGCACGAGCATACGTGCGTGTGTGGCACAGGGCCACTTGCTACTGCACACACGCACGCGCGGCGCAAGCTTCTCTTAGGTATAAAAAAAGCAGTGATTGGCCGAGGGATTATTGTTTGTCGATCCATAGTTTTTGTTAACGAATATCGAGCGTTTTTTGCTCACCCAATATCAATGCAACGAACGAGTAAAAAACAGATCGTCCGGTCATCCGTTCGTTCGTCTGTTAAATGGACGTAAGATCGAACGCACGCGACGAACGATCAAGTACACGCTGTGAGTCAATGAAGGATCAAGCGATCGAACGTTCGAAGGATCGCATGATCGGAAGACCCAACGAACGAGCGCATCGACCGGTCCATCGAACAAATGAACGAGCGAATACCACAGTTCCATGTGGTGGTATCGATTTTCAGGAAAAACGCTATGTTCGTTGAAAAAACATCAATCGAAAAAAAATCTTCGCGCAATCCCAGCTGTTTGATATGTAAAAGAACTTTGCAGTCGTTCGTTGTTTCGATCGCTCGATGCGTTTGCTCGCTCGTTCGGTCTTTCGTTCGTGAACCCGTTGCATCTGTACGATCGTTCGTACGTGCGCTCGATGGTTCGTTCAATCACTCGTTCGTTCATTCCGTCGCCGCGTTCACTCAATCGTTCGTTGCGCTCGTTCGATCGTTCGTGTCATTGTTTATTTCATATGCAAAAGAAGCGTGTGTTCATTCGGTCGTTACCTTCGTTCGCTCGTTTTTATGAAACGAAATAAAAAATCAAAATCGTCATGAAAACAAATCGCAACCGATACCTCCGTTCGAAAGTTCGTTTAATCGCTTGTTCGTAGCGAAATCAAAAAATAAACATCGGCATGAACAAAATCGTAATCGAAATCGCTGTTCTCTTTTGTTCATTAATTCCATCCGCTCGCTCGATTGTTTGTTCGCTGCCGTCGTTCCGACACGCAGCGAGTAAATGAAGGAACAATCGATCGAACGTTCGAAGGATCGCACGATCGGAAGACCCAACGAACGAGCGCATCGACAAGTCCATCGAACAAATGAACGAACGAATATCACAATTCCATGTGGTGGTATCGATTTTCAGGGAAAAACTCTCTATGTTCGTTGAAAAAACATCAATCGAAAAAAAATCTTCGCGCAATCCCAGCTGTTTGATATGTAAAAGTACTTTGCAGTCGTTCGTTGTTTCGATCGCTCGATGCGTTTGCTCGCTCGTTCGGTCTTTCGTTCGTGAACCCGCTGCTTCTGTATAATCGTTCGTACGTTCGCTCGATGGTTCGTTCAATCACTCATTCGTTCATTCCTTCGCCACGTTCACTCAATCGTTCGTTGCGCTCGTTCGATCGTTCGTGTCATTGTTTATTTCATATGCAAAAGAAGCGTGTGTTCATTCGGTCGTTACATTCGTTCGCTCGTTTTTATGATACGAAATAAAAAATCAAAGTCGTCATGAAAACAAATCGAATCCGATACCTCCGTTCGAAAGTTCGTTTAATCGCTTGTTCGTAGCGAAATACAAAAATAAACATCGGCATGAACAAAATCGTAATCGAAATCGCTGTTCTCTTTTGTTCATTAATTCCATCCGTTCGCTCGATTGTTTGTTCGCTGCCGTCGTTCCGACACGCAGCGAGTAAATGAAGGAACAAGCGATCGAACGTTCGAAGGATCGCACGATCGGAAGACCCAACGAACGAGCGCATCGACAAGTCCATCGAACAAATGAACGAACGAATATCACAGCTCCATGTGGTGGTATCGATTTTCAGGGAAAAACTCTCTATGTTCGTTGAAAAAACATCTATCGAAAAAAATCCTCGCGCAATCCCTGCTGTTTGATATGTAAAAGAACTTTGCAGTCGTTGGTTGTTTCGATCGTTCGATGCGTTTGCTTACTCGTTCGGTCTTTTCGTTCGTTAACCCGTTGCGTCCGTACGATCGTTCGTTCATTCGCTCGATGGTTCGTTCAATCACTCGTTCGTTCATTCCTTCGCCGCGTTCACTCGATCGTTCGTTCATTCGCTCGATGGTTCGTTCAATCACTCGTTGGTTCATTCCTTCGCCGCGTTCACTCGATCGTTCGTTGCGCTCGATCGATCGTTCGTGTCATTGTTCATTTCATATGCAAAAGAAGCGTGTGTTCATTGACTCGTTCCTCCATTCGTTCGTTCGCTCGTTTTTATGAAACGAAATAAAAAATCAAAATCGTCGTGGAAACAAATCGAAACCGCTGCCTCCGTTCGATAGTTCGTTCAATCGCTTGTTCATTCATTCGTTTGTTGCTCGACACGAACGATCGAACGATCGAGTGAACGCGGTGAAGGATTGAACGACCCATCGAGCGAACGAACGAACGATCGTACGGACGCAACGGGTTTACGAACGAAAGACCGACCGAGCGAGCAAACGCATCAAACGATCGAAACAACCAACGACTGCAAAGTTCTTTTACATATCAGACAGCAGGGATTACACGAAGATTTTTTTTTCGATAGATGTTTTTTCAACGAACATAGAGAACTTTTCCCTGAAAATCGATACCACCACGTGGAACTGTGGTATTCGTTCGTTCATTTGTTCGATGGACCTGTCGATGCGCTCGTTCATTGGGTCTTCCGATTGTGCGATCCTTCGAACGTTCGAACGCTTGATCCTTTATTTACATGCTGCGTGTACTTGATCGTTCGTTGCGTGCGTTCGATCTTACGTCCGTTTAACGGACGAGCGAGCGAATGACCGGACGATCCGTGTTTTACTCGTTCGATGCATTGATATTGGGTGAACAAAAAACGCACGATATTCGATAACAAAAACTATGGATCGAAAAACAACAATCCCTCGGCCCCCGAGAATACGGCTTCTCCCTTGCGGGCTGCTGCGGGGGCGCGCGCGTGTGTGTGTGTGTATGCCAGCAAGCGGCCCAATGCCAAGCCACACGTATGCTCGAGCCCGTCGGTGTGCGGGCTCTATAGCAGGCACGAATATGCGCACAAAGAGGAGAGGCCGAGAATGCGTATGCGTTGGCATTGGGCCGCTTGCTGGCCCACACACACACACACACACCCGCGCCCCCGCAGCAGCCCGCAAGGGAGAAGCCGTATTCTCGGCGGCCGAGGGATTATTGTTTTTCGATCCATAGTTTTTGTTAACGAATATCGCGCGTTTTTTGTTCACCCAATATCAATGCATCGAACGAGTAAAAAACGGATCGTCCGGTCATTCGCTCGCTCGTCCGTTAAACGGACGTAAGATCGAACGCACGCAACGAACGATCAAGTCGACGCAACATGTAAATAAAGGATCAAGCGTTCGAACGTTCGAAGGATCGCACAATCGGAAGACCCAACGAACGAGCGCATCGACAGGTCCATCGATCAAATGACCGAACGAATGCCACAGTTCCACGTGGTGGTATCGATTTTCAGGGACAAATTCTCTATGTTCGTTGAAAAAACATCTATCGAAAAAAAAATCTTCGTGTAATCCCTGCTGTCTGATATGTAAAAGAACTTTGCAGTCGATGGTTGTTTCGATCGTTTGATGCGTTTGCTCGCTCGGTCGGTCTTTCGTTCGTAAACCCGTTGCGTCCGTACGATCGTTCGTTCGTTCGCTCGATGGTTCGTTCAATCCTTCACCGCGTTCACTCGATCGTTCGATCGTTCGTGTCCAGCAACAAACGAATGAACGAATAAGCGATTGAACGAACTATCGAACGGAGGCAGCGGTTTCGATTTGTTTCCACGACGATTTTAATTTTTTATTTCGTTTCATAAAAACGAGCGAACGAACGAATGGAGGAACGAGTCAATGAACACACGCTTCTTTTGCATATGAAATAAACAATGACACGAACGATCGATCGAGCGCAACGAACGATCGAGTGAACGCGGCGAAGGAATGAACCAACGAGTGATTGAACGAACCATCGAGCGAATGAACGAACGATCGAGTGAACGCGGCGAGGGAATGAACGAACGAGTGATTGAACGAACCATCGAGCGAATGACCGAACGATCGTACGGACGCAACGGGTTAACGAACGAAAAGAGCGAAAGAGTGAGCAAACGCATCGAACGATCGAAACAACCAACGACTGCAAAGTTCTTTTACATATCAAACAGCAGGGATTGCGCGATGATTTTTTTTCGATTGATGTTTTTTCAACGAACATAGAGAGTTTTTCCCTGAAAATCGATACCACCACGTGGAACTGTGATATTCGTTCGTTCATTTGTTCGATGGACTTGTCGATGCGCTCGTTCGTTGGGTCTTCCGATCGTGCGATCCTTCGAACGTTCGATCGCTTGTTCCTTCATTTACTCGCGGCGTGTCGGAATGACGGCAGCGAACAAACAATCGAGCGAACGGATGGAATTAATGAACAAAAGAGAACAGCGATTTCGATTACGATTTTGTTCATGCCGATGTTTATTTTTTGATTTCGCTACGAACAAGCGATTAAACGAACTTTCGAACGGAGGTATCGGTTTCGATTTGTTTTCATGACGATTTTGATTTTTTATTTCGTTTTATAAAAACGAGCGAACGAAGGTAACGACCGAATGAACACACGCTTCTTTTGCATATGAAATAAACAATGACACGAACGATCGAACGAGCGCAACGAACGATTGAGTGAACGCGGCGAAGGAATGAACGAACGAGTGATTGAACGAACCATCGCGCGAACGTATGAACGATCGTACAGATGCAAAGGGGTTCACGAACGAAAGACCGAATGAGCGAGCAAACGCATCGAGCGATCGAATCAACGAACGACTGCAAAGTTCTTTTACATATCAAACAGCTGGGATTGCGCGAAGATTTTTTTTCGATAGATGTTTTTTCAACGAACATAGCGTTTTTCCTGAAAATCGATACCACCACATGGAACTGTGGTATTCGCTCGTTCATTTGTTCGATGGACCGGTCGATGCGCTCGTTCGTTGGGTCTTGCGATCATGCGATCCTTCGAACGTTCGATCGCTTGATCCTTCATTTACTCACAGCGTGTACTTGATCGTTCGTCGCGTGCGATCGATCTTACGTCCATTTAACAGACGAACGAACGGATGACCGGACGATCTGTTTTTTACTCGTTCATTGCATTGATATTGGGTGAGCAAAAAACGCTCGATATTCGTTAACAGAAACTATGGATCGAAAAACAATAATCCCTCGGCCAATCACTGGTTTTTTTTATATCTAAGAGAAGCTTGCGACGCGCGTGCGTGTGTGCAGTAGCAAGCGGCCCTGTGCCACATAAGCACGTATGCTCGTGCTCGTCCGTGTGCGCGCTCTATAGCGGGTACGAATATCCGCACAAAGAGGAGAGGCCGAGAATACGGCTTCTCCCACGCGGGCGCGCGCGCGCGCTCGTGTGTGTGTGTGTGTGTGTGTGTGCCAGCAAGCGGCCCAATGTCACGACACACGTATGCTCGTGTCCGTCGATGTGCAGGTACGAATATCCGCACAAAGAGGAGAGGCAGAGAATGAGGTTTCTTCCTTGCGGGTTACTGCGCAAAAGATTTCGACAGTTATCAGCATAATTCGCGAACTCCTGCGGTGTGCTCACCGGCGGATGAACTTATCACTTAGCTTGCATCTTCATCATCAAAAAATGCTCTTCATACGACGGGCAGCTTCAGTTGCTCTCCAGACTCCATCGCGTGCGTCTCATCTTCTTTTCCACCAGTTCGCCAAAAATGTATCCCGAGTGCCTCGAGCTCCCTGTGGCGCCGTTCGCGTGCCGCGTTTCCCGCGGAGGAGAGGCCCAGAATACGGTCTCTCCCTTGCGGGATACTGCGCAAAAGATTTTGACAGTCATCCGCATAAAGCGCGAACTCGTGCGGTCAGCTCTCCGGCGGATGAACTTATCGCTTAGCTTGCATCGATGCTGTCTAAACTCCGTGCTCACCATCAGATGAGCTCATCGTAGAACGATGCATCGGCTACCTCGCACACGTCCAATTATGCTGACTTGTCAAAATCTGCAAAAGATGCCCTTCCTACGACGGGCAGCTTCAGTTGCTCTTCAGACTCCGTCGCGTGCGTCTCATCTTCTTTTCCACGAGTTCGCCAAAACTGTATCCCGAGTGTCTCGAGCTCCCTGTGGCGCCGTTCGCGTGCCGCGTTTCCCGCGTCGACGGCTTGGCCGTTTATATACGCACAGTGGCGACGGGCGAAACGCACGAGTGGTTGCGTGAAGTCCTGTACGCATTTTACGTGCAGCGTCGGGCAGGAGTACGCCTCCCGTTCGATTATGTTGCGCCGGGTGCATCGAGCGTAATAATCCCCGCGGGCGGCTGTGACGTACTCCGCGGGAACATAGTGTCGTCCGACTCCGAGGGATACAGTGAAGTTTTTTGTTGATGAGGAGTACAGCGGGTACGTAGACGCGGACTCGCTGTATACCTCCGCGCCATTTTACGCGTTTGTTGCGGGCCTCGTGGTTCAGTGCACAGTTTCGGGGATCGCGCATCTTGAAACCATCGCCTTCGTCTCGAACCTGCTCGCCGACCTCGTAGAGAACCGCGTCGTCGTGGCTGTGGCCGAAAAAGGCACCCTCCTCCACCGTGTACGCATGTAGAACGGGGTCGACGTCGCGACGGTACTCATCGCGGCGTTGAACGACGGGCCCGAACCCGTCGCTTCTTACGACGCGGGGTGGCCCGACGACGGGTTCGACGACTCGTTCGAGCCGGAGGGGTGGGGCAACGAGCCGTTACACTCGTGCTCGTGTGTGTGTGTGTGTGTGTGTGTGTGTGTGTGTGTGTGTGTGTGTGTATGTGTGTGTGTGTGTGTGTGTGTGCGTGTGTGCGTGCGTGCGTGCGTCCGCTCCGGCCATCCCCCCTCTACACCCCGCTGGGGCGTGGCGGCATCGCCAGTCCGTCCCTCCACCTCAGATACTGAGGAGGGGCGAGGGGGCGGGGGGGCTAAGGCCGGCCATCCCCACTCCATCCCCACCACCTCGGCCACCGAGGAGTGGCGGTAGGAGTGGGGGTCGCCATAGTGGCCCCCATACTACTGATGTATGCTATAGTTTACATGTTTTGTACAAAAAGTGTTACAAATTATATCCACACTAACATGTGAATAAATGATGTCATTCCTCTTCAGACATTTCCAGCAACCAAACAATCCTCTTCCAGAAGCTCATACTTTGTTGTTTATTAATTTTCTTCAACTTTTATAAAGCGATTAGTTGATCAAAACATCCAGCTAGCGAGACTGGAAAAAAAATCGACTGTCCTTTTCTGGTCGTAACGACCAGGGCACGGAGCTGGGAAACAAAAGTTGACTGCATTTCTGGTCGTAACGACCAGGGCACGGAGCTAGGAAAAAAATTCGACTATATTTCTGGTCGTAACGACCAGGGCACGGAGCTAGGAAACAAATTCGACTGTAGATTCCTGGCCGTAACGACCAGAGCAAAGATGTGCAAATGGACCTGGAAAAAAAATCGACTCAAGATTTCGGGTCGTAACGACCACACCAAGGATAGCTGGAAAAAAATTCGACTCGAGATTTTCGGTTGTAACGACCAGGGCACGGAGCTGGGAAAACGTATTCGACCCGAGATTTCGGGTCGTAACGACCAGGTGGCCAGGAGCCCAAAATACATAGCGACTGAAATATTTCAGACGTAACGACCGGGCGGAAAGGGGCCCAAAATATATTGCGACTGAAATATTTCGGTCGTAACGACCAAAATGCGGCGCCAAAATTAGACCCAGTTGTTGTAAATACGACCACAAATAGTTGGTCGTTACTACCAGAAGATTGTTCCGTTGACCGAAAAAATTCGGTAGAAGCGACTCCAAGTACGACCGAAAAATTCTGGTCGACAAATCCGCTAGGGATCGCTTGCGGATATTTTTCGAACTACAAGATCTTTCATCACTTTCACCATGGAGCCTAGATACCAGGAGCATGGAGCCTAGATACCAGGAGGTTCAGCGAGGCCTTTCAACTCGTCCCCAAACCGAGAACGAGAAAGGATGGCGCTGGGGTGTTCCGGCACCTATATGTATATAGATATACGTAAACATGGGTGCGATCTGTGACAGATCACAGCTGATGTACTTAACCCTCATTCAGCGTATAATAAAATTTATGACGAAGTGCTACGGTGATTAATACGCAAGAAGAACAGATGCTGCATAGTTTATTAAATTGAACAATACAGTTCTTTGTTCCCGTGCGGAATTTTTTAAAGTTGATAACGGAAATATGAAAACATTTATATGACCAAACATACAGTCTGCAAAGGAGCCACGAAACACTCGGACGCGGTTGGTGGGCGCACAACAGCCCCGGTCCCAGTCGATCACAACTCAAGAAAGCCAAGAGAACAGGACACCGTCAAGAACAAGAACACGAGATCACATAGCAGAAGCAATCAGCCCAAAAACAAATCTGTTGGTGATGACATTGTGGAATCGAAGGTAAAGATAAAATGT
>OX632359.1:11809324-11814324 GCA_951751655.1 Ophion costatus | reverse complement strand
CTGGATACTCGTTGCAGTGAAATTCCAGCGCAACCCGAACCGGCAGCGAAAACAACTAGAAACATATTAGGCACAAAACATTTCAATTCAACTTTACATCGTGTTCTCTCCATAAGATAATCTCAACTCAACGTAGATTGTGACCAATAATAAAAAATATAGGTGGTGAAAAATATAAAACTCACTTGAAAAGCCAATCGCACGTTCATTTTTTCATACCCAGCCGGATTCAGATGCGCAGGCGTGAGGTTATAAGCGATCGTCAAGTTCGGTTTTGTGTATTGCTCGTGCTGTAGGAGCGCTTCCCAGTGTCCTTTTTTAACAATCCCATCTGGGGTCTGAGTATGTATGAAAATATTACTCCACATTTACTGGCTGAACGCATTACTTTATATAGACTTCGGTTGTATAAATGTGATGGTTGCCAAGATAAGAGTTATTATGGTCTGAATAGAAACAATAGGTGTAGAACAAAAGAATGCATCATGACTTGCCTGGAACGAATCCCACCTAATAAATGCATTGCGGAAACACTTAACCAAGTGTGGGAAATCTGACACCATCCACCTCTTTTTGGTGGAGTCGCATGGATGTTCGCAATGAAATTGTCCATCCCGTATCCCAACGATTCTCCATACACCACGATTCAATTGTGCCCCGTCCATGGTAACCACGTCGACGTGATAGCCCGAATTGGTTAGTAGAATTACGTACTCTAAAATCGATTTGTGCAATATCGAACTGGTGACAGAATCCTTGATGAGGAAAGCACCAAGGACTTGGACCCATGGCCCACAAAATGGTTGGAACATAAACACAAGCGCATGGTCTGCGCGAGTGTTTTTTCCCCTCCGGAGTGTACTGCCCAAGGTCGATAAAAGTCGTACCTAAAAGTTTTTGTCACTCGATTAATCTATAGCACGTATTCGAGAATAGCTATCAATAGTACCAGATAAAAGACCGGTGCGATGGCTAAGTGGTTAGCGTACTTGCCACTAAGCCGGCGGGCCGGGAGGTCGCAAGTTCGAATCCCAGCCGCGTACATTTCGTCGTGAAATGTTTATCTACGGCATTTCGCGGCGAAATAAGACTAGTTCCATGACTGGGGGGAGGGGGAACTTGCCGACCGGTTGTATTGGTATAGGTTTTCCGCAGTTTGTCTATACCCATGGTGAATATAATACAGAGGGGGAAGTTGGCTGCGGCCACAAGGGGGGGGCAGTAAAAAGAGGAAAGGTGCCAAGCTCAAAAAACAGCGTGTACTGTGAGAAATTAAAAAAACAATGAGAAATAATACTAGATAACAGAAGAAAGTAATCGACACAATCATTAAAAAGATAAACTGCCAAAGGTAGGGTCCGTCAAATTGGTTTTGTGTTCTCATTAATCATGAATGAAAACTGCAGGCGTAGGGAAAATGTACGTATACAGAAAACCTACTTGTTAGTAATGAAATTGCAAAGAAGAGTAATTTCCGGTGATGTGGGTAACTCTTTTTTCAGTGACGTTCATTCCGGAGCTTTTGGTTTTCTAACACTCAAAAATGGCTGATTGAAAGCCATATGCCGATGAACTGATTCGTTGTATGTATCTTTGGAGTGAGGCCCTACAAGGGAGTTGCAGTATCTGTCTGTCACGAATGTGATCGTATAAGCGGCTGTTCTTAATGCGCATCAAGAGACACTTGTAGATCCATTGAAGGGAATATCTACGATTAGCGGACTTTTCAACTTTGGCGGCTTCGAAGCAAGTCCTCACAGCCTGCCGTTGACTTTCCTGAAGGGAACTAAGTTTCTCTTCTAATTTTTCTTTCTCGACTGCTGCACACGCAGCCATCAGGTTACTTACATTTATGAGTAACTTTTTAGCCTGTAATGTGAATGAAGCTAATATACCGATACCGTTAAATTTTATTAGATTTTCAATCTTTTTTCAGATTACACAGTATTTAAATATTGCAGACGATAATCATCCACAGATATGTTCTTTTCCTTTCAGGTTTTTACAATCTCAAAAGATCTCAATTATTGTAATAGTGATGAATGAGAGTTTTTAATCTACAGGTAAGTACATAGCCTTTAAGTTACTAAATTAACTTAATTATCAATTAAATACATCTACTAGACAATTACGTTTCATACCTGCCGTTGGGGCCGGGTTGAAATTCCGAACTTCGAATGATAGGAAGCCTCAAAACTCCGAAAAAATACTACCCCGAAAGATCAAAATTCCGAAAGGACTTTAGACGAAAGGCCAAAACTCCGAAGATCTGAACACCGTCAAAATAATTCGGCTATGGAAGTTTTAGAAGTTTCAATATTTTCAATAAATTGACGAATTATTTCAAGAATTTTTTTTATTAAGGGGTAAGGCCACTGTAAATTTTTTGAAAAATCGATTTTTTTTTATTGGCTTAAAAAATAGTTTAAACCCTCTAGAATAAGAAAAAAAAGGTCCTGTGCGAAAAAAAATTTGTTGTCCTTAGGAAATGAAAAACTTATGGGAAATACTTGCTATACTATAAACTAAACTTGCTAAACTATATAGGAAAAACTTGCTCCGAAACGACTGCAATTATATCGGAGATGGCGATTCCAAAACTTTCAAAGGCAACGTGGATTCGAAGCCTTATGAAAATGTTGATGTTAAAAAAAAAGAGTGCATAGATCACGTGCAAAAAAGAATGGGCACTCGATTGAGAAACTTAAAAAAAGGAACAAAAGGTCTCGGGGGAAGAGGAAAACTCACTGCCAAATTGATTGACGAACTAAGCATTTATTACGGCTTAGCAATCCGTCGAAATTCCGATTCCATCAAAAATATGAAAAATGAGATCTGGGCAACCCTTTTTCACAAAATGTCAACGGATGAAAAGCCTCAGCACGAAAAATGTTCGGAGAATTGGTGCAGTTGGAAGAAAGCGAAAGCAGAAAATGCCTTGGATGCGTATCATCACAATCAGCCAATGAGTGAGGAGGTTTATCAAGCCATCAAACCCATCTACATGGAATTGAGCCGGGACGAGTTGCTGGAGCGTTGCTTGGGGGCCTATACTCAAAATAATAACGAAAGTTTCAACGCTACCGTTTGGAGTTTGGCCCCCAAATCATCCTCAAGCGGAAAAACTGTACTAGATATTGCGACGGATATCGCTGTTTGCAAATTCAATGGCGGCCTTACCAACGTCTTGCAAATATTCAAGATGTTGGAGGTGGAAATTGGTGTACAGTTATATAATTTCTGCATCGAAGCCGACGCCAAACGCATCACGCACACGGAGACATCTCTGAGCGACGCGGCCAAAAGTGCGCGCGCGCTCCAAAAATCAACCAGGAAAGACGAAGAAGACGAAAATTTGGCTATCGAAGGACAAATGTATGGTGCTGGGATTGCAGACTAACGGTAAACATTTTTTTTAACTTCTTTTTTTAATTTTTTCCAATAAAAAACTATTCGCAAAACTTTAAACGCGTTATTCTCGAAACATGGTTTTTCAAAATGGCACGCAGCATAACTCGAACAATTTTCATTTTTTTTACTTGAAATGTTAACCAGATGTGAACATTTACATTATCTTGAGAATGTCGATCGGAATTTTCAAGAACTTTATTTATTGATTTTTTATTAACAAAAAACTTGCCGTTTTTTTCGTCAAAAATCAATTTTTTTTTCAAACGCACGCCAAATCCACAAAAATTGATACTTTTTAAAATCCGATGGACATTCTCTAGCTATAGCCCTCTAGATTAATGGTTTTTTTTTTTTTTTTGTTCTAGATTCAAAAGTGCACCAGTGGTGCTGCGTGCCGCGGAGCCCTGGAAGCAAAACATGTCCCGGGAAGATAGCTGTGGAACCGCCATTTTGTTTTTTTTTTACTGTAAAAAAAATTTATAATAAAGTTTAATGTATGCCCGATAACACCATTAAAAGTTTTTTTTCAAATACCTTCAATTTCGGGAGCAAAAAATTAGTGAAAAAACCTTTTTTTTTGGGCCGTTACAGTGGCCTTACTCGTTAAGAAGTGATTTTACGTCCATTTTGAAATTTGTCTAAACAATGTTATACGTTCTACATCATAGTTGACTGTAAATAATATAGAACGTATAACATTGTCTAGACAAATTTCAAAATTGACGTAAAATCACTTATAATAACAAAATTCTTGAAATAATTCGTCAATTTATTGAAAAACTTGAAACTTTTAAGACTTCCATAGCCGAATTGTTTTGACGGTGGTCAGATTTTCGCAGTTTTGATCTCCCGGGGTAGTATTCTTTCGAAGTATTGAGCGTTCTAATCATTCAAAGTTCGGAATTTCAACCCGGCCCCAACTTGAATTTCGGAGCATTGAAATTCGGAATTTTCAACCGTCGGAGCATTCAAAGTTCGAAACATGAACCCGGCCCTCTGCCGTTCGTGTTTAACAAAGTGGAAGAAGAATGGGGAGAGGGTAAACTTGTTCACCAGGGAGGTTCGAATTGAAATAAATATAAATGTTCCAAAACGACAATTAGTAAGGCCTTAGGCCACTCCAGAGGCCGAACAAATAGGCTTTTTGGGGATTTTTTTCAGAAAAACTGCGATTTTTTTCAGAAAAAAGGCGATTAGTTTCAAAATGGCCGCTGTGCAGCGTTTATCTCGAAACTGCATTTTTTAAGTTGGCCGGAAACATAATTCAGACAATTTTCAACCAATTCACTTGAAATGTGGAACATATCTTGAAAAATATATAGTCTATGGAAGTCCGTAGGATTTTTTTTTATATTGCATAGTTCATTTGTTATTAACGATTTTTCACGCAGATTTTTGGAAAGTGAAAAATTTGCCTAAAAATCGTCAGATAATTGTTAATAACAAATGAAGTATGCAATATAAAAAAAAAATCCTCCGTACTTCCATGGACAATGTATTTTTCAAAATATATTCAACATTTCAAGTGAATCGGTTGAAAATTGTCTGAGTTATGGTTCCGGCCAACTTACAAAATGCAGTTTTGAGAA
>OX632359.1:11699324-11804324 GCA_951751655.1 Ophion costatus | reverse complement strand
AGGAACTTCGTTTCTCCACCACCCTTTAAAAACGATTTAGCAACAATCTTAAGTGCTAGCTCCCATTCAGAGAGTCCCTTACTGCACTATGAAATCCGATAAAAATTTTAAACCACACATATTGGAATTGTTTAACAACCAGAAACGACAAAATCAATTTATCTCCAACATATATTTACCTGAGGAGCACGAAAGATTGCAAGCTGCCGTAATCCTAACGCACGGCGCTGATTTCGGTCTTTGTAGTGCCCAGTCTCGCAGCCTGGTACTGCGCAAACTTTTCCCATATTTCACACACTGAAATTTAATGACAAGAATAAAATACTTACAATAGTTTTAAATGATTGAATATGGTATAATATATGTAATGTCTACAATAAAAAAGAATTTATTCCTATTCACTCTCAGTGAACAAGGAAGTTACTATTGTCACAAATAATACAATAAGTTACTCTACAGGCGATAAAGTTTTCAGTCGGAATATTAAATATACTTAAACAAAAGACACCTTTTCTCGCTTTTGATTTTTTTTCACACCGTAATGAGGAAATTATGAATCGGCGGAAATTTTGACGTTTGATGTCACGATCGGTCTGTCGTGCGGTTACAAACTCATCCGATCACTTTCACCTCGTTGACCAATATATTACTATATATGTAGGTGCCGCTGCACCCCAGCGCCATCACTTCGGGTCATTTTCGGGGACGCTTTTTTCAGTGCCTTTGCATTGCCGCTGAACCTCCTGGTATCTAGGCTCCATGCTCTCGGAGGAAACGAAAAAAAAAACATCTGACTCGTTGGTTACGGCGACGGATAAATTTCAATACTAATAACGGGACAACGGCAAAAAAATGTAAATCACAAAACGAAAGAAATCTTATCAACTTGCGTGACAACCACTTGCTACGATAAAGAGACGCGACAGCAAGACACCAGCTGACTGTAGTCCTAACCTCATCTCACGCATTCGAATTTCCACACATATTTCATTTGTACCCGACATATTTCGCCTATACAAATTTTCCACGCTTTTTACCAGTCGTGGCTCAAATTTTCCCTGCTTTATTTTTCCCGCACCTGCCATTGTTTTTGTTAAATAAATTTGTCGTGCTTGGATCATTGCGGTGTGAACGCGTAACGGACGCTCATGGAAGGTTCTCGCCGTCTCCGTCGCTTCCACTCCCACGAGCGTGCGAGAAGCTGGCGTTAGCAGCAAAACGCGTCAGTCTAGCTTTGTACGCCGAACCGAGCACAGGGTTCCAGCTTAGTCAATAATACACCTATATATATATTAGTAAGTGTGTGTATCTCGTTTCTTTATTCCCTCCGTCACTACTCCCTTCCTCACGGTACAGAAAGAGCATCGGTCGAGTACACTCGCCGGTACTGCGCAACAGGTTATGGGCCCAGTTACGGCTCTGTACTGAGAGTAAGAGAGAGAAACGGGAACGGAAAGAGGAAAGCGCGTGGTGCGTGTCGCGAGTCGAAGGTCGGCCATCTTGGCGAAAAGAAAATTAGCGAAAACGAGATCGTTTCTTTTGAACAGTTGCGAGAATGCCTGACGATATCTCTGTGCGAAGCATACCGAAGTTCGATGGGAGAAATTTTCTCGCGTGGAAATTTCAAATAAGGGCACTTCTATTCGCGTATGGAATCGACGATGTGGTGCTGGGTGCCAGAGTCAAGCCGGGCAACACGGCGGCGGAAGACGGTGTGAGGAAACAATGGATCAACGACAACGCGAAGGCAATGGTAATAATCTCGTCTTCGCTCGAAGTCGATCAACTCGAGGGGCTTCTTGTCTGTGAGACGGCGAAAGAGATGTGGGAAAAGTTGTCGACAATTCACGAACAGAATTCTGCGACTAATCGGCTCCTACTGACTCAAAAATTCCACCAGTACTCGATGAGTGCGAACGATACTGTTGCACAACACATCGCAAGAGTACAGAATATGGCAAGGCATCTGATGGATCTCGCTGAGAACGTGTCAGACGTCACTATCATGGCGAAGGTTCTAGCGGGGTTGACGCCGAAATTCAACACGCTACAAATCGCATGGGATAGTGTGGATCCTGGGAGACAAACGTTGAATAATCTACAGGAACGCCTAATCAACGAGGAGATACGTTTAAACGCGGAGAGTGACGGCGCGACGGCATTGGCGGCGATGAGACACAGCGGCGAGAAGGTCGCTGGCAGTGGACAGAACAATGGAGACTCAAAGTACAAAGGCGACAAGAAAAACTGTCGCGAGAAAAAGAACAAAGAAAGTGAGTGCTACAGTTGTCAGGAGAAAGGACACTACGCGAGAGACTGCCCGGCGCGAAAACAAAACAAAGGTGACCACGAAAAAGGTGAGTTACGAGAATATGCGTTGATCGCCGCAAGCGAGTTGTACGAGGGAGATTGTCGAGCGCGGGGTCGGTACAGTAGGCCGTCTAACGAGCAAACGAGAAAGTTACTCGCGACAGATTCGCGAGAAATCTGGTATACCGACAGCGGCTCTTCTCGCCACATCACCTATCGACGGGAGTGGTTTATCGACTTTCGGCCGAGTCGGGGCAGCACGATATCGCTGGGCGATAATGGTGTGTGCGAGGTTTCCGACGAAGGAACAATTGAGATAGAAAGACTCGTGGGTGATGTGTGGTGCGCGGCGCGACTCGACAATGTAATTTATGTGCCGGCAGTGCGTAAAAATTTATTCTCGGTGGGCACGTGCACAACAAAGGGTCTCGGAGTGAATTTTAAGGACGAGTTTGTCCGTGTGTTGGATAAAGACTTTGTCGTGGCGATCGGAGTGAAGCAATTGAACGCGATCTACCGAATGTTTTTCCGAGTCAAGAGTGTGCGCGAGTCGGGGGAAGCGAACGTATCAGCAACGAGCTTCAAAATGTGGCACGAACGCCTGGGACATCTCAATCAGCGCGCCCTGAGCGAGCTCGTCGAAAAACAACTCGTGCAAGGAGTGAACAAGATCTCGAAGGACAAAGACTTTTTCTGCGACGCGTGTCAGCTAGGCAAAGCTCATCGTTTACCATTCAAAAAGGTGAGAGACAAAAAAGTGAGCACGAAACCAGGTGAACTCTTCCACAGTGACGTGTGTGGACCAATGTCCGAGAACTCTGTATCAGATTCGCGGTTTTTTGTCACGTTCATCGATGACGCGTCGGGGTATCGTTACGTGTATTTTCTTAAACACAAATCGGACGTATTTGAGTATTTCAAGAAATTCGAAAGTCTTGTAACGAATAAATTCGGCAGCCCGATGAAAGCGTCGAGATCGGACAACGGTCGGGAATACGTAAACGAAAGGATGACGCAGTTTTTACAGTTGCGCGGAATAAAATTCGAGACAAGTGCGCCATACACACCCGAACAAAACGGTAAAGCGGAGCGTGACAACCGTACGATTGTCGAGTGTGCGCGTACGTTGCTGAAGGCGAAAGAGCTGCCAACTTTCCTGTGGGCAGAAGCTGTAAATACTGCGATCTACCTGCAGAATCGGGTATTATCTTCGGAGAAACGAGGAGGAAAAACACCGTGGGAAATTTGGATGGGAACGAAACCAAATCTCGGACACGCGAGGGTGTTCGGCTCGGAAGCGTTGGTTCACGTGCCCAAGGAGTTCACGAGAAAATTCGATGAAAGAGCGAAAAAAGGATTGTTCGGCGGATACGAAGGCGATTCGACCAACTACAGGGTGTACCATCCGGAAACGAGAAAAATTGCGGTATCGAGAAACGTAACTTTCCACGAGGAGTTCAAGAAAACAACAACACTCGAGGGGGCAGAGGCGAAAGTGATTCTACCGATGGCAGATAACAGCGAGCACGAAGCAGACAAAGACGACGACGAAGATGACCGAGCAGTAATCGAGCGAGAAGAGATCGCACGAGAAATATCGGCGGAACGTGCAGTCGAAAATGCAGGAACCACGCGTCAAACGAGAGATAACGAGCAGATGCTAGTTATCGATCGTCGTCGGCTTCGAGATCGAGCGTTACTAAAAGGTCCTGCGAGACTCGGTGAGTACGAACTAAATTTCGTCGAATTCGAGGTCCCTCAAACATATCAAGACGCAATCGAAGGAAAAGATTCCGCGAGGTGGGTGGGGGCAATTCGCGAAGAGGTTGCTGCTCACGAGAAAAATAATACTTGGACGATCGTCCCGCGAGAAGCCGGGAAGAAAACAATTGACGCAAAATGGGTATTCAAAGTTCTTCGAGACGGAGAAGGTCACATAAATCGATACAAGGCTCGATTGTGTGCACGAGGTTTCCAGCAACAAGATGGAATCGACTACAAGGAGACGTTTTCGCCCGTAGTCAGATACGATTCAATTCGCATATTACTGGCTGTCGTCGCTCAAGAAGACCTCGAGATGACACAATTCGACGTGAGAGCGGCGTTTCTCTACGGCGATCTCGAGGAGAAGATCGATATGGATGTGCCGGAGGGACTCAGTGTGAGTGGCGGTGGAGAACGTGCGTCAAAGTGGGTATGACGATTAAATAAGTCGCTGTACGGGCTTAAGGGCACGGTAAAGTATTAAAAAAAAAATGTTCATTTTTTTTTCATCTTTTAAATGAATGCATAATATATCAAGAATATTGCGTTAAAATTTCAAGCCGATCGGAGTAAAATTGACGAAGTTATGAGTATTTGAGCGTCTGTTGCTCCATGCCGGGTTTTATACCTCGGCGGCAGCTGCGCGGCGCGCTATTGTATTTTTCGACCCCGAATAAATTTCTTGATAAACGGGCCTGTTCCGGTCCCGTTATGTATATTCGAGGCATGGTTTATATTAGTATACACATTAGTCTGTACATCAGTTGACCGCGAATTAGTAGAGCAGAGGAGCAAGCGGCGCACGACAGTAAAGAAGAAAGAGTTTTGCGTAGACAAACGCAAAAAGATGCTCTCGATCATTTTGATGGAAGCCTTTTGCTCTACGGACCTGGCATCGACGACTTTGAGTGAGTATAAGAAAATTATCGAGTTTTATTTTGAATTTCTAAAAATTCAAAGATAATTGAAAAACCTGAAAAAATTCATACGTATTCAGATAAATGAACGAATCACGAAAAAAAATTGGGTTGCGGGGAAATTTGTTGACTAATTTCTTTTTTTCATCATTTTGTTAATAACATTTTGGAATTATTATTATGCAAAATTAATCTTTTGAGTACCTTTAATATGCATGAATTTTCTCAGATTTTTATACAATCGAGAAGTGTTCTCAAACTTATGTGCAATGAGCGCTAAGCGACCAAACTCTTCTGCGTTTTTCAAACCGTTTTTCTGAGACTAGTCATATTTGAAGTCCGTGTGCACGATAACTCAAAATCTACTGGACCAATCGCTTTGAAATTTTGCACGCTACTTCTTTACATAATTCACCAGGTATTGTCGAGAGCTTTTTTTTTTTTTTTTTTAATAATTACTAATTTTTCAACAACAAATTAGCCGATTTTTTTAGCGAAAATCGGGTTTTTGGCGCTCAAGTGCTACGAAAAATCGAAAAAAAAAATCCTCCCGTCATTACCTCGAGAAACATCTCCTTTAACAAATGCATTTTGATTTTTTTGTTTGAGATGATTCTGTTGCGAGTTATGGTGCACACCGCAAACCAATTTTTTTTTCGAGGCGCCTCCGGAGTTTAATTTTCACTCGCTCAATTTTGAATATTTTGCAATGCAAATTTAGGAGAATGTTGTTCAAATGTTACTTTATTATATGTAAATTTTTCAATAAACGAACACTATTCGTTACGCCAAAAAAAATCTTAAAAACATGCCTTTTTTCGCCGAATTAACTTTACCCCGCCCTTAAAAAAGCACCTCGTTGTTGGAACAAAAAGTTCTCCGATTTCTTGCGAGTTTTTAATTTTAAATCAAGCGGTGCGGACAAATGCGTGTTCTGCGGAGAATTTGAGAGTGAGAAAATTTATCTAGCGTTGTTTGTAGACGACGGGCTGGTTGCGTGTAAGTCTCGTGAAGTGTTGCGCGAAATAACGAGTAGGTTGAGCGAAGAGTTCGAGATCACAGTGGGTGACGCGAGCACTTTCGTAGGGATCCAAATCGAGCGTGACAGGGAACGGAAGTCTGTATTCATTCATCAACGCTCGTATGTCACGAGGATACTCGAGAAGTTCAGGGTGAGCAACGCGAAACCAGTTAGTGTACCTGCGGACCCTCACGCGATGTTATCTCCAGTGGAAACGCACGAGGAAAAACTGTCCGACGCACCGTATCGCGAGACCGTAGGGTCTTTAATGTTTTTGGCGATTGTGTAAAGGCCGGACATCGCGTTCGTGGTGAGCAACGTGAGCAAATTCTTGAACAATCACAGTCGAAGACACTGGCAAGCTGTAAAAAGAGTATTTGCCTATCTAGTCGGTACAGTAGATCTCGGAATCGAGTACAAAAGCGGCGGAAGCGAGCCTGAGTTAAGGGGTTTTTTCAGACGTCGATTACGCGAGCGACATTGAGACGAGGAGGTCGACTACCGGTTACGTTTTCAGTTTGGCAAATGGCATAGTTTCGTGGTCGTCATAGCGACAGACAATGGTCACGAAAAGTACAACCGAGTCTGAGTATGTCGCGGCATCGTCTGCTGCGAGCGAAGCTGTGTGGCTGCGAAACTTGTTGAGTGACATCGGACATGGATGTGAACAATCTACCGAGTTGTATGTAGATAATGAGAGAGCCATTAAATTGGTCAAAAATCCAGAATTCCATAAAAGAACCAAACACATCGATGTCCGATATCACACACATCGGCCTCTAGTCGACTGTGTGAGAGCATAGGAATGTGTGTGAGAGCGAACAAGAACGCAAATGGCGGAAGTGTTAAATAAATTTGTCGTGCTTGGATCATTGCGGTGTGAACGCGTAACGGACGCTCATGGAAGTTTCTCGCCGTCTCCGTCGCTCCCACTCCCACGAGCGTGCGAGACGCTGGCGTTAGCAGCAAAACGCGTCAGTCTAGCCTTGTACGCTGAACCGAGCACAGGGTTCCAGCTTAGTCACTAATACACCTATCTATATATTAGTAAGAGTGTGTATCTCGTTTCTTTATTCCCTCCATCACTACTCCCTTCCTCACGGTACAGAAAGAGCATCGGTCGAGTACACTCGCCGGTACTGCGCAACAGTTTTGACAGATTGACGTTGAAAAGCATGGAGGTTAAACTCGTCTGGTTGAGTAAATAGAGACGGTGATAGAACCAATGTAGCCACATATCAAAAATAGAAATACTGCGCGAATCGTTGGAATAACTATTTTTCCATTTTGCTGATTAAATGTGAACATTCATTCAACAGTTTACACATGAACAATTTTAGTTGCTACACATTTTTTTTGCATATGATAAAAATATGAATAATAAAAGTCTCAAGTACGATCAGTGGTATAATTAGTGTGAAGCGACAGGATTACCTTAACCAAAAAGAGCTTTGGTGAGAATTTAAAGTCATTCGTGCTCAGCTAGAAATCTGGAAAGATAAACCATTAGAATTTTTTTTAATATGACAGTTGCGTAATGTCATTTAAATTTTATACTCGTTACTTTTATTAACATTGTGATAATAATTATCAAATAAAATCGATAATAGTAATTTGTATAACAAAATTATAACGACATTGTAAATACAATGAAATATTTGTGATTTTCGATTTAAAAAAATAACGTTATTGACAATATCATTCAGCAAATGTACTGTAATCTTACAAATGGCTATCGTCTAATATGTTTGAAAAATCTTGCTGATGTTCGATTGGATCTAAGGGGCTATACCAGGGTGAACGCTGAAAATTTGGGTGATTGTCGGTATTTTTTGGACGAAGAGTACTCAATTAAATGTTTCGGCAAATTGAAAATATATTTAGCTATATTTGACCTATATATTACATAATTTTTTCATAGAAAAATATTAAGATCCAAGCGACTTATGCGCTGCCTTTGGAGGCGCCAAAAAAAAGTTCCTCCACTACTGACATAATTCCGGCCGATTGAGTAGCTGAAACCGAAAAAGGAAAAAAATGTCGTTGGAAGGTATTTCCTGTACAATGACGTAAGATTTTCGAAAAATATCAAAATAAACAAAATCGTGTAGTTATGAAAAAAAGTCTGTTTTCTTGCCTATAAAACGGTCGTTTTTTCTAATGCCAAATCGTCAATTTGCATCCAATCAAAAATATCCTACATCATTGTAGAGTAAATATATTCAAGATTACTCAGTTCAAATTTCAAGTTAATCGGTAATTGCTCTTTTAGTTACAATATCAGCAAATTTGAAAAATCCCATTTCGAGGAAAACGCGTTTAGCGATTTAACTATCGATTTTTGCAAGATAAAATGATGTTGATATGAATGATAGAGATGACAATGATATTCTCGAAAGTATAGATTGTCGAAAAAGACAAAAAAAATCGGTTTTTTTAAACTGTCACACTGGTATAGCCCTTTAAACCTCTGTCAAGCATGACCTGTAAATCTTTTTTTCTTGGTGCAAGAGGCAATTTTTGATCTGACGTATGTTTTAATTCGAACATTCGAACATCATCCGTTTTTTCAAAGATATCAAAGATAGCATTCACATTGTTTTCGCGAAAAAAGAAAACATACGCTCTGTACTTTCGTGGACTGTAAACAAGCCTTTCTATATTCATTGAAAAATAGTAGTACCATCTTAAATTTATACATCTCGACCGACAGCATAGATACAGTTCACAAAATCGTCAAAACGATCATCAAAAAAAGTTGTAATTGTTAACTGGGTACCCTGGAATTGTTTCCGATATTTTTTTCTTAATTTTTTTTATCATTCATTTTTTATCCCAAAGCATGAGATATATTTCGCTTGTTTTTATCATAAGTACAATGAAAATTCAAGCAATGAAATATGTATAATATACAGGGTGTCCCATTTTAATCTTACACCTGAATTTTCTCGAAAAATATTGCTCGGACGAACTATTGTGTGGAACAAAACTTCTACGAATTGAAGGGGGACGTTTGAAAAAAATTTATCTGAGGAGCCAAAATTCAAAATGGCGGCGTTACAAAGGCTGACGTGTTTTTTTCAAACGGAAACATAACTTTTTTTTATTGCCAAAATATTTGTCAGCTGAACACTAAAAACTTTTGTTGAAAAAATTTTTTGATAAAGTTCATAGTTTTCAAGTGAGAACATCATTTTCAATTATTTCAGATGTATCCAGGATTTATGTGTGTGTGTGTGTGTGTTACGCACACACACACACACACAAAACGGCCCTTCTCAGGGCCAGGAATGCTAGACAGACAACCTCCACGTGGTGTATTCTGGGTAACGCGAATGGTCTGCAACAGACTCAGCCATGCAACCTCCTACGCTTTGGCTAACGCAAATGCCGCTGGTAGGGACAATTAGACTAAATGTCTCACGGCAAGCCGCTCAATGTTGTATTTTCGAATGTATGACCACTTGAACAAAAAAAGAATCAATTTTCTTTGTTGAAAATTTTGTTTTTTTTGTTTTCAAATTTTGACGATATTTCATGAGAAAATTTTGGAGGATAATCGATGAAAAATAGTTTTTTTCCATTTTAATATCGTTTGTGCCATTTTCAGGCCCAAAAACGTGTTTCTTTAAATACTTGACGAACTTTGATCACGATGGGTAGAAAAACACACACACACACACACACAAATCCTGGATACATCTGAAATAATTGAAAATGATGTTCTCACTTGAAAACTATGAACTTTATCAAAAAAATTTTTCAACAAAAGTTTTTAGTTTCCAGCTGACAAATTTTTTGGCAATGAAAAAAGTTAAGTTTCCGTTTGAAAAAAAAACATGTCAGCCTTTGTAACGCCGCCATTTTGAATTTTGGCTCCTCAAATAAATTTTTTTCAAACGTCCCCCTTCAATCCCTAGAAGTTTTGTTCCACACAATAGTTCGTCCGAGCAATATTTTTCGATAAAATTCAGGTGTAAGATTAAAATGGGACACCCTGTATATCAGAACCAAAAATAAAACGGTATAAAATGGCCAACAAAAAATACTTCGTTATTTTGGAGTAAAAAAGCTAGGAAGAAAAGTCGGAAACAATTCCAGTGTTATTGAAACATGTTAATTTTCGCCGTGTATATCGAAATCTTCTTCTTTTCGCGGTGATATGAAACGTGCTTGTTTTCGTAAGAATTCTGGAACATGCTACTTTTCATAAGCAGCATCGCATTGGAATTCATTGACTTTTTCGTTTGCAGACTAGACATCGGCGATGAGCAAAATCCACGGGTCTTTGATCGTCATTGCCGGGAGACTGCTGGGCGTACACCCCAAGGTCAAGCAGAAGAAAACAAAAATTGACTTTCCGAAAATATGTGCTGAAGGAGAGCAGCAAGGTTTTCGAGGGCGCAAGCAAATTCAACGGGACGACATCGCGGACAAGCATTGGGCGAATCACCAGCGGACCGACGCGTTCTGGACCGAGCAATTCAGATTCGCCACTCACGGATAGTGACGGATTGAGTCAGCCAATAGCAAATTCTATCACGAGACCCTTCGGTTCAGGATATAAAACACGATTTCTCCAAACGGGGCTAAAATTGGGAGTGCAATGTTCTTTAGGAGTTGGGTTCTCTTTTTAAATCAAACCCATTGAAGTTTCTACTCATCCTATTGGCTATAAATTACGTATTTCAGCCTTTGATTGAAATTATCCCTCGAGGGTCATTTATTACCCTTGTTACTCTTGCTGTACGGCTAATCCGACTCTGCTGACAAGTCTCGTTATTACCTCGCTTTTATTGTCGCATTTTCTTGCAGGCAACAAGACGTTTCTCTCGTCCAACACGATAAGCACCGGGCCGACTACTTAATTGCCCCACACCCAATCCAATAAGTAATTATAGTTGAAGAAACGACAACAACAAACGAAAAAGAAGCCTTTAGCAGATATCGAAAGAGCAAAGTGTGACAAAATCGTTGACGAGCAAACGCGAATAACCGAGCCACGTTCATCATTTATTGTTTTTCGTTGTTATTATTCCATACCTTCGTAATATTTTAAGATTAACGATTTTAAGATTACGTCAATACGGCTGTACCATAAAAGTGAGGTCTTGCGTGAGTCTAACCGGGATGTAGTGAGAACGCCAACATACGTCGCAACGCGTGTTAATTTGCATATCCGAACGAAGTTTCGGATTGCCCGTGTACAGAGAAAAAGAAAAAATAAAAAATGAATTAACACATGCTCGAGCAACTTTGATTGGTATATTTTTTTTACTCCCTAGAATTATTAGTATTGGTTCTACGACGAGTATTGTACACATCGCGAGTTTCATTCTGTTTAAAACGCGTCATAAAAAAAATCTGAATAAAAATTTCCAATCTAAGCAACGTATGTGTTCCGTCCTTCTTTCTACCCTATCTGCGCCGAAATATTTGTTCAGTTTCGTTTGGAAAATCCTGTTGTCCATACAGTTTTGAGAGACGATTCGGTCCATAGCCTGCAAAGAGGAAACATTGATACGCATTGAAAGCACTGAACTCGAATCTAGCTTTAAAAAACTCATAACCAAATCAAAAGATTGTCAAGGCTTTTGCATCGATAAACCTCTCTGAGGCATTACGCTATCGAGGCTTTCCGTCTCGTGTGCGCTCTTCCATCCAGGCGGCCCACCGTTGGGTCATCTCTCTTCTGCGACTTCCTGTTGAGGTCCTTTGATTTGATTCTTCATTAGTAATAAGTTTGCGCACACTTCAATTAAACAATTATTCCAAATGCTTAGAGATATTGGGAGCGGTTCCAAGTGATGAATGCAATTTTAAATCTCGATTTAAAAAGAACGGGAAACCACCAAATGATGATTTCAATGGGCTAATAAAGGCTATGAAACAACCACCAAAGGGTTCGAAAAAAATGGCCGATTAATCGAAGTTGGGGGCGGGGAGGTTATGGTTCGATACTAATCGGTCTTCTGCTACCCGCCGCACTTCGACTAATCGGCCATTGTTTTGCGAATCGTTTGGTAGTCGCTTGCTACCGTGTATTGGCCCATTGAAGTCGTTTGGTAGTTATCAAACTAATCAAACTACTAAGACTAATCAAACTTTTATCCACGAATCGTTTAGTAGTCGTTTGGAAGCGTAGCGAAATCGTTTAGTGGTTTTCCGCGAAAAAAAATTGTTTGTTTTCCGTGAAATACGGTTTTTGGCAACCAATCACGACCCTCCGTTCAGGACCCACAAGTATTATGCGTTGGCATAATTTAGTAATCGACTGCCAAACGCTATATGCTTTTCTATCGATCAAGTCTCATATGAACTGGATTAGCCCAAAATAATTAGGGAGTGTGCGTAATTAGGTTCCTTGTCCACCGTGACTTGTGTCGACCAATCTCAGCTCACCGGTCAGTTGATCATGGTGAGCCGCGATTGGTCGCCAGAAGCCGCAGCGGAAAAGGGAATTTCCAATAAAAATTCACCCATCATTTTGTGGCTAATTCATTGTGATGAGACTTAATCGATCGAAAAATAAATCAGCGTTTGGTATTGTATTCCGGACGTTTGGTAGTCGATCATTCAATATCGCCAACGCAAAAAACAGCGAATCGGGAATGGAGAGCTGGGATTGGTCACCAGAAGCCACACTGGCAGAATTATTTATTAGCGTAGATTCATTCGTTATTTGTTGTCCGATTACGTTCAAATGGGTCGCGATCGATAGGAAAACATCCGGTAGCGTTTGGTATTCTATTCGGGAGGTTTGGTAGTCGATCATTCAAATACGATAACACAAAATATGTTCGTATCAGGAATAGAGGGCTGTGGTTGGTCGCCAAAAGCCGCAGGGGCAGAACGATGTGTCATTCTCATAGTTAGACTCCAAAGTCAACTAAATCCAAGAACGATAGTACGGAGAAGTAGCTGGGAAATGAATTAAACGAAATGCAAACGAATCAACATTTTAGAATTAAAATTTTTAATATACTGCGACCGACCCGAAAGAAATTACGCATATCCGAAACGGAAGGCTGTGATTGGTCGCGATAATATACGACGTTTTTGTCATAGATGGCGTTGGTTATCGAGTCTTTTTCCGCCACATATCGTCCTATCTAATGGATCGGAATTTTCTTTTTGATTTTCCGAAAGAACGGGATACTACCAAGCGATTTAAATGGTCTACCAAACGCTACCAAACGACTACCAAACGATTCGTAAAAAAAAAAGTTTGATTAGTCAAAGTGGGGGGGCCAACTTACTGCCCAATTTTTGATTATCGATTTTTCGAAAAACGGAGAACTACAAAATGATTTAAAGGGACTACCAAACGCTACCAAACGATTCGTAAAAAGAAAGTTCGATTAGTCAAAGTCGATTAGGCTAACTTTGGTGAGGTATTACTCACACGGGCACGTACGTACGCCCTAACATCTACAAAACTACTCATAGAAAAGAAACGGCTGGTTTGGGAAACACTGCGCCAAGAACGCGGAGCTGCTGGGGAAGTGATAGTAACCAAGAGAGGAAAGTTGTACGTGTACGGCCTCGTATGCAAAAAGGTGCGCGACAAATCCCTTGACCCCCTCTCGCTCAGATCGTGCATAACTACACTCCGAGAACTTATGAGGAAGCACGACGTTTATCATATACACATCCCTTGCGAGAACGATTTGTTCAATTTGGCCGATTGCAGAACTATCGAAAAGATTGTGGCGTCCACTCTTCACGGGACCGAGGTTAGCATCGTATTGTGCAACAGTTCTTTAACCGTCCCATCACCGCATCTAAGAGGCGAAATTGTCCACGGGCACTATGATTCGTCAGTGGACGGCCACAAGAGAATGACCAAAACAGATCAATTGATTCTGCACCGCTACTATTGGCACAATTTGAAACGCGACGTCGAACGCTTCATCAAACGGTGCCCGATGTGCCAACGCAAAAAATTGGTGCGAGTAAAAAATCGTTCGCCCATGATTATCACGGATACCCCAGCCGATGCCTTTGAAAAGGTCTCCCTCCATATCTACGGCCCATTGCCTCATACTCGGTCTGGCCATGTGTACCTCCTAACTATACAGGACCTACTCACGAAGTACTCAGTGGCTGTCCCCCTGGCTCAGACCACGGCAAGTGAGTTAGGTATCGCATTCGCTAGCAAATTCATCTCCATCTACGGTGCGTCGAAACCCATTCTCACTGATCAGGGGAGGGACTTTATTAGTAAAGTCTTCCAACAGTTCGCAAGGCTATTTAAAATAACACAATACCTTACGTCTGTTTACCATCGACAGACTAACGGGTCAAGTGAACGTAGCCACCATGTCCTCACCAAATACCTGAAAACCTTTGTCGATAATCACCGCGAGTGGGACCAATGGATACCTTTCGCGATGTTCTAATACAACGTCAGCATCTACGAGGGCACGAAGTTCTCTCCATTTGAATTGGTTTACGGAAAGGTTGCCCGAATCCCTTCGGAGTTTAAAGTTGAAGAAGAGGACAAAACATACGATCACTTGCTACGAGATTTAGTCACTAAATTGCAAATTTTCAGAAACATAGCCGCAGAAAACCTCGTAAAAGCCAAACACAAGTCGAAATGACTCTACGATCGACGTATCTGCACTCATGAATTCGACGTAGGGGACCTAGTTTACTTGCTCAAAGAACCAAAAATCGGAAAGTTCGATTACGAATACACTGGTCGGTACGCGATAGTTGAAGTACTTCCCAATAATAACGTTAGGCTCCGTTTGAAATCCAACCACATCAAAACAGTCCATTCTGATAAAATAAAATCCGCATACCTAATATAGAAGGTGTAAAATAGTGTTTAAAGCTAGGGCGCTTCCTACGAAAATCAGATTCAACTTCTGTTCACGCTCATTCTATTGGCGTGCCGCGAGTATAAGTGGCTTTAACCGGCCTGTGCCGACTTAAAGGTTTAAGAAAGCTAAGATTCCAGTATATAATAAAACCGAATACTATTCTCGGTGCTCCTTGTTACAGGTCGGGCCTAGTATTAGACGAGTACGCCGTCACTACTATCCCAGTTAACCTCGGCATCTACTCCGACCGATGGGGGTCGTTGAGAACACATCAAACTTCGTGGAAACTTGTTACACACATCAGTCTTGGAAAATTTATGGAAAAGAAATTCGATATTACTCCAGCATGGGAAATCTTAATGCAAAAATGCTTCCTTTTAAAAGAGAAATGCGCTGTGATGACCCAACTAAAGGAAATTCAAAACAAACTCAAAATAATAGTGAAAGACCAACAGGGTATAGACGATCTGACTGAAGAATTTTACGATTCGATTCACGAACGAGAAAAACGCGTCCCGTTGAAGTTCATTGGAACCATCAGTAACGTACTATTCGGAACACTGGACTCCGAAGACGCCGAGTTCTACAACACGTATATCGAAGCCCTAGAAAACGATACTAGAGCAATAGTCGAACTATTGCTCTAGTATCTGCGCCGACCAGACGCACATGATCAAATCTAAATTTAATGAGGAACGAGTCCGCCTCGTCAATATTACGAACTCATTCGCTATCAAATTCAACCGCGTCTCTGAGACGTTCGGCCGCATAAACGAACAAATTAGTGCATTAGGATTAAACGAAAAATTGAGCGATGCCGTCGGTGCCCTCTCTCACAGTGTTTTTGAATACCGCCTAGACTCCACAGTTTTAATTCATGCTATGCTTTTCGCTGAACAAGGTCAACTACACCCACAGCTTTTGCCTCCCTATCAGATTATGCAAGCCGCCAAAGCTATCCAACACATACAAATAAATACGGAATTCCCTGTACCTCTTGACCAGCATTCGGCTCCTGAACTCCTAAAACTGTCGGAGCTAACAGTCTACCATTCCAAAGGACAAATAATATGTATATCATAACGATTCCCTTGTTGGAACTAAAATTCTACAATCTTCTTAAAAACATTCCACCACCGGTACACCAACATTCCGGCCCCGAGGGGACCATTTTCGCTTATATTCGACCTACAGCTCCATTCACTGCAATTTCTGACAACTTGGAATAATATTTTCGACTCTACTATGAAGATATACAAGGTTGAAAGACAATAACTGACCGATTCATTTGCAAGCACCTAAACGTTCTCTATAGAATCGAAGATCACAGTGACTGCGAAGTAAAAATCTTAACGGAACCTTACTTTCAAGATTTCAAATCCTGTGACGTGCGAATCAAAATTATCTCAAGAACTCACTGGTCCCGTATCCACCTTTCTAACGAGTGGCTCTTCTCCAGCGCCGCCCGGGAAACACTGTGTGTCAAATGTGAAAACGAGCTATTACGTGTAATATCAATTAATGGTACGGGCATACTTCATCTTCGCCCAAGGTGCGAAGCAAGAACGCCCTCTGCCGTCCTTGTCTCGATAGATGGAACTTCAACTGGTAGTCGTACTGAGTTCGCGCCGAAAACATCCCTTAATATTTCACTCATGCCTACCGCTGCCGTCGACCCCACGGAAGCTATGAATGTTACCGAGCTTTTTTCCGATCTTGACTCACCAACCAAAACAAATCATGATCAAAACCGCGAACCCAACCTAATGGACGGCGGAACTGAGTTCATCTTCATAATAATCTGGGCCAAGGAACTTCTTAAGAACCAAAATACCCATAAACGAATCTACCGGATCGAATCTATCGCATGCTATTCAGGCATCGGTCTGGGAACCCTCGTGGTCTTCCTCGGGCTTGCCTGGAAATGCTCACTGTTTTCTAAGTTGGGTTACATATATACATTGCTACGAGCACGTGCTCATCGCCGGAGGCATCGGTCGCATCAGTCAATCCGCGAATCATCGATCGAAATTATCGATCTCAAACAAAAGCCGCCTCTCGCAGCACTATCAGAGGAATACCACGCAGTGTTTCATCTGCAAGGTCCACCCAGAAACCAGCCATCAAAGCAGTACAGATACTAGGGTCACCCGAGGTATCCGACATGCCGACGTCAACAAGGCCGACCCGCGAAGTTAACCAAGGCCACCTTATACCTTACTCCAAACGCCTCGAGGCTGCTTTCCTGTAAAGCAACATCAGGGAATAAGTATCGACTTCCCGAACTTACCTATTGCCTTTCGACACTCAGGTATGGACCGACAGCAAATGATTGGCCAAATTGTTTGTTTTGCCCTCTTCGCCTCACATTTCGCCACTTCCACGTGGTGCCCTTGCTCTAGAATTGCATGCGAACCGAGTCCTCAAAATTATAATTAGACACAAACGACATTAATATAAATTTCGATAATTGCAGGCATGCGACTACACTACCAACAAGATGTATCGACATGGTGAATCAAACCGATATTCTACCCCATCAGCATCGTAACGGTTTTTTCTGCAGTGCGCCACCACTACCTGCAAAACACCACATTCACCGCGCGACGCTTATGCTGCCAGAGAGAAACCTGAGAGAGCTCACGGAGCGAAAAGCATGGGACAGACTGGTGGAGCTCGGTTCCGTAGAATCTGTGTGTCTGTTCCGTGAACTAAATCCTCAGCGGGTAAGTGATGGATGCAGTTAAAGAAGTATGCTCTGTATTATCTGCTCCACCGCTGAGCTCTCGGTTTTGCTTACCCACACATGTAAGCTCACGCGCACGCATATTACAAAGTAAATCTGCGGTATCCCTTGGCCATTGCCGCTCTTCTCGAAGATTCAGTTGCTTGCAGAAATGCCGTTTTAGATAAAAGCTTGCTTCTTAAACGGATGCAGTACTTTACATGTAATATTGATTTAATAAAATATATATTGAAAGTCATTCTTGACTGAAGACGTGTATTATAAATAAATAATAAACAAATCATCTATTTCGCGCGCGCGCTCACTCGCTCTCTCTCTCTCTCTCTCTCTTTCTCTCTCTCTCTCTCCCCCTTAAAAATTCAACAAAAATTTGTTCTTTTATCTCTTTATAAAAAAAAATAGTTTAGCGAGCAGGTAAATGATTATGTACGATCTACTATCGTACAAAGAAGAAAAGTTTTGCAGCTCTACTGTTGAGAGCAGCTATTCGTACCGTGTCGCGTTCACCTCCAGTTAATATCTCAAACCAACCAACCAGCCAAGCCGAATTTAAACCCCAAGCGGGGCTACTACTTAAATATTGGAAAACAACCTTTTATCATGATGGAAGCGATAGCTTCCACACTATAGCTGTGGCTAGCACGCTGTGGCAATGCGCGGAAGAGCCCAGGATCGAGTCCAAGTAATGATATTTTTTTTTCACTCATGAGAATTATATTTCTTGACTACCTGCTTATACAATTATTGGATGTATGTACATCTTTAATTATTACCGGGATAAATTTGTTTGGAATTTTAAATCCATCCGATGTGAAATGAATTGGTCAATTCATTCTCTCGTTCGTCGAATTTATGTGCGTGAAAATGTATTTTACATATTCGAAATGTATATTCCTGCAAAGAATTTTCCATTCACAATAAATATTTCTTATAAATTAAGCGCCAAAATTGGGAGATTACATTCATTTTTGCTCATTCGTAATCGATTACCTTTTAAAATTCTTCATTTTTTATCGAAATACCGTTTTTAAAAAATCACTTAAATTTCGGAGCAAAAAGGAAAGTGATCTTTCTACTTTGGCGCTTAGCTTATAACAAATATTTATTGCGAATCAAAAATTCTTTGCAAGAGTACATATTTCGAGTATATACAATATATTTTCGTACATATATAATAATTTCGACAAACAGACCAACGAATCGACGAACGAACGTATGTACTAATTTCAATTTCCAAGCGAATTTATTTGAATGATGAATAAATTTACTCTACTCCTTCCTGAATCTCGCGAGTACATGAACCCCCAATTCCAGAAGGTATTGAAATGCGTGCGTGGAATGATATACAGACGAAGATTCGCAGGATTCCGTTCGAGCATCGTGCGGAATCCGGAGGAAGCAATTTGCAAATTTGAATTTGCAGCGTTTTTAGCCACCACCCAAGGTTTTTTTTTAATTTCAAAATGCCGTACAATCTTTTATTTTTAAGCAATTTCGACAAAACTTACAGATATTGAAAAGGTTGCAAAGATGAACATCTATGCAAAACGACTTTTGTTAAAATAATTTTGCAAGCAATAAATTGTTTGTCAACCATAAAGTTGAAGAATTTATTTATTCATTTGTTTTTAATTTAATCATACATATGTTAAATTAGCTGTTTTTCGTGCTATGTCTTTAGTTTCTTAAAAATTCTTGACAACAGATGATGCTGCCTCGTTCGCTCTCACTCGTGATCACGCTCGCTTTTTCGTCTCAATCCCTCTTACACGTCCTGCCAATGTTTCCTTCGGTGTGCATCTTATTTCCAGCTATCATTCAATTATCATTTTTTTCTCTCTATCTCTCTCTGGTTTTTCCCCCATTACTCTAATAACCTGATGTATCTCACATTTTCTCATTAGTCTCTTTCATTATTCTGTCCAACATTTTATTAGCGTGTACAGTCGAATAAATCAGACGCGTAACGTACATCTGTTACTCTTGCAACGACAAATTTTGTAAATAATATGTAAAACAGATAGTGATTTTCTTACATGCTCTTTAAGTTTTTCAGTTTTCGACTTGTTTTATGCCGTTTGTCGTCAAGGGCTTGATGATTCCTGAATCTCGTGAGTGCATAAATTCTCACTTCCAGAAGGTATTTGAGTGCATGCATGCGGTGTTCTCGACATGGATGCTCGGAATCAAACCATTCTGGGACTTTTTGGTTTGTTACAACTACGCAAGCGTTCGTCGCTTTTTTTAGAACGTCCTCTTGTGCCCAGTAATCTCCAATTATTTTGTGAAAATGGTAAAGTTGCAGGAAGACCACTTTTTTAAGAATGTTCTGCGGCCGCGTCAGTTTCGTAACGGAAGGTTCATCTTCATTCGAATTATCATATTCTCTTGCTGCCAGATAGAATTCGTCGTCGGTGATTTTTTCCATCGGCGTCTTCGCAAGGACTTCGCGACACTCAGCACAATTGAATTTCGTGATTGTGCGGAATAACACGAAGCCACTCAAATATGTTAAAGCATTCTGGTCATAGCTCTTAAACACGTTGAGGTCGCAAGAGGTATTCTGGGTACCACTTCGAATATCCTCTTCCATCTGCTCGATATCTGACACAATTTGATCATCTTGTTCCGGTGTTACAAAGTCGAAAATATCGACCTTCGGATCTTGTGGCGCAGTCAATGGGCTATGGAGACGTTGAGGAACTTCAGGACATTGTGAGTTGCCTTTCTCTGGCGCATAGATATCCTTGCTAGATATAATATGCTTTAGCGATATGCGTGCCGTCCGAGCTGTTGGATTAGCATTGAATCCTCCACGTTGCCGCAACTTGGAAAACACTAAATCTTCACGTTCACGTTCACCTGAATCTTGATTACATAGTCCAGTGGCAAGTTCGAAGCCGGGAAATTCGTCTTTGACAGAATTGTAGAGCCAAAGTAAGGCTGTCACCGTTTGTCGAAGGCCTCGCATAAATGCCAGTTGCTTTTTTCCATTCGGGATAGTACTCCACGATTCACACTCATTGACGAATTCTTTCAGCAATTGTTCAATATCAGGATACCTATCCGACAAAACTCGTTTCTTTCCAACAGTGACGTTTAAGCTGTAAGAGTTACATGCGTCAATGACATCATTCATCTTCTTCGCACAAAATTTGACGATGCCTTCCATGTGTTACTCTTTAATGAACCACTCGTTCCCGCCGTTTCAATTGCGCACGAGAAACGGTTGCTGAACAACTGAAAAGCTCGTTTTACGTTCATCGATTCAAAAGTCTTCGGCTGCATATGTCTTTCGGTGATGTGACACAACAAGTTTGGGTTTGTTTGGGTTTGGCACAATTGATTCTCCACGTTTCGACAAAATCATCCCAAGCTACAATAACTTTGCCATTTTGATAAAGCATCTTAGAGTTGTCCCTGCCCTCGCGGAAGAATGCAGCAGCCTTTTTATTAAATTGCGGGAAGTCGCTCACCGCATAATATAACTTGCCTTTGTGAAGGAAACGGGGATGCTCAGGTGTGACCTTGAGCTCGGTATTGTAGAGCTTCTGGTTCGGCCCACCTTGATCACAGCATGTCATTCGGACATCAGGCCCAACGGCAGCTAGTGTTTCCAAACACATTGTAACCAAGTCAGACAAATGTGTCGCAGGTACAGCCGAATGCGACAACACATACGCTATCGGTTGGCGATACGGTTTTCGAGCACTAGTCCTTCCACTTGGTCCATTGCTTCCGAAAATTCCTCCATACTCTTTATTTTCGTCTCGTCGAAAATCAAGGAAAGCAGCCGTTGCTCGGGAGGTAGATTCAGAAGTTTCTCACCCAGGGCCCTGAAAATGGACTCCGTAAACCCAGGTCTTATGTCATAATCCATGGCCCAACGTTTCATGGTCGCCGAACTGGGAAAATTGCATCCCGCTTGTCGAAGTCGACTCATGCCAACGGGAGAATAGTAATGCAATAATTTGGCCAAATTTTTCTCTTCCTCCGAGAAGGGCGCATTAGCTGTGTGGAGTTGCAAACTTATCATCGTTTTTGCAGCCGCTGATAAATCTGGGAGCGATACAACTGTTTCGCGTATATTGCTTCTGGTGAACCTTTCTGCTCTGACCTTCGCTCGATTCTCGCGTTCGTTGATAATCATGAATCTCTTTTTTAAAGCGCGCAATTCTTTCTGGAGGTCATAATTTTCCTTTTCAAGAGAACTGACTCTCTTCAGGAGATTATCAATCGCGGCGTCAGTCAAACGGGGTTGATCGTGCTCCATCGGTTGTAAAGAATCATCTATTCCTATCTGATCGTGTTCCATGATGTCAGAAGAATTATTTAATACCCATGTCTTATAATCGACAGGAGTAGCTGTGCTTTTTAAGCGGTCTGGCGTCGAAAAATCATCCTTTGCGAAATGTACCGCGCAAACGCCAGACTTTACGAGCGACGTAATACTCCTTTGCAATAAATCAGAGTTGGCTGTAAAAAAAAAGTTGGTACTGTAGATCGTGATATTTTCAATATGTTAGGTTTAGTGAATACATTAAGGGTTTAGTGAATACATTAATACAACCCTTTGCGGCGCGAAAAATCGAAACATTTTTTGGGATTTTTTTTGGCTGTACTAATAAAGCGATCGAAAATTCATTTTAGGCCTGCACTGAATACATAATAATGTATACACAGATATTTTTTTCCTATAAAAAATACAAAACGGCGTCACAACGCGTTTTTCTCGAAATTATGTTTTTAAAACTGGTGGGCAGCATAACTCGTGCAATTCTTATGTGATCGACTTACAATTTGAATTATAGTTTCTTATACATATTACCTAAAGCAGTACACAAAATTATTGTTAAATATTGAATTTTCGCAAAATGACAGCGGTTTGAAAAAAGACAAAAAAAAATGTATAAGAAAAACGTCTTTCATTGGTTTATAAGAACCGTAATTTTCATCTCATCGTAAAAATCGTGTGAACTGCTTTAGATAATATATTTAAGAAGCTACAGTTAAAATTTTTAGTCAGTCGAATAAAAATTGCACAAGTTATGCTGCCGACCAATTTGAAAAACATATACTTTCGAGAAAAACGCGTTATGACCCAATTTTGTATTTTTTATTTAGAAAAAAAATATCAGTATGTACATTATTATATACTCAATACAGCCCTGACGTGAATTCTCGATCGCTTTATTAGTAGAGAAAAAAATTTCCGAAAGAATGCTTTCGATTTTCGCGCTCCAGAGGGGCCCAACTCTGTAAATCGATAACTATTATACAATTAAGCTTGCCAATAGGCATTTTCAAAGTCGAAAGTTGTATAGAAACTTTGAAAATAAAAATAAATCATAATTTGAATAACAGTTATAGAGAATTAAATTGACAACAATAAAAAAAAGCACGTACCAAGACACGTGGCGTTTAACATATATTATTTCTATATTTAATGTAAGTAGAATTTTTTCCCACTTGGTTCTCTTGAATAATTTTTTTCACATTACGTTGGGCAAGTTTTAATTTGTTAGAAAAAAATTACATTTCTCATTTATGAATTTTTAGAATTTGCTTAACACTTTCTAATGCAAATTCTTTCAGTTATATACATACCACAATTCTGAATCCATTTTTCGCGACGCTGAACGTCAGTTGGCGGAAAGCGAAAGAGTTTTGTAACATCACGTCGATTTTCACAGCCTTTATATGCACAGACATCACTGGCGCGCCCGGGAAATAGTTCTTTATTTAAGCGTAATATTTAAAAAACCATTAAAAAATGTATGACCAATGCACAACCCAACTTCAAGAATTCAATCGCAGTTACATACAAGCAATATATGTAACAAACATATATTGTCACGATTCGGGTGAAAACAGGATGAAGGGTGTTTTGTGTGACACATTCACTATTACAATGTTTCTTCTTAAAAAAGTTTCTATCACAACTATGTGGTTTTGCGTTTCTTTGTGTGCTTTGTATACTATTTTCTAATCTGAAGATTGAAATCTGATAGCAGTCAATATATAGTTTTGTACATCAATAAATAAACTTATCCGTCAATACACTGTTAATAAACATATATAATCGAAGACGTAACAAGATGAGACAAGACACGATCAAGGGTTTCTTGCTTGTGTATAGACGAAACTTTGTGACGGTTAAAATTTCATTTCTCAGTTTTCAATACAAACATGATGAACAAGTACCAAAACATCGAAAAATCATATTTAGGATAAATGCCCGGACATGTGTATGCGTGTGCGTGTGTATGTGTGTGTATGTCCTGACACAGTACAATTCAAACGTCTATAACTCGAGAATTGTTTGAGCTACGAGGCCGTCATTTTGCACAGATATTCATCTTTGCAACCTTTTCAATATCTGTAAGTTTTGTCGAAATTGCTTAAAAATAAAAGATTGTACGGCATTTTGAAATTAAAAAAAACCTTGGGTGGTGGCTAAAAACGCTGCAAATTCAAATTTCCAAATTGCTTCCTCCGGATCCCGCACGATGCTCGAACGGAATCCTGCGAATCTTCGTCTGTATATCATTCCACGCACGCATTTCAATACCTTGTTGTATCCCCGACTCGAGAACCCGGGATAGGTATTTTTGGGATCGTTGCGAAATTAAGAGTTGGAACTCAAGTTCGTTGAATAGGAATATAAGTTTATTACTGGGCTGGTCTTATAATTGAATTTACAGTGTGTCGGTCGTACCTTAGGACCGAACCGTTCAAAAGCCAACCAAGGACTGACTACTCCCTGGTAACTTCTCTTAATTGTCGACTCTGATTGTCGCAATTTGCCCTAGATCGAACATCATCCGATGCTTCGTCAGGACGTGTCGCAAAGTGTCTTTTTGACGCTTGCATTTTGGCAAAAGTGTGACTCTTTCGCAAGGAGGATGTGAAACGGTCTGGAATGCCGTTTCGTAAATAATTTCTCGACCGTTTGGTCGTTTCGTCGTATTGCGTAAATTAGCGGATACAACATCCCTCCCCCTTAAAAGATCAAATTCCTCCTGGGATTTGTCTTAATGTTCGGTCCTCCGGTTTCCAAATTTATATTTCCATTTACCCATGTGATTATCCCAGATCTATATATCGTTATTTTTCTTAAAATAATTCTCGCATAAATATAGTACATTTTCTTTTGTATATATTTTCGCCTGTTCGTTTTACACGGAATTCGTCGTGGATATGTTTCGCTTGATTTTTAATCTCAATTTTGGCACGGGCAGCTTCCTTTTTGCTGACTGTGCATTGCTTGATTGCGCCGGCTCGACGCTGCTTTGGCCCTCATTGTTGACGGGTTTCCACGCGTGGTTCATACGGTAATATCCTATACAGGCTATTCCAAGTATTATCAGCGCGATTGCGCTTAACGAATAATTACCTATTATATGTCCATATGTTCTAGAATCGCTTGATTCCGCTTTTAGTTTATTTTTTATGGTTTTTAAACGTTCGCCGATCCTGTTTAATTCTTTTGGATCGTTTATAATTTCGTGCGGTAATACAATTTTTGTCGATGTATGATCGAGTATGTGCATATCTGTAGACAAGAATGATAAATTATATTGTGGTAGGAAATCGGAGTGTTCGTTTTGTCTTATTTCGCCGACTGTTTCTAGTCTAAAACTCGGAGCGGTGACGGAACATCTTCCGTCCAAAGCCAGAGTCCCTGCACCCGTAAGCGTTGCGTATGCGGTTGGTTATTTTCCGCAATGGATGAGCAGTGTTTCGGGCTCTGGTGCAACGTATAGCCACTCACCATGGCGTTCTAGCGCAATAATTAGAGTGCTATTTATCTGAGCGACACTTCGGTCGCAATTTGCGTATTTATTTTTAGATGCGATATAAAGCCACCTCGCACGATGCGCAAGTATGAGCGGGACGCGCTGCTTGCTTTGGTCGGCAATAATAATGTGACGCTATAGCTTTACAATTTCCTAAATAATTTTTTGTTATATGTAGGCAAGATTCTCTCGTGGCTTCTACCGCGACGAGGTCATTTTTTATTTCTATAAATTGATAACTATGAATTTCTATTTTGGTGGGCAGAGGATAAGCTTTGCTGATTTTATATTCCTCAGTGCCAATTAACGGTATTTTTTATTACAAGTACAATGTATGTTGTTGTACTATACGCGCCTACTTCTGATAACTCCAATAACTTTGGCATTTCCGCGTAATTTATCGCGGTAGGGAACGTATGCCCTATCGGCACATTGGGTAAAGCGTCAGTCAAATAGTTCGTCAATTGTCTTGGCGATAATATGCTTGGGCTCACCATTCCTCTCGTGAGTCCTATTAAAAAGTTAACTACTTGTCGTACGTCACTTAGTAAAGACTCTATAATGAGGCTCACGGCCATCATTCGTTCATCCAATTGTTGCCGGACGTTGTGGTCGTTGTACTGGTTGACGACTCTTTGTTTGATCTGTTGCACGAGAGCTTGTAGCACCTTCTGATTTTCTTCCAAACGAATTTTTGATCGATTAAAAAGATCTACTGTGGAGTCCAAAATTTGCACATTTCCTTTTAAGGCATCTTCTACTGTTTTTTGCCTTTTATTTATTTAATTTATTTCGTTGCAGATTTCGGATGCGTCTTGTGCGTCCATATTTCCTGTTATTGCTTTTATTATTCCCCCCAATCCGTCTATCAAACCTCGTCGATAACGAATTTTTTGGTTTCCTGTTATGTCGTCTGCGGCTTGTAGCTCGTTGTTAATTTTATCTACCATGCGAGTCGTTGTTTTCGTGACCATATGGCAGAGTAAGTTGGCTCGCAGGTCTTGAGCGCATAGGTCTATTATTTTCTTCGTGGCTTCGGTGATCTGCGCTTCCTGTTCTGCTATTCCACTCAGATCCATTTTTACTGCCAGTTTCCATACGTCGCGGGTCATTGACATTGTCCCGATTTCTTCATAGAAAATTCCGGGTGAAACCGTGAACCTTTCTATCCGGTATGGATTTTCCGGTGTATCAACCTCACCTGGGCTCGACCCTTGGGCCAGAGCTAGTATCCTGCGAAAATAATTCGCGAGGTTAAATTCTTTGGATCCGACGTGTTTTTTTTTTCTTTGGGGAATTTATTTCCATATATAGATATACATATAGGTTTACGATCTATTTTTAGAATTTCAATTCTTTTTCATTGAAGACTTTTTTGTATTCGGACTCGTTGCTGCGTCTTGAGTTTAATGCCCTCTTTCTCTCCATTTCTGCAATGTTCGCGTTTTGGTGCTTCGATCAAGTCGCTCGTTTAATGCGTGAACGGCGACATTTTTATTCTTGTTTCGACTTTCGACTGAAGCCGATCGCCATATACCTCGGTGAGTATTCATTCTTTCTCTGTCTTCTTTATTTTCCTTATATCGTGCTTCATAATTATTATTATTGTTGTTTTTTTCTGACATGGATTACTCGCGATGCGAAGGAGAAACGGTGGTACTCGGAGGTGAGGAGGACGGTCTAGAATTCGTTGTGGTATGTAGACGAATTCTCTTCCCCGTTTTTTTTTCCATCGGAGGAGATTCCCTTCCTCCTAAATAAAACAATGTTTTTTTTTTCTTTTTCCTCAGACGGCACGGGTTCCCAAGAGGGCTCGCTCATCCTCGAAGGGATGGTGGTGGCGGCTCTTTATTCAGCACGCCGTCGGTGCTCGCCGCCGTCGCGCCTGGGTCCGGGCCAACCTCCTCAAGATTTGGGCCGAGGATCCGGACAGCTTGGAGGCCATGGAGTGGGGCTGGGAACCCGCCGACTTATTCGGATCGTGTCGGCTGTTTTATGACAGCCCGGAAGAGGGTTGGTGGATCAGCCGCCCCACCATGTGGTGGCTGCACGCCCTCTTCCCCTCCCCTCTGGGGTTGAAACCGGACCCCATTTGGGTGTTCGGTTAACCACCAAATGTAACAATATACCACCTTTTTCCCACGTATTCGTGTGTTTATTTATTTTATTTTTCCCTTCCTCTTTTCAGGGCGTAATGCGGGAGAGCCATTGTGGCCTCCATTATTTATAAGAATCGCTTTCCGCACTTCATGTGCGACGTATATATATTTCCTCTCCTCTCTTCACACCTTTTTTTTTTGATGACGGGCCTTTCTTGCGGTCGAGCCGCGGGCCCCTCCTGTCTCCGCGCCTACCCGCTGGCCATCGCGACGGCTAGTGGGTGATATATTTTTTTATGCGATTCACGGGTACGCGTGCTTTCTTGCGTCCGCGGCCAATACGGTAGGTCTCACCTGCCTCTCGGCCTCGGACCGTGTAAGGCCCGACCCACTTCGGAGTGAACTTGGCCGATCTGCCCCTCCTCACGGTCTCGTCGTAAAGGAGGACTTGATCACCCGGGCGGTACTCTATTTTAGCGGCCGTGTGATCATATTGATGCTTCGATTTCTCCTTACCCTTTTTCAGGTTATCTTGTGCTTGTTGCCATGACGCCCTCAGGTGCTCGCGTAATTCCGCTGCGTAATCGTCGTATGAATACGTGGCTCGCGGAATTTCTCGCAGTGCGGTTGGTAATTTAGCCCCCTTCCCGAACACTAATTCGTACGGCGTAATACTCGTAGCCGTGTGTGGCGTGGTATTGTATGTGAACATAGCGTATGGTATCCATTCGTCCCAGTCCCTTTGATCCTCTCGTACGAAATTTTTCAGGTATTCTGCAAGGGTCCTATGTGATCTTTCCAGGGCTCCATTCGATTGTGGATGGTATGCCGTGGTTTGCAATTTTTTTATTTGTAGGAGATCACACATCTCTTTAAATATTTTGCGTAGAAAATTTATGCCTTGATCCGAGAGGATTTCAGACGGGCCACCAAATTTACAAATAATTTCCGTTACAAGGGCCTTTGCTATTGTATTGGCTTCTTGATTTTCTAACGGAATTGCTGCGCTATATTTTGTTAGTAAATCCTGGAAAGTCAGAATATATTTGTTGCCTTTTTCGGTCACCGTCAAGGGACCTACTTTATCAACAGCACATTTTTCGAACGCTCGGCTTGGCGTGTCTGTGATTACCATCGGTGCCTTCTTAATTTTTCCCGATTTATTTCGCTGACATTTGTCGCACTCTTGTATGTGTGCGGTGACGACTCGTTTCATTCGCGACCACACATATCGTTGACGTATTCGCTGCAGCGTCCGTGTGATGCCTTGGTGCCCACCTAGAGGGGCATCGTGATATTCTTGTATTATTTTTGCTCTGTCTGCCTTGCTTGGGGTGGATACGCCAATGCTGAAGTTTTCTTCGTCGCTCGCGCTCGTGCTCGCGCATCGCGACTCTTTTAACTCATGGGGAGATTCCCCCTGTGCCGCGCTTCCCCTGTCACGTCCTGAGGGGACGTGGGCATATATATATGTGTGGTATCCCTCTTTCTTGCCTACGCCTAGCGCAATAGCACGGGATGAGGGTTAAAAAGGGGACGTGCTGGTGGAAAGGATAATTTTAAAGAATTTCGTGGATGATCCAATCGTTGAAAATAATGGTTGTGACACTTGTGTTCGATTGACTCGTAATTTATTAGAATCAGCCGTATGGGTTGATCCTATTATTTTGAAGATACAAATTGAAGACGAAAGGGTGAAAATGTGTTCGCTTACATTGATGCGTCTCGGCGTTGACCCAGTCGCTTGGGTGTCAGGTACGGTCGTAAAACTAAGGGCCCTTCGTCGATGGCCCGAACGCTCGCAGATGGTGTGGGTGTGTGTGTGACGGATACAGCAAATGTTCGGTGACACAGATTCTAGTGTTCGTGGATTTCGCGGTTCGAGAATGGAAAATACAATGAAATATTGCGCGTAATACAAATGTCAAAATTCTTAAGATTATCGCGTAACTGTTAGAGAACTTTTGAAGTACAAGATTTGTATAAACTCGAGTTGCAAGACAACGTACGCTTTACAAGAAAGGAAATGAATATTCAACGCGATGGATATCGGTTAAGGAACTCTAGATATGAGCTCGCTGGATTTTGACTGGAGTCTCGGATTGAGACTCGATAAAAAGAAGTTTGTGTGATCGTGGTTGCCGGAAGACTGACTTGGTCATTTTCTTCTTCTAGGATGTAGGAAAAATTGGGATGCTGAGGTGGTGGGAGACTGGCCCCCTGGGAGGGTGCACATTTGGGGGTGCATTCTTTTGGATTGGTGGAAAATATGTATAAGTTGGAATGAGAGTGGGAGCAAGGAGTAGGTTGCGATAGCCACAACCGTCGCTCTATTTCCGGGAATTGGAGCTGCGCTTCTTTATCTGGAGCGCGGAAAAATATAGACGAAAAAGGGGCCTTGTCGGCGCCAAGAACGCACGCTCGAGATAGGGCTTGTTGACCGAGGCCCGCGAGTCCGCATGGGAAATATCAACGCAGTTTTTTATGACTGCAGCAACTTCCTGGGTCGGAGGATTTTCTCCTAGCGAGTGTATATTTTTTAAGGATTTGGACATTTTTCCGCTCTTGGATGATCGTGAGCATTCGGTATCGTTGCGTCGTTATATATTCACGTCTTTATGAATATCATCACGCATTTCTTGCGTGTCGCTTCATGTGTTCGTCATCCTTATAACCCGAAGGTTTCCTTTGTGTATTTTTGGTACTCGAACTCTGTTCGGATTACAACGAGACTGTTCGAAATTTTCCCGCTTGTATATTTGTTCTCGATATCGTGAAGACCGCTACACTTTCGCGTGGGAAGGTACGAGAAACGCTTAGTTATATTATTATGGATAGGCTACGTTTCCGCCGTGGTAGGCCTAACTCTAAAGAAAATATTCAGATCCGTCGAAAAATGAGAATTCCGCTATCGTGCGTATTAGGCTTAAAAAGACATTGTACGCATTTGGTCGCGACGTGACACCCCAGGCGGCCGCCAGTGCAGCCAGATCGCGCTCGAAAGTTACCCTCTCTCTAGTCCCTCGCGCGCCCATCACACAATCATAGTAGCGCGTGTCCGTGAGCGAGCGACGCTCGGACATCTTCGGAAAGAGCCGAGTGCCGTCGAACTATCCCGACCGCGCCTTCGGCAGCTACACCAACACATAGACACGCTGAGCACGTTCATGTGCGGCCATGCCGAACGAACTGAACGAAGGCTTCGAGGGAAAAAGCAATCCGAGCACGGCCCGCGCGTGACGTCACGCGACGGCACGCGCGAGACTTTTAGATGATTTCAATGCTTATTTAGCTCTTGATTCTCTGCGTTATTAATGTATACCAAAAATGTATCGCACACTCTGATCGCTTATTTTTTTAGTTTATACGTTAATTTAAATATAATAATAAATCTAAATTACAACTTATTTTTCTTCTAAAAAATTGTTTACGCTTTACTCACACTCGTCCTTATGCCAAATAAATTATAATTCATAAAAGTAAGCGGAAATATATTTATCTCCGTATTATTATGTTAATTCTCATACTTTCATCAAGGGATAAAGCATTATCCGCAAAAACAAACCAATCATCCATTCGACCGCGAATCGTCAGTACCAGAAAGTGCACAAATTCTACAAGCGATGAGATGGTCCTGTCGGTAGCGTTCCTGGCTTCGGTTCGCAGGGGCGCGGGATCGATCCCGCGCTCGGTGCTTTTTTTTTTTCAATTACTATTACTATTAATTCTTATTTGATTAGTTATGTTTATTAGTTATCATTATTATTTTAATTAGTTATCTTTTCGTGTCGAAAAATTTATTGCGCACTCCGACCGCTTATTTTATTAGTTTGTACGTTCATTTAAATGTAATAATAAATCTAAATTACAACTTATTTATCTTCTAAAAAATTGTTTGCGCTTTACTCATACCCGTCCCTATGCCAAATAAATTGTAATTCATAAAAGTAAGCGGAAATATATTTATATTCGTATTATTATGTTCATTCTCATATACTTTCATCAAGCGATGAAGCATTATTCCCAAAAACAAGCCATTCATCTATCCGGCCGCGAATCGGTAGTGCCAGAAAGTGCATTTTTAACACAAGCGATAAGATGGTCCCGTTGGTAGCGTTCGTGGCTTCGGTCCGCAGTTCATACATTGTATGATTTCTCGAATAAACAATTCGCCCCATAGAAGTCAGGAACGCTACCAACGGGACCATCTTATCGCTTGTGTTAAAAATGCACTTTCTGGCACTACCGATTCGCGGCCGGATAGATGAATGGCTTGTTTTTGGGAATAATGCTTCATCGCTTGATGAAAGTATATGAGAATGAACATAATAATACGAATATAAATATATTTCCGCTTACTTTTATGAATTATAATTTATTTGGCATAGGGACGGGTATGAGTAAAGCGCAAACAATTTTTTAGAAGATAAATAAGTTGTAATTTAGATTTATTATTACATTTAAATGAACGTACAAACTAATAAAATAAGCGGTCGGAGTGCGCAATAAATTTTTCGACACGAAAAGATAACTAATTAAAATAATAATGATAACTAATAAACATAACTAATCAAATAAGAATTAATAGTAATAGTAATTAAAAAAAAAAGAAAAAGCACTGAGCGCGGAACGATCCCGCGCCCCTGCGAACTGAAGCCAGGAACGCTACCGACGGGACCATCTCATCGCTTGTAAAATATGTGCACTTTCTGGCACTACCGATTCGCGGCCGGATAGATGAATGGCTTGTTTTTGGGAATAACGCTTTATCGCTTGATGAAAGTATATGAGAATGAACATAATAATACGAATATCAATATATTTCCGCTTACTTTTATGAATTACAATTTATTTGGCATAGGGACGGGTATGAGTAAAGCGCAAACAATTTTTTAGAAGATAAATAAGTTGTAATTTAGATTTATTATTACATTTAAATGAACGTACAAACTAATAAAATAAGCGGTCGGAGTGCGCAATAAATTTTTCGACACGAAAAGATAACTAATTAAAATAATAATGATAACTAATAAACATAACTAATCAAATAAGAATTAATAGTAATAGTAATTAAAAAAAAAAAAGCACCGAGCGCGGGATCGATCCCGCGCCCCTGCGAACCGAAGCCAGGAACGCTACCGACAGGACCATCTCATCGCTTGTAGAATTTGTGCACTTTCTGGTACTGACGATTCGCGGTCGAATGGATGATTGGTTTGTTTTTGCGGATAATGCTTTATCCCTTGATGAAAGTATGAGAATTAACATAATAATACGGAGATAAATATATTTCCGCTTACTTTTATGAATTATAATTTATTTGGCATAAGGACGGGTGTGAGTAAAGCGTAAACAATTTTTTAGAAGAGAAATAAGTTGTAATTTAGATTTATTATTATATTTAAATTAACGTATAAACTAAAAAAATAAGCGATCAGAGTGTGCGATACATTTTTGGTATACATTAATAACGCAGAGAATCAAGAGCTAAATAAGCATTGAAATCATCTAAAAGTCTCGCGCGTGCCGTCGCGTGAAGTCACGCGCGGGCCGTGCTCGGATTGCTTTTTCCCTCGAAGCCTTCGTTCAGTTCGTTCGGCTTGGCCGCACATGAACGTGCTCAGCGTGTCTATGTGTTGGTGTAGCTGCCGAAGGCGCGGTCGGGATAGTTCGACGGCGCTCGGCTCTTTCCGAAGATGTCCGAGCGTCGCTCGCTCACGGACACGCGCTACTATGATTGTGTGATGGGCGCGCGAGGGACTAGAGAGAGGGTAACTTTCGAGCGCGATCTGGCTGCACTGGCGGCCGCTTCTTCACGTGCTGTCTCGTAGCACGGCGAGTCGTATACTCGGCCTCTCCTCTTTGTGCGGACATTCGTAACGCTGTCTTTCTTTTCGTGCTCTCTCTCTCGGGTGCTCTCGCTCGTGTTTTCATTGTGCGATTCCGTATTGTCGGACTCGGTTTCTTCTCTCTCGCTTTCATAACGGCTGGCGGCCATACTGTCTTTCTTTGTTTTCTCTCTCGCGCTGCCGCGCGGAGTCTTTTTTCTATCTCTATTTAATTCTTTCTTTGTTGTGCTACCATGCTTTTGTGTACTTTTTTCTACCTCTTGTGCCTGAGCTCGTGTCAAGGCATATATACGACTTAACGCGTCTGCGTTTTTGTTTGATTTTCCCGTTTTATATTGGATTTTATAGTTGTACTCTTCCAATTTTATTCGCCATCTCATTAACCTTGATCCTGGGTCCTTTCCGCTGAATAACCATGTCAATGGTTTGTGATCCGTTATTATGGTGAATTTTGTGCCGTAAATATACTGTCGAAATTGATGTACTGCCCATACGATTGCAAGCAGTTCTTTTTCTGTAGTCGAATACTTGGTTTCGGCCTTATTGAGAGTTCGACTTGCATAACATATGGGTAAATCCTCTCCAATTTTCCCTTGGGACAGGATTGCACCGATTGCCTTATCTGAGGCATCCGTTGTCACGATAAACGGTTTCGTGATATCAGGATACTGGAGTATGGGTGCTGTGATCAGGGCTTCCTTTAAATGGTCAAATGAGCTTTGGCATAATTCGGACCATTCGAATTTGACACCTTTTTTGATCAAATTCGTCATTGGTTTTGCGATCTTGGAAAAATCTTTAATAAATCTGCGGTTGTACCCGGCAAGTCCCAGGAATGATTGTATTTCTTTTACATTTCTCGGGATTAAAAATTTTTTTACCGCTTTTAGCTTTTCGGGGTCAGGCTTTACACCGACTTCTGTTCTTATATGACCGAGATATTGCGTTTCCTTTCGCATCAATTCGCATTTCTTTGGTTGTATTTTTAAATTAGCTTCTCTTAGCCGCGTCAGCACTTCGCGTAGTTGCTTGTCGTGCTCGGCTAGTGAGGCTCCATGTATGACAATATCGTCCAGATATACGTAGCATTTTAGGCCTTGCAAACCGGCCAATACTGCGTCCATTAATCTTTGGAACGTAGGAGGTGCATTTTTTAAACCAAATGGCATTCGATTATACTCGTAATGCCCCAAAGGCGTTGAAAAAGCCGTTTTCGGTCTGTCTTCCTCCGCTATTGGGATTTGATGAAAACCCGAAGCGAGGTCGAGGGTCGTGAAGTACTTTGCCTTTCCCAACTGGTCCAGTATCTCTGCGATATTCGGCAGTGGGTAAGAGTCACCTTCCGTAGCCTCGTTTAACTTCCGAAAGTCAACTACCACCCTCTTTTGGACTATTCCGTCCACATCTGGTTTTTTCGGCACTACGAGCAATGGAGCATTCCATGGGCTCGTGCTTGGGCGGATTATATCCTCATCTAGCATTTTTTGTGCCTGTCGTTGAATTTCTTTTTTGTGCTCCTCCAGCAGTCGATATGGTCGCACCTTTATCGGCATTGTCCCGTCCTTGAGCGGTATCCGATGCTTGACTGCTTTTGTACAACCCAGTAGTTCTCCTTCGAGATGAAATACGTCGGGAAATTCCTCGCAAATTTGTCGCAAAATCGTTTCTTCTTCCGCGTTCAAATGCGAGTTCCCCTTAATCTCGCGTCATCATTTTTCCAACCTTTGCTTCCATAATTCTGCGATTTTTTCGACGTCCTGATGCGTTTCCTCTTCTTTCTTCTTTTTGTCGCATTTTTCTTTTCCCAGGCTAATTTTGTCGATTTCCAACTTTTCCAGTTCGACCGTAGGTCTTTTGATAATTTGCTCTTTCGCGAGCACGTTCATTATTGTTACAGGGCAAGTGTTTGCCTCTGCCTTTACGACGGCTTTTCCCATCGTAACACCCCTTTGGATTTGTTGTTCCCTTGTAACTCCTTGGCCTTTTCCCATCGTCCTCGCCTGCACTATACAGTCTATGCGGGCGGGTGTTTTTAAGTATTTCGTGCCGTGTACAAACGGTATTTTTTGCCCTTTAATTTCTATCATTTTTCCTCTTAGTATGTTTATCCCTTTTTCGACTATACAGTCCATTCCAAGGAGTCCGTCTACTGCTAACGGTACTTCCTTGCCGACCACGTGGAACTTGTGCGTTATCACAACGGCCGGGGTGTCCGGTTTCGACTCAGCTGTGCAGACGGTACTGAACGCCTTGCCCCCGAGGCCGTGGAGTTCTATGACCTCGTCCCCGATGGGTGTATCTGGATCCAACTCATTTATCTTTACAATGCTGCACTGGGCCCCTGTGTCACACCGGAGCGTCAGCATTTTTTTCGCGAGCCTGCTTTGACGCTATATGTAGGTCACTGGCGTGTATTCGCGGCAGCTGAGTGCTGACGTGGTAAATTCTTCTTGGTGCCTTGTCATTGTGTACATATGCCTTTCCAAGTAGAATGTCCATTATTTTTCTTTGCGGTATTTTTCGCTTGTTCACTTGAACGCTTTTTGTTTCTTTCTCTATGGAAAGAACGCCGACTGCTAACGAACTGACGGTTCTTTTGGGCGTATTTTCTTGGGTTCTTTCATTTGGCCTATATTAATTTTGTTTTCTTGGGAACTTATAGTTTGGCACATAATTGTAATGCTTCTGTGGGTTACTCGGGTCTTGCCATCCTGGCCTTCTTCTACAGTCGTTATATCTGTGACCCGGTTTTTTGCAATAATTGCAAATTATTTCTGTTTGATGAATCGTTTTCATTGGCACTGGCAAGCTATAACGCGCTTGCGTATGCACCTGATGCGACGCGGACCTTTGGAATGGGAACGATTTTCGCCCCTCGTGGGCGTGTGACGGTGCGGACTGTCCGCTACTGTGGGAGGCGCTCTTCGCGATTGTTTTGGTCCCTTCGACCGATTTTTCCTCTTCGATTGCTCCGCGGATGGCTTCGCCCAATTCGTGGTACCCTCGTGACCTTACTATTAGCTGTAAGTCCTTGCGAAGTCCATGTTCGAAATTATTCAGGGCAAAATGCCTAATTTACTGTTCGATTGCTCTTCGACCAGATTCCGAATTGACCATGGGCGTGCAACCCGTGATTAAATCCATCATTATGGACTCGACGCGGTTTGCGTAAGCTTGTACAGTCTCGTCTACAGGAATTGAATTCGATTTGTAGCGCGGGGACGGTTCGCTTCGCCTCGTACAGTGATTTTAATAATGTCAGCAAATCGTCGAACGTCTCTACGTCTTTGTAACGCAGGTCTGCCGCGGCCTTGCCTTGTAATTTGAGATGCAATATAGCTTGTAATAAATCCGCGACATTTTCTGCGCGGACTCGAGTCGACGCGTATTTTATTGCTCGTATAAAATCTATAAAATCTTCTGGTTTAGAGGCGTCGAATACGGGAATGCTCATGCGAGCCTCTTTCATTGACATATATAACCGTCGTGTTCGGCCATTATTACTGTCCGGTGATTTAATAACGTAAAGTCTTGGCGATTCAATTCGCGATTTCTTTCGACTTCAACGGGATTAAATGTTTCGTCAGCACTGGACGACGCGTCTGACGAATTGTGTTCCGAAGGCTGATTATGTTGTCGCGTCGGATTTAAATATTTCGCGTACGTTACGGGAGTCAAATCTAATTTTTCTGTGCTTGGATTATCCCTACGACGCTTTCGGCCTAAATCACTTTCACCGTCGTAAATGACGACAGTGTTAAAAAACGAATCTAACGATCGCGATAGTTCGTCTCTGCCGGGCAATCGATACCGGTCTGCTTTTTCTTCCTCCGTTCCGTCACTTACAGGTAGATGATCGCAAGATGCATGCTGGTTGATGAACTGCTGATCGTCCTGTTCGTCGTTGCTTTGTTTCGTACACTGCTTCTGGGTACGATTTCTCCGATTGTTGAGTCCTTCTTCCGTTGATCCTCGGGATCCGGGTTTTCTGGGATTGGCTCTGCTTGGCTGTAGCCTTTCCTCTGTATTCCTCTTCCGACTCGGTCGGGCTGCCTCACTCGAGCACACGGGTTGACTCGCCACTCGTTTATGGTGGTTGAGTGGTAGTTGTGCGTGTCCACACACAACGAACGAACTTTTCGGCGTATCCCACCGCTGCCAACAATGTTGTATCCCCGGCTCGAGAACCCGGGATAGGTATTTTTGGGATCGTTGCGAAATTAATTTTCTTAGGCTTGTCTTATAATTGAATTTACAGTGTGTCGGTCGTACCTTAGGACCGAACCGTTCAAAAGCCAACCAAGGACTGACTACTCCCTGGTAACTTCTCTTAATTGTCGACTCTGATTGTGGCAATTTGCCCTAGATCGAGCATCATCCGATGCTTCGTCAGGACGTGTCGCAAAGCGTCTTTTTGACGCTTGCATTTTGGCAAAAGTGTGAATCTTTCGCAAGGAGGATGCGAAACGGTCTGGAATGCCGTTTCGTAAATAATTTCTCGACCGTTTGGTTGTTTCGTTGTATTGCGTAAACTAGCGGATACAACAACGTTCTGGAATTGGGGGTTCATGTACTCGCGAGATTCGGGAATGAGTAGAGTAAATTTATTCATCATTCAAATAAATTCGCTTGGAAATTGAAATTAGTAAATTCGTTCGTTCGTCGATTCGTTGGTCTGTTTGTCGAAATTATTATATATGTACGAAAATATATTTTATATGCTCAAAATATGTACTCTTGCAAAGAATTTTTAATTCGCAATAAATATTTGTTATAAGCTAAGCGCCAAAGTAGAAAGATCACTTTCCTTTTTGCTCCGAAATTTAAGTGATTTTTTAAAAACGGTATTTCGATAAAAAATGGTCAGAAAAAAATGAAGAATCTTAAAAGGTAATCGATTACGATTGAGCAAAAATGAATGTAATCTCCCAATTTTGGCGCTTAATTTATAAGAAATATTTATTGTGAATGGAAAATTCTTTGCAGGAATATATATTTCGAATATGTAAAATACATTTTCACGCACATAAATTCGACGAACGAGAGAATGAATTGACCAATTCATTTCACATCGGATGGATTTAAAATTCCAAACAAATTTATCCCGGTAATAATTAAAGATGTACATACATCTAATAATTGTATAAGCAGGTAGTCAAGAAATATAATTCTCATGAGTGAAAAAAAATATCATTACTTGGACTCGATCCTGGGCTCTTCCGCGCATTGCACCAGCGTGCTAACCACAGCTATAACGTGGAAGCTATCGCTTCCATCATAATAATAGGTTGTTTTCCAATATTTAAGTAGTAGCCCCGCTTGGGGTTTAAATTCGGCTTGGCTGGTTGGTTGGTTTGAGATATTAACTGGAGGTGAACGCGACACGGTACGAATAGCTGCTCTCAACAGTAGAGCTGCCAAACTTTTCTTCTTTGTACGATAGTAGATCGTACATAATCATTTACCTGCTCGCTAAACTATTTTTCTTATAAAGAGATAAAAGAACAAATTTTTGTTGAATTTTTAAGGGGAGAGAGAGAGAGAGAGAGAGAGAGAGAGAGAGAGAGAGAGAGAGAGAGAGAGAGAGAGAGAGAGAGCGCGCGAGTGAGCGCGCGCGCGAAATTGATGATTTGTTTATTATTTATTTATAATACACGTCTTCAGTCAAGAATGACTTTTAATATATATTTTATTAAATCAATATTACATGTAAAGTACTACATCCGTTTAAGAAGCAAGCTTTTATCTAAAACGGCATTTCTGCAAGCAACTGAATCTTCGAGAAGAGCGGCAATGGCCAAGGGATACCGCAGATTTACTATGTAATATGCGTGCGTGTGAGCTTACATGTGTGGGTAAGCAAAACCGAGAGCTCAGCGATGGAGCAGATAATACAGAGCATACTTCTTTATCTGCATCCATCACTTACCCGCTGAGGATTTAGTTCACGAAACGGACACACAGATCCTACGGAACCGAGCTCCACCAGTCTGTCCCATGCTTTTCGCTCCGTGAGCTCTCTCAGGTTTCTCTCTGATGCTGCTCCAGTGGATGTACACCGACTCATTGGGACTGCCCGATAAAATGCCATTCTCACCAACAATCCTGCCACGACCCGTCGGTTCTTGCAAATTGCTAGCGCTCGGCGTAACCCTGGGAAATTATCAGAAGGGGAGGTGTTACGTCGTGGCATCCTGCACGTGCCGCAAGAACCTTTCTCACGACCAGCGGAACCGCTCAAGGTCCCGAGACAGCGTACCGGACGCATTTTTGCAAATCCGGAATACTCGGATGTTGCGAATCCGACTACAGGAAATTCGACAGTGCAATTTTTATCCTCGGCCGCCTTCTGCTACGTCAACAATTTTGGGCCGCCTCGCGAGAATAGTTCGGCTTACTTAGGGAAGCGCGCAAGCAAAATAAGTCAGTCTATTCTCAGCGGACCACCGGGTCTGACCTTCTGTTAAATCATTAACGCGGGCTAGAATTATTGCCTAAAATAAAACCAGCAACGATACCACCATCAAACTCGATCGAACTAAACTCGATGGATTGCGTGATAAATAAAATAAGGCCCGACCAACTTTACGGACAAAAATCTCATTCAATTATAACGAAACGGTCGACCACCAAACCTTCCTATTAGGCTACCAATCACCACCAAACGACGACCAAACTATTAGGAATGAAAAAACCTTGAGAAGTTAAAGTTGTCCGGCTGGTGAAGTTTATGGTGGTATCTGGACGGCCCATCGTTGGGTCATCTCTCTTCTGTGACTTCCTGTTGCGTTCCTTCGGTTTTATTCTTTATTAGTATTAAGTTTGCGCACACTTCAATTAAATAATTATTTCCAAATGAGGACACGAATGAAATAAATGTTACGCCTTGGCTATGACAGATCAGGATCCAAAGTCATAACCGAACCAAAAACGGATATTCGGCGTCTTCATTAGAGGACTGCGATTGGTCACTGAAGGTTCAACCACAGAGCAAAATTGTTAAACATTGATGCATTCGCTATCTGTTGTCTAATTTCCGTTCAATGCGTCTTGATTTATAGAATATCTCCCGGAAGCGTTTGGTATTCAGTTCAGAACGATTGGTAGTCGATCACTACTTAGATTGCGCCAACGAGAAATACGTGTATCGTGAATAGCGAGCTGTGATTGGTCTCTAGAAGCCGCAGTGGAAAAGGGAATTTCTAACAAAATTTCACCCATTATTTTGTGGCTAATTCATTGCGATGAGACTTAATCGATAAAAAAATAAATCATAGCGTTTGGTATTCAATTCGGGACGTTTGGTAGTCGATCATGCAAATACGACTACACAAAATACGTGCGTATCGGGAATAGAGAGCTGTGATTGATCGCCAGAAGGCGTAGGGGCAGAACGATGTGACATTTTCATAGTTAGATTTGTTAATAAACTCCGACCGAACCGAAAGAAATCCGAATTAGTCAATCCGCCAGTACTACCTTAACATATTCTCAACATTCAAGTGGTGGCCTATAACTTTTTCGCCCGACACCAACGCGTGCCAACACAAATTTGGTCAGCACGCAGCTTCCTTTCCCCCAATTCTTTGCTACCATTTGTTCGCGAAACAACGTAATCACCAGTTGTACCTCTACTACCGGTTACCTGAAACCAACTATAAATATAGACTGGAATGATGGAGCGCAAGCGTTAATCACTTTCTCACAGGAGGTAACGAAAACATGTAGTCCCGATGCTTCGCGAGGTTGACGTAACGGTTCAACTGCAGTCCCCGGAACAAGACCACCGCATACACCGAAAAGTCGCTCAGTTTCGATAAAATGTTATTGAGCAATAGATAATGACTACAGGAGCGTGGCTAATGTGAAGCCGTACACCGCGCCGTTCCGCTTAGCAGTTCTCAGCAATCCATGTTCACTTCTTTTCACGCTTTCACACTAATATACAAGTCCCCAAATTTTCTTGTGCCGTGGAGAGTCGCAAACGTTGAATTATTTTTATACGTGATTGCGTGCTGCTGTAATTCTTCGAATCCAGAGATGCACACGTTGAAAGGGTTTGCTTATATACAGGAATAAAACTAGCCACCGTGGTTAATTATTCAGTTATTCTTTATTTAATTAATTTCGGTTTTTCCCACAACCATCGTTTACAAATAACGAAATTACTTTCCGAACAACACAGTACTTCAACCTTGTGTGTTTTATTTTTATTTCCTCAAACGAAGTATTTTTGGAAATAATTTATTCATTAACGTCATATACTGTTACGCTTCACCACCGAACCATTTGGGAAAGCCGAAGATCAATGTCGATATTCAAATCAGCAGCTTTCATAAGACGTATGTTTTCTAAATCGGATTTTTTTTTTGCGGAACAATGTAGGTAGTTTGAGCAGGATGACCTAATCTTAACATTTACCAGCGTGCCTATTTTTTAGTTTGTAAGAGTTATTTAATGTTTATTAATCTTACTCCATCAATATTTTTCGGCCAAGCCCGATCTGGCGAAAACTAGTTCTTTTGCTAATTAAGTCCTGTACTTTTATTGAAACGGGGAACATTCAAAAAATATATATCACACAGAGTTCAATTGTCAGTACCATACATTTTTCGTAAATCATATATTGCCTCAATATTATTGGAAATACTACAGTGCTTCACAGGAACAAAAATGCACTTAAAAAGATGGTGGACTCAACATTATTTCATCTTCTGCACATGCCTCTCTTTTGCGTTGCTGTAATTTGGTGATCACAGCAAAGGTCCTTTAAAAAAAGTTCCGCTTATCGGTTGAGCTCATTTTAAACTTCAGCTCCAAAATCTCGATTCTTCAAATCAATGACGACCTGTGGAAATTGACAGCAAGTATAAAAAAAACATGGTCATTTGGGAAATGGATCGCAGGGTTATTCAGCCGGCCATGAAAGATATTAATATTGACAAAAATGCACCTTTCCGAAATATTTCAAATCACTCATCAATTTAATAGCTGTATTGACTCGGTTAAGCCCAATAATAAGCGAAAGGGATGGACTGATAAGGCCATCTTCAAAGTACTCCAAAACTTCTTCACCTGCTTCGCTGTAGAGAGGAATAATGAAACAGTTTAATAAGATGATACCAGGTATAAACATTTTCTGTATTATCTCTTACTGATAGGATTTATGCTTTTGTTTCCTATATTCCCGAATGTCGATGCAACTTGGAGTCAATGTATTGTTCTTCGTCACATCATCATTTTTGATCGGTGTTATACCGGCGATAATAACCCGACCTTTGATGGACAAACGTAAAGTATGCTTCACTTACGTGCATAAATAATGCATTCGTTGCGTAGCTCATTGCATACCTTCACGTGACAGATATTGAACAAAAACGGAAAAATTGTCATCTCTGAGCATATCCCTCTGGAATTCTGATTTGTAGATATTGGTGAAGCTGGAAAAAATCGTGTACGGTTATCTTCTTATCAATATACTCAAATTTTAATACGTCTCTGTGGTTCGTTCTTTAGGCTAAAATTAAGCTGTAGCGCGATTCTGTAACTCGATATAACTCGGTAGCTGCCGAGGTATAACTAGTTACAAAGTTGCGCTATCGGTTCGGTTAGACTGAAATAAATGCTGAGGCAGTATCGATTATTTTTAGAAATTTCGTTTTTATATTTTCCAAATCAACGTTTATATCAAAACGGCTGGAGTTTTTCTGGGAACCTTTGTCATGAGACAATAAACACTTCTAGAATTTGTATGCACTTTGGTTCTTCTGGATCTGCCAAGTAAAATCTGGGAAATTGCAGATTTAAGGGCGGAAATACCATTAAAATCTACCAAAACGTTATATTCCGTTTTCCCTCATAAACGTCACTATAGCATCTTTAGAACGTTAAGATGCCGAACTAAATTGAATTTTCATTTATCAAAACTTTAAACGCGTTTTTCTCAGACTGTTTTCGAAATTAGCGTAAGAAATAACTTAAAATAATTGCATCGTTTCCGTTCAAATTTGACACACAGTTTTAATAACATTACTGTGTTATTGTTGAACTCATATGCTTTGAAAAATTATTTTCAATAAGTATTTTTTTATTGCCAAATAACGAAAAAATTTCATGTAAAATTCCAACGATGTTTTTAAGTGGGCTATTTCGTTAATTTTTTCTCCCTTTTTTTCGGTTCATGCCCATCGTAGGAATGTTAATAAAGAAAAATTCACCGTTTTCTTTTAAGTCCAGCCATCCGGGAGGATAATGCCATAACTCTGCCATCGTTAATTAATTTATAATATAAAAATACATTATAATAGTCCAAAGTGATAGTCAATAATATAATTTATGTTCAAATTTATCTATGTTTCGAATTTCTTAAGCAAACCGTTCTTCTTTTTTATTCGTAAAAATGTATGTATTTGCAGCTATTTAAAGTCCCTCGCCGCCTTAAGAGATCGGGGGTTTATGAGGAAGCTTCTCCAAAAATACTCAATGCAAAACAATTTCGTTAGCAATATTAATAATCACCTGACTGAACTGTTAATGTTTTTTACCCTATATAGTGATTATGGATGTGTGACAGTATAGAGAAAAAATATTTTTTTAAATACTATTTATTAAATACTAAATATTTAAATATATATGAAAAGAACTGGTGTGCTGACATAGTGGTAAGCGTGCTTGCCCCTGAACCAGAACATCGGGAGGTCGCGGGTTCGAATCCCAGTCTCGTAGCCTTGGAGAAAGATATATACCGGCATGACGTATCTCCTCTACACGGATGTCACGTACCCGGAACGGTACGTGATGTGTCGTGTGTATGGCGTGTAACCCGTGATTTATTTCTCGACGAAACGCGACTAGCTCCGAAACTGGGAAGCGAACCTGGGATCGGCTAGGTTTTCCGCAGATTCCCTATACCCATGACAGAAATGTGATGGTAAATGCGATAAAGAAGGGGAGTCGGATGTGGCCGCAAGGTGGGGATGCGAAATGGAATATGATAGGGAATTTAATACGGGGACGGTAAATTAAAAGGGTTATTATGGAATATATATTCCATAACTCTTAATACCATATGAGCCTAAAATACATTCCCGAAGGTCACGCGAGCGAGGCCACGGGAAAAACTTGATTAATGTACAATATCTATTCACTACCCACTTAATATAAACCGCGAATCTCACCGATCCAAATGCTTTTTGAAATTTTTTCCGTCGACGTCTTCAAAAACTCCGGCGATATCTCGTTCAGCTGCGAGATTGATTATTTGCTTCATCATTTCGCGCTCATCAAATTTAAGGGATGTAAAAGTTCCCTTCTCACGAATAAAGTTAGATCGTTCCTCCGACGCTGAGACAGCGATTACCTATCGGATAGTTTTTTCCTGAATCAACCATCACTCCTCTAAAAGTCCTAACGGACGATCGATGATGGTTCGGCGCACCAAGTTCAATGTGCGTGACATCTAACCAACCGAACGAGTAATAATAATAAAAATTTCTGGTGTACTGTTCTCCATACGAACGAATATGGTTCGACAGTGAACCAAATCCTTGATTTGGCCGGACCATATTCGATTGTCTGTTAGGACTTAAAGAAATTTCTATACAATGTCTTCTGTAAGAACCTTGGAGCGAAATACATTCGTTGCAATGTCCACAGCTGCAAGGCCCACACCTCCCAATCCTACGTTCACCAGAACAATTTCATTTTCTTCGAGATTAGCCTGCTGTTGGAACCCGATTAAGGCTTTTATGTAGCTATTCATCAGGCAAACAACGTCGATCATTTTCATTGAACTTGGTACCTTCCAAACATCCTGTTACGTAAATGTTTAACATTATTTTTTTAAATACTTGTTGCAGGTATTACAGGTTGGATAATAATAAAATGGTAAAAAGTTGGATAATAATAAAATGAGTTATGCCTTTAGAAATTTTTTATCGCCACAAAAACTTATCTCTCGCCATCGTAAATAAAAGTATTCTCGAAAAACGCTCGATTACAATTGAAGTAAATATAGTTTGAAAGACAATACAATACTTCATTGTTGTCATTGCATCTAATGAAGGTATATGAAAACATACTTTCTTCCATGCTAATGCGCACGTCAATTATGCAGAGGGCTCTGCTTAGGAAAATGTTTCAAGCATCATGCAAGCTGTTTTAATCATCAATAGTAACAAATTTGGGACACAAGCTCACTCCGATTTCTGCTGAACATTTTTCGGCAAGACCGCCCCAGCGTTCTCTGTTGAGCGCTACTACATGGTCGCCAACTTTGAAGCCCTCCTTCTGCGCATCATCACCGACTTGCAACAGCTTTCCAGCAACCTCGTAACCCACGATTATAGGTAACACAGGTGTGTGAATGTAAGAATTTTCAGCCAAAAGAATATCCGAGCCATTTAAGGCACAGTAATTAACATCGATTAGAACCTGCAAAAGTGGGAGATTTTCAACTTATCACAGATTGAACTATGGATTCAATAACTGATTTGGTTACATCTTCCAATTCTAGCATAACTCATTTGAGGAATTAACTAAGCCAATAGATCATTGACATTGATTATCTATTAACGAAACATGTTTGGTTCTGATACATGTTACATTCGAATTCTTTATTATTTTGGATTAGAATTACATTCTTTGGAAAGAACATAGAAAACATATATTTCTTGATATCTTTAGCCTCCTCTTAAGCGAGCTTTGCTCACTTTTGAGGTAGTATATATAGACTTTACCATATACTGTATTTAGATTTGGAATTACATTTAGGAAAAAAACATAAGGAAGATATACTTTTTTAATAAATTTAGTCACTTCTTAAGCAGACTTTGTTCACTTTTGTATATACATCCCCCTATGTATTTTGGCTACCGAGTTTTAAATCAATAAATACTGTGTTCAACTAATCTTTTTTGATCCTTACAATTTAAGAACCTCTCGGAGCACCGGAATAACTAACAAATAAATTCTATATTTATGAACATTTCTTGTGTAACTACTGCCACGGATATCCATGGTATTGACAAGTAAATGAAAATATGCGTTTGCTTTAAAAAATCGGATTATTCGATTAAATTTTTTATCAGTTTCAACTATTACTGACCAAATCTTATCCCAGAAATCTTGTACCAGTCATATATTACTACAGCGTTATTCCAGCAATTGCCATTGAAATAATAAAAATGTTCGGCACATACTAGTAGGAAAAAAACCGATGGTCTCTATATTTTCGTTGATGAAGCATGAGAGAGGTCAAATTGAAAGTCTCTGTTAACCTAGTGTAGATACTTTTGCAACATTTCAGATCATATGGCCAGATACACATCACTTTCATTTTCAATATCTAACATTTTCGAGATTCTGACATGACAAAAGTGAGGATTTTCCTGAGACGAATTGTAAAATTGGAGCTTTCGATGATATTAACAAACTCTAAAGATATAATTTCGTTCAAGGTTAACTAAAATCTTGTTCGATCGAACCATCGTTTAATCGAACCTCATTCGAATTTTGTAATTTCGGAGGCTCAACATATTCAATCTTCAGGGGTCCTTTAAACTCCCTCAAAACTGCAGCCGGCATCTTTCCCTGCTCCAGGGACGGGGGGCCGACTTTTCCGGTCTCCGTACTGGACAATTGTTCTTTTGGCAGTGTAGTATTGAATCGAACGACTGTCACACGGTTCATCAAATTGCCACTGTTTTTTCCGAGCAAATGCGATATTATTCGTAGTGTCGCAAACGCTGTCATCGCGATAATATAATGTTCTTAACTGGTCTCCTTTCCCCACGGAAGATACTATTTTATTAACAGCGGATTTAACTGTCAACAAATAATTTGAGTTTGGGGGTAAAACATGCAGAGTGGGTTCGAAAACTCTCTTAGTGGGTTGTAAGTCTCGTGAAGTTAGCACCGCAACGTTCGAATATCGGATTTTTTTTCTCTAATGATTTGAAATCGTTCGCAGGTGATTTTTAGATCAACTCGAACGTTTGTTCGATCAGCGTTTCGTTAAAGAATAGAAATAAAAAATGACTGTGAAATTAGCGCCACCATTTTTATCCATATCGTTGTTGACATTCTTTGGGGGGGTCATTTGATCCGGTTTGTAGGTGCCCAATATAAAAATTAAAGCGTGTGAGAATTGCGTCCAGCCGCTATGTGCGTAGTCGCCCTTTTTTAATCTCCCGCGTCATGGAAAAGTGATACCCACCCTAGCTCGATTCCGTAATAGCCTCTCCGTTGCGTGCGATGAGCGGTTAGCGACGCGTCCGTGAAAATGTTTTCCCCACAATCACACTGCAAGCGACGAGTGACTAGGGGTGTGTTCCGATATTACCGCGAGTACTGTCAGTACTGCGAATGCCGTTCCGATATACGTGAAAGTACGATTTCAATGCGCTTTCGTGCTCATATGACGTCACAGATTTTGTCATCACTTCCGGCTTTCGTTACTGCGGCTCGCGAGGTAAGGCACGAAGCCAGCTGATCATACGAACCACGAGCGGGAACAAAGAAAAAGAAATGTCGGCGTCCACGGAGCTTTTATTATTAGATGCGGAAGAGAATAAAGAGTACACAGTCATTGTGAGTGCCGCAGATGCGGAAAAAGCACGGAAAGGTATGATCAAATTGAACGCCCATATTAAATTAAATAATTTGAAAAGGTTTACTACCCTCTTCGATTATTCAATTTTGACAATGTAAATCATTACGAAAGTAACCTCACATTTTGCGGAGGAACATCATTTCTTGGACGCACCATAATAAGTGTTTGATGTATCCATAAGTCATATAATTACAGTTGCAAAGGTATAAACACAGTTTTCTATTGACAAATATTTTTATTTGTAAGACATGAAATGGTCCTTAGGACGCGACGTTACAAAAAAGTTATTCCGCATCTTGGGCCAGAAAATGTTTTGTAACTGTCTTGAATTTAGATGTTTCGGCTAAACTACTGTTCAGACGAATCAGTTGGATTTCCTAAATGATTAACAGCATATAAAAAAATGACATATGAACGTAAATGAACGTGATGAAAGAGTAACGAGTAGTTAAAGTTGATTTTGAGGAAAGTGGTTTTTGTTATAAAATATTCGTCGGAGCAACATGTGGAATAGCTTTTAATGGTTCGAGAAATGCTTGCGTATAGTAAACTATATTTATACTGTTAATACTATAGGTTACTGAAATACACCATCGATACCTTTTATAGATATGAAATTTGCTGCACTGCTGCTCAATGCGGCCAAGCAGCTATGTATAACTGAGGCACTACCGATTTGTCCATCGCAGGCAACTAATCGAAGTAAACAAATTGTCAGTTGTTAGTTGATGATACTTGTTTCGTCTAAGTAATTTCCAATGTACTCATTTTATATAAGCGAGCACCAGTTCCAATGGATCTCAAGATATGGACCACGCCATACAGGAAACAACAGAACGTAATTAAAACTTAGATGTTCTAAGAAGTTATTCGTGAATTTATTATTTGAAATTAATTAATTTCGAATGTGTTTGTTTTGTTTCAGCGAGCACGAGCACGAGTACGCTTCTAGGCAATGGTGGGAGTAAATTTGTAATAGTATATTGTAGTTAGATGATAACTGTAATTTTTCCTTGCTCTAGGTACACATATTTGGACAAAACCGGAAACTTTATTCTTGTTGAGCACCTTCGAGAAATACAAGGATGAATATCAAGATGGAAAGGGAACCGTCAAACAATTTTGGACAAACATTGCGAGATGTATGGAAGAAAAATGGCCTAATATTTCCGGAATAAAATGTTCCACTAAATTTCAGGCTCTCAAACGGATGTATAAATCCATAGTTGACCACAACCAAAAAAGTGGCAATAATCGCAAGGAGTGGGAATATTTTAAGGTTAATTTCTCATTCGTATATTATTTCACTGAAACTCTATCGGCATTATTACACGCTTAATACTTTTGGTGCTATATATTACAAAAATAAAAAATTAGAATGGAAACAAAAACAGGGATCCTATAATTCTGTTAGTTACAATCGAACACTCATTAATACGTATCCCGGTAATTATACAGTTATAGAACTGATCATTATTATTTTGTAACGTGTATCAAAATTTGATGAACTGAACGATTTTTTCCTTCAGATTATGGACAAACTTTTCGCAGATAAACCTTGGGTAAAACCATTGGCAGTGGCGGGTTCGCACGTCGACGGAGACGATGAAGACGAAGAAGACGAACCCCAAGGAAGAAGTAAGATCATGCACTAAAAAACCTTATAAGGTTAACCGATTAACACCCAAGCGACAATGTTTGGACATTTAAGAGAAAAAAGAATTTTTTTGCCGTCTACAGCAGAAATAATGTCACCCTATAGATAGAATAGCCTGTTATTCCAATTTATGGCATTATCCTTGAGCTGCAACCCTTTCTTAAATGTAAAAATGAGGTTTTAGCTTGAAACTCTGGGTAAAATCACATCATTCGCGGACCAACATCAACAAATATTTTTGATCGCTACAAAACGTAGTATTCTCACTTATTTTGGTATAAAATTCATGAATTTGGCTCGTACAGCGATATGGCGGAAATGCAAACCGTTGCCAAAGGTGAAAAGAAAAAAACTTACGTTTTTCAGAGATTTTACCTTTCACCCTTGCGAAGTGGTTGAATTTTTTGCCATTGCGCTGTATGGAACAAATTTGTGAGTTTTATACCAAAACAAGTAGGAATACAAAGTTTTTTGGTGATTTAAAATGTTTTTTCATATGTTTATCCACGAATGTTTTGATTTTACCCTGATCTTGAAGTTAAAACCCCTTTTTTACCCCGTAGGAAGAGTCGCAGCTGAAGGATAATGCCATAAATCAAAATAACTTGTTACTTATAGAATATTTTACTCATAGGGTAATATTATTTCTGCTTTAGACTACAAAAGCCATCCTTGTTTTCTCAAGTGTCCAAACATAGATGCTTGGGCGCTAATCGGTTTACATGAGGCTGATTTATTATATTTTATATTTATGATTCTAGATACTAGAAGAAAAAAATCTCATCCGTACCTTCGAGATTTCATAGAATATAATAAGGGGGAACAAAAAAAAGCCGAGAACTTCGAGAAAAGCATCATGAAGAAAAGATGGCTTCGTTGAAACGTTTGGAAAATATGGTGGAAAGATTGTTGGAGAAAGACTAAATGCGGACATATCAATTGGGGAAGAAGACTGAAGAAGAAAGTCTCAGACTTTCTCGTCGTCACGTTCTAGTCGTGAAATTAGTTTTTAATTCGATTGATGTGGCGATTTATAATAAGTTTTGAGTTTTAAGATTTTGAACGGGGGAAAGATTGTTGAAGAAAGACCAAATGTAGACATATCAATGGGGGAAGAAGACTGAAGAAAAAAGTCTGAGACTTTCTCGTTGTGAAATTAGTTTTTAATTTGATTGATGTGGCGATTTATAGTAAGTTTTACGTTTTAAGATTTTGTATGCCCCTGTTACTGTTATAACCAGTGTAATTATTATTATTGCGGAAAAATATCTTCTCTGTTAAAGTTAATATGATACGCATAATACTAAATCTACTATATTTTTTATATAAAAAATAAGCAGATATTAATAGACATTCTTACGAAAAGAAAAAAAAAAGTATTATTCAACATTCTTACGAACCAAATATTAAAGACCAAATATTAGAAATAAGAAACCATGGAAATGTTTATTTTCGTACTTATGTATACAATATAGAAAATAAATAATACAAAATTCATTCGAAAACCAAATTCCGCAGTTAAGTGGTTAAATGTTTTGCACTGCATACATAATAGCATTTCTTTTATCAATGCCTTCTCTTTGTAAATTATCATTTAATATTTGTACTCGCGGTTCAGCATTCGTTTCGTTAACGATTACTGGAATATTTATTATGTCGTGCTGCGATAAGCAGATGTTATGCATAATGCAACACGCAATAATATATTTCGGTATTAAATCCGTTCTGCGCATCGGTAGAGTGTCCAATAAGCTTCGGAAACGAGCTTTTAGAAGTCCTAATGATCGTTCGACAATCATTCTCGCAGAAGAATGAACGAAATTGAATTTTCGTTGTGCGTCAGATAAATGTCCATTATCTTTGAATGGCACCATAACATATTTTGAAATCTTGTATGCCGCATCTCCAAGAACATGGCTGTCATAATGAAAATTCACGTCGGTGCACATGTTCTCAAAATTTGATAATCGGAACACTCGCATATCATGAACGGAGCCTACTTGTCCTGCGTAGCAGTGAATGAACTTCAATTGCGGATCACAGATCACCTGAAATAGGAGAATAAACGGTAGTTTTAGAAAAATTTGGGTACTGCACTGTTTCTGTGGAAATGGAATGTACTCTATAAATGGTTGTTAAATAGGGTTTCATTGATAAAGTAGTAATACCAATACAATACCTGTAGTTGGATCGAGTGGAATCCTTTTCGGTTTATGTATGCAGCGCTGTTGTGTTTCGGTGCAGTTATTTTAATGTGGGTTCCATCCACAGCCCCAATGACTCCTGGGAAACCATATGTCTGCTGCATTGCATCTATATTTCCTCGCGCTTCCTCTACGCTTGGCCATTTGATGAAAGATGCTGCTCTTTTATACAGAGCATTCACAACCTTTCGTACGCTTCGCCACGCTGTCGCTTTACCGACGTTAAATCGGTCTGAAACACAACTATACCATTCTTTTATTAGACATATATTTTATATACAATTACAAGTACAATCTAACAATCCACTAGACCTCTTACCGGTAGGAACTTGGTGTAGCCATAATCCAGATTGCGATGAGTAGCTGTCTCTCTGGCGATACTGGATGCCTTCCGTATCTGCCGCTATGTTTTGAAAGATCTGGCGCTATGTTTTGAAAGATCTGGCGTTAACAGATTTAGCAGAACTTGAAAAGTTCTGCGTTGCATCCTGAAATTATCAATAATTACCACGAATAAAATGAAGACTTCTGTTCCTTGGAAAATTTATATCTCATGTAATCAACGTTTAGATATCCTAGGAGTGTAGATGAAAAATTAATAGCTAACCCAGCAACGACGTGTATTTTCATATTTCTTTGATTACAACTTTTAAGGCATGAAATTATTATCTATACAATATGTTTTACTTACCGGAAATGCATTCTGAACTCTTCGTCACTATACGAAGCGACAACATCCTCGACATAATTTCGACAACGTATACAGGGTCTGATATTCGCGTTCTTCGTTGACATTAAAAATAGGATTACGTTTTCTTCGTCATCTGATGATTCACTGTCCGACGATTGCACTAAATTTTTCGCATACTCGGTTATTGCGGCGATTTTGAAATTCATTTTCTTTCAAATTCACTGATGTATGCTTATACTGACACTATGCAATAGAGGTTATGTTTCATACGACATGCGAACGCGAATCGCAGTATACTGTGATGTCGTTCCGTTATACATGTGCCACAGTACAAAATAAATAGTGCCAGTAAAAACGGAACGGTCCTGCAGCTGTATTCAGTGACGTCACTTCGACAGTACTTGCCGTAATATCGGAACACACCCTAGAGCAACTAGCGATGCGACAAAAATTGAATGCAAGGTTACTTGAAACAAAAATTATGCTAAAGTGCGCGAAGAACTAAAAAATTATTCCAATAAATGTAATGTGTGTTAATAAATAGAAGTCAGCTTTCTGTTTACTCCATAATTTCCTCAGTGAAAGGACTTTCGAAATAAAAAAATTATCGGAAACGTTGCAGCGGAACAATTCTTGGAATCACGTTAGCCCTCGAGAAATGTAGCGCCTTGTCTTTACAATATTCGTGGTCAAGCTCACAATCAGGGACCTCCGTGAAGTTGGCCCCCCGATATGATAATAAATAATTCTAATTAATGTTAATCGTTTGAGAATCGTTTGAGAGAAAAGAAAAATTGTTTGAGAGTTTATCGTTTTTCCAAGAAAAACAATTTAAATTTTCGCGTGAAGTTAGCCCCCAGATTTTTTTTAATCCGTGAAAAACGACATTTCTCAATTTTTTTTATCGCTTGAGAATCATTTGAGAGGGTTAGAGAGTTCAAAAAAATTACTCTAGCGTTCATATTTTATGAAATATAAGAATTTTTCCAAAAACGCGACCAACCGCAGGGCCGTGTCACGCATAAGGCTCACCCAGCTCGTCGTTCACAAGCAGAGAATATGAAAACTTGCCTAAAGTGCCTAAAATGTAGCACAAATAATAGAGAATCGTTAGAGACGGTTTGAGAGTTCGATAAAATCGTTTGATAGTTCATATTTTATGAAATATAAGAATTTTTCGAAAAACGCAACCAACCGCAGTGCCGTGTCACGCATGGGGCACACCCTGCTCATCTATCGCAAGAAGAGAATATGAAAACTTGCCTAAAATGTTTAAAATGCCTCGCCTCGCCACCTTCCAAAACAATTCGATTTTTGACAGGTCGTTGACCAGGCACTCTAACCTCGTACATTCGTTCGAAGTAAATTACATGTAATGTGTAGTAGTGTGTGATAAAGAGGAGTTTGTTTTTTCGTCGCGTTTTGGTGCATTTATTTTGCTGAGAAGAACAAAACGAGCCCGGTGGTCGAGGACGACGCGTCAGGACGCCGGCACACCACCGACGAAAAATCCCGACAAAGAAAGAATCAACGAGAAAACCGTTGCGGCCGATTACAAGGCGAAGAAGATCGGGGAAAATAGCGACAGCGAGAAGCCGAAGGAGAACGGCGAGGAGAAAACACCGGAAGTCAAGGTATGTGTTAGAACGCGATTTAGGAGGGGTAGAAAACGATGGAACTCTTTGATTTTCAACAATAACCGTTTATTTTAGCACGACGAATTTTTGGCGGGTGGTTACTGTCGACCATCTTAGTCTTAACTACTACTAGAAACGAAAAACCCCCAGAGCTGCCCGCGACGTTTATCGGTGGCGCGCTCTAGAGTCTGATATACGAACTCAAACTATAACATCCTCCTATCTTGAGTTGGGAAAGATTTTGCAACTCAAAATAAAACAAAACATAAAATGATCAGAATAGAAACGAAATAGAGCCAAACATTACCCATAAAGAAATCTAGACATTGAGATTTTTTGGAGCGTTAACTTGATGCCGGCTTCTCGCACGTGTCGCTGAATTTTAATTTTTCTCTGGCGACGTCGTATTTTCGATAGGAATACGACTCGACAATGTCGGTAAATGTCGACTTTCGTCGGCTCGTCCTCGTTCCACCACAGGAACCGTAGCACGTCTCGGTCTGTTGGCGTTACACTGATCTGGAGAAAAGCTCGTTTTACGTCGGAAATAATTCCAATTCTTTTCTCTCGGAATCGTAGTAACATCGTCGGAATCAGCTCTATAAGGTTTGGACCGACTTCGAGACACTGATTCAGAGAGGGCGATCCTTGCTCTTTGCTGAGGCGTCGACGACGGGTCTCAAGGGCGTGGTGCTGTTCTGTTTGATCACGCGTCGATGTGGTAGATAGTAACCGCGTTTGTCCTCTTCCGTCTTCTTCCGTCTTCTGTAATCTTCGAAAAGATTTTCAGGCTTCAACCTTTTCGTGTTTATCTCCAATCTCTTGAACGCGACGTCTTTGTTGTCCGAGAGCGGTGGATGATTTTCTTTCCAAGGTAGGAGAATTTCGTAACGTCCCTTTTCATTTACCTTGACCGTTTGTCGAAAATGATTTTTCACTTGTTCTTGATGAGCTTCTTTGGTTTTCGTCTCGATGGGATCGGTGATTCCCAGCGTGTCGAGGCTCCACAGATCTGAGACACTGGCAGTCTGTGTTATCATGGAGGCTGACAACAATGCCGCGTCGACTCGCGGAACGTCTCTCTGTGCAGTTTTCCCCAACATCGTCCATCCCAGGCGAGTCTCTATCGCTGTCGTGCCGCACTTGAAATTTTGCAGTCGTCCGGTCAACAATTTACCCACGATATCCGCTCCTATGAGTATCGCGATGGGCTTATTGCTCTGGCCAACATGTCAGTCGTATACCATCTTGCGCCAACTCTTGAATCCAAGAACCTCTCGTGATGCCAGAGATACTGTGACAAATCGTGTCTTAGTCCAGCGCAACAAAATTGCACGCGTACGAGTCGTCCAGGCTACGGAGTCGTATACGATACGCTTTGTGTTGCTGTGCTTCGGTCTTCGCGCCTCCGAACAGCAGATGGATTATGCTCTGCCTCCCTACTTCCTCGTGTCCCAGTTCCTCGACGGTTTGACGCAAAACGTACGAACGATGTGAGCCCGTATCCAACACTGCTCTCACTATACGCTCTTCTCAATTATTGTACACTTTAACCCTCACGGTCTGCAAAAATATTTCGTTATTACACGAGAGATTCGCCAGACTACTCTCCGTTTGACTCTTCGGCGGTCCGTCTCCGTGACTCTTCGTTGTCGTTGTTTTTTCGGACGTCATTCCTCGGCACATGAGTAACGCGTGGTTTCTACCGCATTATGCGTACTTTTGCTTGTATTTGCAGAACCTTCGGCCATGACCTGTCTTGAGACAATTGAAACAGGCGTTTTTCTGTTTCACGACCTCCTGTCTCTCCTCCATCGACATTTTCCTCGCCTTTTCACACTGTGAACTCTCGTGAGCCTCGCTGCAAAATATGCACTCGGGTGATTTACCCTCTTTTGTGGTCAAAAGCGCGGCGGCCGTCGCTGTGTCGTTGCTCGACTTGCTCTTCGTTTTCTTTTTTCTTTTCTCTAGTTCCTTGCCGAGACCGAAACCGCTCACTGCCATCGCAATCCTTTCCTCATTCTCCACCTCGGCTTGCAAGAACGTCATTAGATTCGCGAGACGCTCTTTGGGGTTAGGGACTACCGGCACGCTGTTCCCTGGTTCTCTCGCGGCAAACTGGATGGCGCTACTCGTCTGTCTCTGCCAGGTCCGTAGCAATTCTTCCGGCAACGACTACTCCACGAGGGGATATAATATGGCCGCGCACGTGTCTGTTGTCACGCCCAACGACTCGAGCGATCGTATATGCGTCTCTAATTTGTCGTAGACGCTAGCCAACGAGACCGACTCTTTTGCCGCCAACGCGTTGTTGAGCACCAATTTTAACAGCTCGCGCACGTACACCTCTACTAACAATTCGTTTTTTCCGAACCGACTTTTTAGACTCTTGATCACCTTGTCGGAATTTTCCGCCGTCGGTGGGTAGCTGTTCACGAGTTCACTGGCCCGCGAGCCGGTCACCATAGCTTGGATGAGATACTGGAATTTATCCTCTCTCTTGATGGACTCGTCTTCGAGAATATTTTTAAACTGGCTCCAGAACTGCAGCCACTCACGAACATCGCCGTTGAATTTCTTGAGTTCGATCTTTGGCAGTTTGAATCCCCGTCGATTGTCAAATGGCGCATTATTATGCGGCGGTGCCGCGGGCAGGCCCTGTTGCGTGATCGACGCATTAAGATATTGAGCCGTCTCGACAATTCTCGCGACGTCCACCTTCGCCCTATGATATTTTACTCGTTACTCGTCCGCAGCTAATACCTCCGTTTCCTGCTCGCTCTGCGTCGCGTCTGAATCGACCATGAGATCGGTCATTTTCGTGTTGAAATCCTCGAGCTCACTCGCCTTGTTCTTGAGCAGAGCAACAAGACTCACTTATGCCACCAATTTAACCCAAAACACGCAACTCTTATTCCTGTCACGGCCGCCACAATGTTAGAACGCGATTTGGGAGGGGTAGAAAACGATGGAACTCTTTGATTTTCAACAATAACCATTTATTTTAGCACGACGAATTTTTGGCGGGTGGTTGCTGTCGGCCATCTTAGTCTTAACTACTACTAGAAACGAAAAACCCCCAGAGCTGCCCGCGACGTTTATCGGTGGCGCGCTCTAGAGTCTGATATACGAACTCAAACTATAACAGTATGTGCATGCTATCATACTCAACGGCTTTGGGGATATCAAGGGTCTAAAGGTGCTGAGAAAACCTGAGCCTCAACTCAGAGAGGGTGAAGTGTTTATTCGGGTCAAAGCATGTGGCCTCAACTTCCAGGCTGCTATGACACGATAGGGTGTCATCGATTCTCCACGGAAAATTCTGTTCATCATGGGCTCCGAGTGGGCTGGTGATACCCAGGCTGCCCAGGCTGCCTGGTCACGAAGCCTGGCCAGAGCTCATTGTGGTGTACTTGGATGCGGCAACCATCACCATGGATTACGCCGTCATTAACATACTACTATTCAAGGTTGCATGTATTACTCCTGGCAAGACTTTTCTGATCCACGCCGTCAGGGGCGATGTAGGCCAGGCAATCATTGCTAAAGACGACTCACAGCATCACAATCTTTGGTCTTTACAGCCCATCGAAAAACGACGAGCTCAAATTGACCAGCATGATTAATGTACTAACGCATGGAAGCGAGTACAGGCATGAAGTAAGGAGAATATCGTCAGGGGCCGTTGCCAGTGTTTTCGATTTCGTTGGTGGCAAGGAGTGCAGCAGAAGATGTGCCTTGCGAAAGACCATGGAAAAATATGTTTTCTAAGGCTCGAGCAATGTCGTAACCAGTGCACCACAGACTTTCTTCTCCGTTGCCCGACACTGGAGGTGGATGGACAAAATATTGCCGATGAAGCTCTTCGAGGAGAATAAGACACTGTCCAGGCTGTATCTCCATCATTTGATGCATCGGCATTGTCCGTATATCTTTCTGAGGTGAGCGGTGGACAATGTGTAGCTAAATAATGCTCAAGGTATTTGTTTTAATTTATTTCAAAGGATGGTAAGATGTCAGCATCATTGGGGATGCGAGCATTCCATTTCAAATTCGTTCGGGTCAATGTGACCCAGTGTGTAAAGGAAGGACACCACTGACACTGCTCATTTTCGACGGTTACCTTTGAAATCTTTTAAAAATAAAGCAATAAAATACATAGTTAAAAGATCGTTTACGCTTTATTAGGTACAGATTAAAGTATGTAGAACAGTGTATTTGTTGGAAGAATAGAAAATGGCGGTGGACAAGTCGCTATAGCACTACTGGTTTTCAGTCAACCCTCTCCATGCTGTTGAAGTTTGCATCGTTCACCCCTCATTGATTTTTTTGAATGTTTTCTTTATCGTTAAACTTTATTTGGTAAAGGACAAAAAATCACTTTTTCTGGATTTTCAGTAAATCTACCACCACGTTACAAATATTGATGCAAATACTAATGTTGCCGCGTTTTTTTTTCAGTTCGATGTACTCCCAATAACCCTGTTATTTTTCAAACTGATCTATCGAACCGTTTTCCATCAAAAGTTGATCGAAGGTTCATAAAACAATTGACGGAACAAGTGTGTTATTCCTAAACATCGTGTAATCAGCATCAAAATAAAAAGACTAATTTTCTTCCACTTTTTTCACAACTTGGCACTAGTTGCTTGTTAAATATACGAAAAAATTCGAGAGATTGATATTTTTGTTTTAATTTGAAAAATATTTCCGGAAACAATACTGACTCATTTTTTACACGATTCGGCCTTTGCGCAATATAATTTCACTCATCTTTAATTGCATCAATTACATTCGATACTCGTCGTATTTAATAGTCGATCTGATAACATTTATGCAATTAACTCTCAATATTTTCTATGAAGGTTATTAGGATTATGGAAAGGTTTTTTGTTCAGAACTAGGCATGATCAAAAATTCAAGAAAAAAATGAGTTCACAAAAACATTAGATTAATGTTTTTTACCAAAACGTAGAAAAACTTGACCAAAAAAGGATTAGTTTTGGAAGAAAAGTGTTAGTTGGTTTTTTTCTTCCAAACAAAAGGTTAGTTTTTGAAAAACAAAAGATTAGTTTTTAAGGTTCCAAGGATTTCTTAAAAGTGTTTGCAACAAAACGATATTTCGAAAATTTTACACCGGTGTCCTGAAAACAATTCGCGATCGTAAAATTTTACCGCTCTTCTGTAGAGCGAGACTCCTGCGATCGTCTTTGCTAGAAAATTCGATTCTTGGAGAAACCAGTCGTAGATAAATCCCGGCAGAGAGAACAAATTCTAAACGCAATTGTTTAAACAAAAAGCAGTGTAAAATGTTTTAAGGTTCCAAAGATTTTTTAAAAGTGCTTCCAATGAAACGATTTTTCGAAAATTATACACCGGTGTCCTCTAAACAATTCGCGATAGTAAAGTTTTATCGCTCTTAAGAATTTTGTACAAAATTTAAGAAATTTCGAAAAATCGTTTTATTGGAAGCACTTTTAAAAAATCCTTGGACCTTTAAAAAATTTCCCAATGCTCTTTGTTTAAACAATTGCGGTCGCTATTTCTTTCTCTGCCATGGCTTATGATCGGCAGGTTGTCTGCGGCCGACCAAATTCGCGAGCGAACGAGATTGAACGAGTCTCACTCTGCGAAAGAGTGGTAAATTTTATATTTACTGCAAAAAAAATACGTTTAGCATTTTTTCTCTCTGCCGGGATTTATCTTCGGCAGGTATCTCCAGGGATCGAATTTTCTAGCTATGACGATCGAAGGAGTCTCGCTCTACATAATTCTGTAGAGAAACCAATTTCATGGTTTTTCGATGAACGATTACATTCTCACACGTCGTTCGGTCGTACGCAAACACCTTACATCTATGTGTGTATCACACAATACACACAACTATGCGTAGCGACCATGGTACGCTTGTATTGGAAGCATGCGCTCGCTCGGCAGGAGAGCGGTGAAACTTTGTTGCATTTTACATTGTATATGCAAATGCCATCGAAACTTTTTTTTTTCGACGACGGCTACCACCAAGACTCGTCTTGTGGAAGGGTACCGGCATTTTCCCACTCTTTTTTAATTCATTTAAACAAATAAGCGAGAGGACTAAGCATTTGATTTTTTTTCACTACTGAATTTAACACAATAAACTTGAGCAATTCGACGGAAATCAATTTTCATTACATTCCAACGATGCAAATAAAATTGTTTTTAATTTTTTATTATTTCTTCAGACAAAACTCACTCAAACAAAGCCAAACTTGAGCGATTCGGTGCAAATTAATCTCTATTGCCTTCCAATGATGCACAGGATATCTGTTTCGTTTTTCACTCTTTTCTATACCAAATTCGCCGAATAAAAACTGCAATCTGAGTAATTCAACGAAAATTAATTTCTATTGCATTCCAACGATGCAAGCGATATTCTTCTCAATTTTTATATAAATATTTTTTCAACACGGAACTCCCCGAAATCAACCCAAACTTGAGCACTTCAACGAAAATCAATTTTCATTGCATTCCAACGATGCAAGTAATATTTATCTTTATTTTTTATTTATATTCAATAGCAAATTCACCCAAACAAATCCAAACTTGAACAATTCAACAAAAGTTAATTTGTATTTCGAATTTCGATAACTCATTTTTTTTTCTTCTAATATCATATACTCAAAAGTGAAAAATTTGTCTCGCATCGTGCGTTACAAAGTGCAGGCACAAATACAAGGGCCAGCAAACTCTGAATAAAGTTCGCGCCTCGTAGTTTTCATCGTCGGTGGGGCTTGCTTTTCCGAGATACGTTGCGCCTACGAGGTGACGAACGCGATGAAAAATTGGGAGATCATAGTCGGTGCGTTGACATAAAAACTCATACGTTGGAAACCTGGGTTCATAATCAGACGAAAGTAATGGTTTCTTCCTGCCTTTCAGGATCCTCACACACAATAACGCCAAAGTCGTTCCGCCTGGACCTGAGCAAGCTACACGTTTGAACACCGCAAATCTCGACTATGAACGAAAAACTCGCAGCGAGCCGGGACCTCGGGCATTGCATTCGTTGTTGGAAGAATTCACCGCTCGACTCGTACATATAAATATATCCACGAACCAATACGAGGACCTATCGACTTTAAGCCTCGATAACAGCTTAAAAAAAAGCCATCGAACCAACGTTTTTTTTGCCCGATCACTATTAAGAATGTGACACGCATACATTCCCGCTTAAAAGTTTGAAGCGATCGGAATTTCGGTATTTGGCGATTCGACAAAAATATGATACAAATTCAGAGGTATTCAATATTATGGGAACATTCAGGCCGTATTATAATTATGCCGAAAAAAATATTTCAAAAATTGGACAAACAATACATTAGCGAAGACAATTTCTTTGTGTAGAATTGAATACTCAAGCATTTTCGACTTTTTTGGACATTTTCATTTTCTCTGATCGAGTTTTTCTAACGATTCTATTTACGAAATTATTCGTTTACTTCGAAGCTCTTTGAGGTGATTTACGTCCTTAAGGTTCTTAAGGACCTTAACGTTCTTGAAGTCCTTAATTGTTACGGTTCATGAGATCCTTAAGGTCCTTAATTCTTACGGTTCCCAAGACCGGGTCTTTCTACAAAAAATCACGGCTCAATCATTTGTCAGAACTTGACGTCCTTAAGGTCCTTGAGGTTCTTGAGCCCCTTAAGTTCCTTAAGATCCTTGGTTCCTACGGTTTTTGAGGTCTTTGAGGTTTTTAAGGTTCTCAATTCTTAAGGATCTTAAGGTCCTCGATTCTTACGGTCCTTAATTCGTACGGTTTTAAAGTTCTCAATTCCCAAGGTTCTTAAGACCAGGTCTTTCTACAAAAAAAATACGTTTTATCCATTTGTCAAGCTTGAGGTTCTCGAGGTCGTTCAGTTCCTTGAGGTCTTTGAGGCCCTTAATTCTTAAGGTCGGAGCTTCCTACAAAAAAAATCCCGTTTCATTCATTTTTTAGAACTTTGAAACTAAAAATCCAAAGAGCGAGAAAGTTCTGCAAAGATTCTCAAATAACGAGAACAATCATCGAAGACTTCCAGAGCGAAGAAGGAGAAATCCTTAATAATTTCTCCGACGAATATTCGTCAAGAATATTTGTTACTCATTTTTCAGCATTATTTTTCGAAATCAATGTTCATAAGGAGTTCAATGTATCTGAATTTGTTCATACTTTATTCCAAATCGCTGGGTATTCGAATTCCGTAGCAGATGGCTGGGAAGGTACGCGCGGTACCTTGACGTTAACGTACTAGATAATACGCGAAGTCAATTCAGTAGACGAATTTTCATCGTTGCAGTCACAAAAGATTCGAGGCACGAGTTTTTTGCCCTTCTTTTCCTTGACTGCTAACGAATTAACTCAATCAAATGAAGGAGAAACGAAAAGCAAATCGATGTGTCGCAATTCGGTTTATTCTCATGCGGCAAAATTTCTCCTTCGATCGTGACGAATTTAGGGTACGAAATTTTTCTCTTGTTCCTTTTTTTTTGCAAGTGCCTCAGTTTGAAAAAACGATTTCGCGACATAAAAAGCAATGGAGGACCGTGAGGCGAAGGGAGTTCGTTCTCGGCCCGATCTCAATCCATTTTTCGTTCTAACTTCTCGGTTTTTCGTTGTTGGTTTCACGATTTAAAAAAAATGCCACACATCTATCGTGCAACGCCAAAAACTGCCACGGGGATTTTAACGATGCATTTTCAAAAGCTAATGAAATTAATTGAAATTTTAGTTTTAAGGCTTTCACGGCTCTTTATGTAATTTGAAGAGTATGTGGCTTCCGGATGGAGGCCGTGTTGAGAATCAGCGTTGTGCCGACGTTTCGCAAACGTTACAGTCTGCATCATCAGGGCTGAGAGCTCCGATACTGAAGCTCCCGTGTCTCAGGCATTCCTTATATACTTGCAGTCATCGTTCCAGATCACTGCACCAGCCAATCAGATGTTTTAATTGATCGGCCGGTCAATTAAAAAACCGGGAGGACGGTGTGCCAAATGGGATTGACGTGATATCCACCATCGCTGTTTAGATTGTCCGGATGTTTTCGGATTTCCAAGCCTTCTCGGTGTTTCCTAGAAAAATAGCTGTTTGATGGGGCCAGACTTTGGGCTTTATCGAACTGAATGGCATGACCAGTTTCCATCCAATGCTCGGCCAGGGCTGATTGTCCAATGTGGCCATATTTGATACACCGTTGATGTGCTTTGATCCGTGTACTGATCTTCCTCCCGGTTTCTCCAATGTACACTTTACCGCATGAGCAGGGTATCTTGTACACTCCTGGTGCACTTAATGGTGGTCTTTGGTCTTTTGCACTCGGAACCACTTGTGCTAGCTTCTTCTGAGGTTTGAAGATGACTCGCACGTTATGTTTCCCAAGGACCCTGCCTATGCGATCGGTTATGCCCTGAAGGTATGGAAGGGAAGTTGTTGCTATTATTTGTCCTTCATTCTCCCCTTCAGGTTCTGTTACCGTTTTCGGATCGGCTATTTTTCTTCTTAGTTGTTTGATCGTTCTTTCGATGTTGCCTGGCTTGTAGCCATTATCTCCTAAAGCTTTGCGTAGGTGTTCTAGTTCATCCTCGAGAGAGTTCGGTTCGGAGATCGCTAGAGCTCTGTAGACCAGAGAGCTTATGACCGATTGTTTTTGGGAGGGGTGGTGATGGGACGTAGCGTGGAGATATCTATCCGTGTGCGTTGGTTTCCGGTAAACTTTGTGGCCCAAAGTGCCATCGTTTTTCCGTTGAACCAGTACATCCAGAAAAGGAATTTGATTGTCCTGTTCTATCTCCATGGTGAATTGTATATTGGGGTGCTGGGAGTTGAGGAAGGTTAAGAAATGATTGAGGTTTTCTTTGCCGTGACTCCAAATGACGAAGGTGTCATCGACATAACGGAACCAGGTTGAGGGTTTGAGAGGTGCTTCTTGCAGAATTCTGTTCTCGAAATTCTCCATAAAGATGTTGGCGATGATAGGGGAAATCGGGGAACCCATGGCTGCGCCTGAAGTTTGTTCATAAAACTGGGATTGGAATTGGAAATATGTAGAGTTTAGGCAATGTTCTATGAGGGCTAGTAGGTTAGGAGCAACTTTTTGGGATTTTCTGACTATTTCTAGGGTTTCATGGGTTGGGACTTTGTGAACAACGATACAACATCGAAACTTACTAGAATGTCTTCTGGCTGTACCTTGATGGACTGGATCTTATTCACAAATTCCCGAGAGTTTTGGATATGGGAGTTGTTGAGGCCTACGAGTTCCTGCAAGGGTTTGCAGAGAAAACGTGCCAAATGATAAGTAGGGCTGCCTATGTTGCTAACGATGGGCCTTAGTGGGATGTTGTTTTTGTGTATTTTTGGCAGACCGTAGAGCCTGGGTGGTAGGGATTCCTTGGGTGTAAGGATTTTGATAAGGTTCTCCGACAGGCCAGCCTTCTTTAGAAGTGTCGTTGTTTTCTTTTCTACGCTTGATGTTGGGTCACGTGGTAGTTTCTTGTACGTGTTGGTGTCCTCGAGCAGGTTCGTCATTTTCCTGCAGTAGTCCGTTTTGTCCATGATAACAGTAGCATTCCCTTTATCAGCTGGTAGTACTAAGATGTCCTTGTTTTTCTTCAAATTTTGAAGAGCAAGGTGTTCTTCCTTTGTGATGTTCTGCTGAGGGGGTTTTGCTTTGTGTAGAATATTGGTTATCCGTTGCCTGATATCGTTGCTAGTATCAGGTGGGAGACGGTAGATGGCAGTTTCCACCTGGCTGATGATTTCTCTGGTTGGAATGTCTGTCGGTGTGATGGCGAAATTGTGCCCTTTTGCGAGGACTGATGTTTCAGCTGCGGAGAGTGGGTGGTTGCTTAGGTTTTTTACTGTGTGGGTTAGGATGGGTTGTTTCGTCTGTGGGCATAGTTTCCTGAATTTCTCTATTTGATTCCTGGACCTCAGGTCTGCACAGTGGAGGGCTTGTTCGTGTGTGACCCGGTCAAGATCTTCCCACCGCTGTGGTTCCAAACAGTCAGATAGGCGTAGGTGAAGTTTAAGGAGTTTTTGGGAATTTTGGTCTAAAAGCTTTTTGGTGACAGATATTCTCTCCTTTACCAGTCTCAGCGAGGCCTGGTGGAGGATAGTCTTGGCTTCTTTTGATGGAAAGGGGTTTTTTAATTGAAAACATTTCGGTACCACTTGATGGTCGCGGCACCTTTTTAGGAATGTTAACGAGCACAGCTGGATGTGCAGAGTTTTCCTGAGCTTGGAAAAGGTGTTAACAGAACCCAAAATAGCCTCTCCGTGTAGGCGTTTGCACATCCAGCTGTGCTCGTTAACATTCCTAAAAAGGTGCCGCGACCATCAAGTGGTACCGAAATGTTTTCAATTAAAAAACCCCTTTCCATCAAAACAAGCCAAGACTATCCTCCACCAGGCCTCGCTGAGACTGGTAAAGGAGAGAATATCTGTCACCAAAAAGCTTTTAGACCAAAATTCCCAAAAACTCCTTAAACTTCACCTACGCCTATCTGACTGTTTGGAACCACAGTTGTGGGAAGATCTTGACCGGGTCACACACGAACAAGCCCTCCACTGTGCAGACCTGAGGTCCAGGAATCAAATAGAGAAATTCAGGAAACTATGCCCACAGACGAAACAACCCATCCTAACCCACACAGTAAAAAACCTAAGCAACCACCCACTCTCCGCAGCTGAAACATCAGTCCTCGCAAAAGGGCACAATTTCGCCATCACACCGACAGACATTCCAACCAGAGAAATCATCAGCCAGGTGGAAACTGCCATCTACCGTCTCCCACCTGATACTAGCAACGATATCAGGCAACGGATAACCAATATTCTACACAAAGCAAAACCCCCTCAGCAGAACATCACAAAGGAAGAACACCTTGCTCTTCAAAATTTGAAGAAAAACAAGGACATCTTAGTACTACCAGCTGATAAAGGGAATGCTACTGTTATCATGGACAAAACGGACTACTGCAGGAAAATGATGAACCTGCTCGAGGACACCAACACGTACAAGAAACTACCACGTGACCCAACATCAAGCGTAGAAAAGAAAACAACGACACTTCTAAAGAAGGCTGGCCTGTCGGAGAACCTTATCAAAATCCTTACACCCAAGGAATCCCTACCACCCAGGCTCTACGGTCTGCCAAAAATACACAAAAACAACATCCCACTAAGGCCCATCGTTAGCAACATAGGCAGCCCTACATATCATTTGGCACGTTTTCTCTGCAAACCCTTGCAGGAACTCGTAGGCCTCAACAACTCCCATATCCAAAACTCTCGGGAATTTGTGAATAAGATCCAGTCCATCAAGGTACAACCAGAAGACATTCTAGTAAGTTTCGATGTTGTATCGTTGTTCACAAACGTCCCAACCCATGAAACCCTAGAAATAGTCAGAAAATCCCAAAAAGTTGCTCCTAACCTACTAGCCCTCATAGAACATTGCCTAAACTCTACATATTTCCAATTCCAATCCCAGTTTTATGAACAAACTTCAGGCGCAGCCATGGGTTCCCCGATTTCCCCTATCATCGCCAACATCTTTATGGAGAATTTCGAGAACAGAATTCTGCAAGAAGCACCTCTCAAACCCTCAACCTGGTTCCGATATGTCGATGACACCTTCGTCATTTGGAGTCACGGCAAAGAAAACCTCAATCATTTCTTAACCTTCCTCAACTCCCAGCACCCCAATATACAATTCACCATGGAGATAGAACAGGACAATCAAATTCCTTTTCTGGATGTACTGGTTCAACGGAAAAACGATGGCACTTTGGGCCACAAAGTTTACCGGAAACCAACGCACACGGATAGATATCTCCACGCTACGTCCCATCACCACCCCTCCCAAAAACAATCGGTCATAAGCTCTCTGGTCTACAGAGCTCTAGCGATCTCCGAACCGAACTCTCTCAAGGATGAACTAGAACACCTACGCAAAGCTTTAGGAGATAATGGCTACAAGCCAGGCAACATCGAAAGAACGATCAAACAACTAAGAAGTAAAATAGCCGATCCGAAAACGGTAACAGAACCTGAAGGGGAGAATGAAGGACAAATAATAGCAACAACTTCCCTTCCATACCTTCAGGGCATAACCGATCGCATAGGCAGGGTCCTTGGGAAACATAACGTGCGAGTCATCTTCAAACCTCAGAAGAAGCTAGCACAAGTGGTTCCGAGTGCAAAAGACCAAAGACCACCATTAAGTGCACCAGGAGTGTACAAGATACCCTGCTCATGCGGTAAAGTGTACATTGGAGAAACCGGGAGGAAGATCAGTACACGGATCAAAGAACATCAACGGTGTATCAAATATGGCCACATTGGACAATCAGCCCTGGCCGAGCATTGGATGGAAACTGGTCATGCCATTCAGTTCGATAAAGCCCAAAGTCTGGCCCCATCAAACAGCTATTTTTCTAGGAAACACCGAGAAGGCTTGGAAATCCGAAAACATCCGGACAATCTAAACAGCGATGGTGGATATCACGTCAATCCCATTTGGCACACCGTCCTCCCGGTTTTTTAATTGACCGGCCGATCAATTAAAACATCTGATTGGCTGGTGCAGTGATCTGGAACGATGACTGCAAGTATATAAGGAATGCCTGAGACACGGGAGCTTCAGTATCGGAGCTCTCAGCCCTGATGATGCAGACGTTTGCGAAACGTCGGCACAACGCTGATTCTCCACACGGCCTCCATCCGGAAGCCACATACTCTTCAAATTGATTGAAATTTATTATACACACCAAAAAGTTAAAGAAATTTGTGAAGACTTTCTCAACGCAAAACATTATTGTGCTTTTTTTCCATTTTTAGGTTAAAGGAGGAATAAAATATCACAACGTTTTACAATGTTTCAAAAACAAATTTTGAAAATATCGTTTTTTCCGAGACATTCGGTACACGATTTTTCGAGGAAAAAATATATATTAATTGCAAAAACATTTTTGGGTATTTCCCAAAAATCTTTGGTATCTACGTAGTGTTTTTTTAAATCTAGTTTGAGAAACGCTCTGATACTTTGCTCCAGGTTCGAAAAATTGGAAAAATTCTACCTCAATGGCGTCGGACTGTGCGCCGCCAATTTTTTGTATTGAAAGAAACCTTTAGAATTTGGTTACACTCATTTTCGTTTAAAATTTGAGGCATCGATTGTACACTGTCAACAAAGTTCAGTGATTGTTGAAAAAGAAAACTTCAAAGTCACCTTATCAGTTTTTGGCCTAACCAAACGACGTTGCGCCCCAAAAAGTTTCGAGGAGAAACAAGTAGTTGAGAATCGGGTAAAATCGCGATGAATTCAGTACGAAAAGGCTTCCCTCGTTCGGGACGTGACGTATACCCGTTGTAGATTATTCGTTAATTGCATGGTGATCTACTACGGTGCTCTTGTAAATGCCTCAAACTTTCCACATAAAAACAAAGAGAGACAGTAATACTCGAATCTGTTCACTTATTAACGAGCGATCTTTTCGTTTGAGTTCACATTCGTATCACACGTGCAACTCGATTCGTCCCCATATCCTAAGAGAAGAACAAATGTTGGCGTCGAAGAGTCCTCGAACATTTGCATCGTTCGTACGTGCATAAAAAAAGAAGAAAACATGTAGTCGCCAAGTATCCGTAGCACACCTCAACAAATGATATCAATGAAATCGATCCTGTCGTTGTATCCTCGTGGTAAGAGAGCGGCGAACTGATCGAAACAAAAATGTAAAAAACAAAAAAAACCTGACCAGCTTGTGTGACAATCGGGGCATCCGGGGTTTCCGATATAAATACGATTGATCCGATTGTCGGTAAAATGGTCAAAGATAGATATGATTCAACACCGACTGGCACGATTCAATTGTAAATTTGCAATGTCTCTGAATTGTATTTACTTTAAGAGAAAAAAACAACTACAAATATTTTGTGTTACATTTTTATAACACCGTTAAGAAAATATGTGCAGATTGACAAAGAAACCAGGGAACAAGAGAAAAAATAACCGGTCGGCCTTCACTACTGTCGAAAACATATCCTTTATTTCTTTCCGTAAAGTATCGATGATTAGGTGACAATTGCGTTTCGTATTTCCACCTCCATATATTTACCATCCAGTGATACAAATTATATTTTTTTTCGACATTCTATCGTATTTGATCCGTCGGACGTTGAACTTTATTTGTTTATTCGGGAGCCGGGCACTGAATGAGCGTTTCAATTTTTCATTTTCTCATCCTGTTACTCTTTGTAATCAATTCCATTATCATCAATTAGTTCCTTGCAACTGTGATACAAGTTGCTGTACAGAATGAAAGTGATTATTACTTCTTTAAGGGGATGAGAGATGACCATTATTAAAAAATTGAGTACACTCTTGTTTTCGCGCAATATTAATTCATAAAAATCTCGTTGCTTGTATTTGTAATCGCTCATTGAGGCAATCGGTTGCTTGCCTGTTACACTTTTTCCGTTGCGATAATTAGTTGCTGGGATATCGATAATCAAAGACAAAATTATATTTTTTAATTAACAGTTGGATATCCCGGCAAAAAAAATTGACGCAAGGATAAAAAACCATATTACAGCTGAATAAACAAGGTTACTGACCGATACATTGAGTTAACTGAAACAAAATTTCTTAGTCCGTGGACCCCTGAAAAAAAACAAATTTGGAATTTTTTTCTCCCGCTATTTCTTATGATGGCTTCTTATGATCGCCCTCATACTTAACGGCTAAAACTGACGAAATTAACAAAAATATTTTTCTCTTACTTCCACGATTAAATTTACGATCGTTCGACTGCGTTTCACGGAGAGGGTATGAGGTTGAAGTTTGTATTGTTGGAACAGAATAAAAATTAATATTTTGGCAACCTTTGCTTACAAAAATACTGCAACCATTTTTCAAGATATCTATTCACTTAGCGATCTATAATAGAAATAATTAAAAACAATATTTTCGATAACAATAAAAAATATAGAAAATATAATACGAGCAAGACCTTTCGTTGCGTTCCAACGATGCAAACTTCAACAGCATGGAGAGAGTTGACTGAAAACCAGTAGTGCTATAGCGACGCGTGCACCGCCATTTTCTATTCTTTTAACAAATAAACTGTTTTACATACTTTAATATATACCTAATAAAGCGTAAAAGTTCTTGTAACTATGTATTTTATTGCTTTCTTTTAAAAAAAATTCAAAGATAACGGTCGAAAATGGGCATAGTCAGTGGTGTCCTTCCGTTATACTCTGGGTTAGTTTGACCTGGACGAATTTGAAATAGAATGCTCGCGTCCCTAAAATTGAATGTTTTCAATAACTTTGTACGAGAATTCAAATTTGGACTTTCCGAGTTGCTAAGGAAATTTATTTCCAAGGATGGTAAGAGGTCACCATCTTTCCATCCTTTGAAATCAATTTAAACAAACACCTCGAACATTATTTAGAAACACCTTGTCCACTGCTCGCCTCGCAAAGGTATATAGACAGTGCTGATGCATCAGACGACGGACATACAGCCTGAACGGTGCCTTATTCTCCTCGAAGAGTTTCATCGGCAATATTTTGTCCATCGTCCTCCAGTATTGGGCTACAGAGAAGAAAGTCTGTTGGGCTGATTACGACGTTGCTCGAGCCATAGAAAACATATTTTCCCATAGTCTTTCGCAAGGCACAGCCCCCGATGATATTTTCCTTCCTTCATGCCTGTACTCGCTTCCATGCTCTGATCAATGACATGATCAATCGTGCTAGTCCATGATGACATGATGATAATGACATGATCTATCATGCTGGTCAGCACGGACATGATCAATCGTGCTGGTCAATTGGAGCTAGTCGTTTTTCGATGGGCTGTAAAAACCAAAGATTATGATGCCGTGATTCGTCTTTGGCAATGAACGACTGCCTGACCTAAATCACCGCCAGCAGCGTGAATTAGAAGTCTTGTTTGGCGTAAGACTTGCAAGCCTGAATAGTACTATGTTAACGACGGCGTAATTCATGATGATAGTTGCCGCATCCAAGTACACCACAATGAGCTCTGACCAGGCTATGTGATCGGGCAAAGCGGCCTGGGTATCACGAGCCCACTCGGAGCCCATGATGAACGGAGTTTTCGGTGGAAAATTGATGACACCCTGACGTCTCATAGCAGCCTGGACGTTGAGGCCACATGCTTTGACCCGAATAAACACTTCACACTCTGCGAGTTGAGGCTCAGGTTTTCTCAGCACCTTTAGACCCTTGATATCCCCAAAGCCGTTGAGTATGATAGCATACACATACCTTGACTTCCGGTGTTTTCTCCTCGCCGTTCTGCTCCGGCTTCTCGCTGTCGCTATTTTCGCGCATCTTCTTCGCCTTGTAATCGGCCGCAACGATTTTCTCGTCGATTCTTTCTTTGTCGGGCTTCGTTGTCGGCATTTTTCGTCGGTGGCGTGCCAGCGTCCTGACACGTCGTCCTCAACCAACGGGCTCGTTTTGTTTTTCTCAGCAAAATAAATGCACCAAAACGCGACGAAAAAACAAAATCCACTCTATCACACACTACTACACATTGCATGTAATTTATTTCGACCGAATGTACGAGGGTAGAGTGCCTGGTACCGATCTGTCAAAAATCGAATTGTTTTGGAAGGTGGCGAGGCGAGGCATTTTACACACTTTAGGCAAGTTTTCATATTCCCTGCTTGCGAATGATGAGCAGGGTGCGCCCCATGCGTGACACGGCCCTGCGGTTAGTCACGTTTTTGGAAAAAATCTTATATTTCATAAAATATGAACTCTCAAACGATATTTCTTTCCTCTCAAACTCTCTCAAACGATTAACAATAATTAGAATTATTTATTATCATAGCAGGGGGCCAGCTTCACGGAGGTCAATCAGGGAGACAAGAGTAAAGGAGTGGACCATGGAGGCTATATAAAAGAGTCCGAATAGTGTCTTAAAAAGTGGCAACAAGATTATTTAATATAGTGAGGCGCAGCGATCGCTCTGTTATCATGAAGTAAGTTGCATGTGAGAGAGATGAAAGACGTATCGGAAGTAGGCAATAATTGTTTGTTCATGTGCTATATTCCCAAACAAAAAAGCGAACAGCGAAGACAAAGTGCAGCATTAGTCATTGATAAATTAGATTTTTAATCGCGAAGTGAAAAGAATTGAGTGTTCTTCTTATATCAGATTAAACGTTTTTCCGCATCGATATCAAGGTCAGCATCGTGAGCAAAGCATAATTACTTTAATCTCTAATCTGATTGTTTGCAATTTTCGTAACCTTACACATGGGTCCCTCGTGACTAATGGTTGTTTGTCTGTTTACATAGTAATAAGTTACGTTATTATACACTTTTCAAGTTTAATGAGGTTATTATGTCATTAATGATTTTAATTCTGAAACAGGATGGGGAAAGTTTGGGCTATAGCAAGCTGTAACGGCGGCATCAATGCTGACAAAGCTGATAGAGATATGCGTTCAGCACGACGATTGACATTGTTTAAGGTGCCAAAGGTACTGCATTGTTATATTCTGTTTGCTCTCAGTTCTTCCTCAGTTTCTCTCATTTTTCATAGATTTTCAAACGTCAATCTTTTTCATTCATCTTCCTTACACGGTCCTTGCCATTTTCTGATTATTGTTCGTATTTTTCACTTAAATCGCATATTTCCTCTTATAGTCCAGTTACACCTTCATCGTATGTCACACTTTTTTATTTGATTTTTCAAGTCTTTCTTACTCTGTTTCATTTCATCATTTTTTACACTGTTCCATTTAGGCACATGTGAGGGTTCACGGCACTTTGCAATTAAAATTTATCATTAACAATTTTATTGTGCATATTATTACACTTTGATTTGCAATAAGAATTGAACATTGTCAACCCACTCGTACGATTCATTAGGCAAACAAAAATTTCGCCGAGAAGGATTTGAACGATTAGCCGGAGCGATATTCCCGGAGCTATCTTGCCTATCACAACTTAATGTTAGAATCGTTGTATTTCAATTGCGGCTCTGCTTAGAATTAGCATCAAAGCTTCAATGATATTCACACTATTATTGCTGTATAATTGCTCTCTACTTAGTTTTAACAATAATATAAATAATAATATGAATGAGATCAATTTTCTTATAAGCTTTGATGGCTTCCATCTCTATCACATGCAACTCACTTTCTCAAGATTTTCTATTCTGTCTCTCTCGCAGGCAACTAACTTCATGGTAATGGCGCGATCGCTGCGCCTCACTATATCAAACGATTTTGTGGTCATATTTTTCATGTCTCCCATAAGAGTTCGACCTCCGCCATATAGCCTTCATGGTGAAAGTCATCGAGCCTTATCTAGGCTCCATGGACAGGGGGCTGACACTGGGATAAATTCTCTTAACAGGAACGTGTCTCCGTATTGTCGCCGTGTAACTAGCCTACCATGCGGCGCTAGTAGTCACCCGCATGAACCCCACTCCGCAAACCACCTCTCCGTAATATTTCGTCATTTTTTCTCGATCTGTCTTGTTCTCGAATAAAAAAAATCGTAGTGTTGTAAAATCGTAATTCTTTTATCACATTCGAAGAGCGATTTGTGGCTCATCGCAATTCAACACGTGTTTTCGAGTCTATATTGGACGACGTGTATAACTATGAAAAGCTCTCTTTTCCGTTTATAGAACACGCCGATAGTGTTCTTTTACACATAATACAATATTACGTATTGATGCGGATGCAGCAATATTCTGCACGTCTCAACGCAGAACAAAAAAAAAAGCAATCTCGACAAGAAAAAAATCGCAAAACATTGTACAACGTGACTAATCCATTATTTAAAAAATATTAATGTTATCTGTGTATTTCGTTCAATAAATATTTTTAAATACATAATATTGCAACAAGTGTAAATATTGCATCCCTTCCTATATACACATATACTTTTAAATTCTATTCTAAACAATGAATTTTCCAGACGCGTCGAATGCAAATTATGCAGACGCTGCGCGACCGGAGTGGGGGTCATGCTGGTGACTACTAGCGCCGCATGGTGGGTTAGTTTACGTGGCGACAATAACGAGACACGGTAGACCCAGCAGTGCCACGGGGCTGTCCATGGACACACGCAGGGAGCCTATGGCTCGTCGCTCATCGCATGCAGTGTGCAGAGACCATCACAGATTGCAGTCGTGTTATGGCCTCTATACACACTGCGTGCGATTTGCGATGAGCGATATCCAATGGGCGCTCAGGTATTCAGGAAACGCCCTAAGAGAGTGCAGCTCCCATTAAATATCGCTCATCGCTCGTCGCTCATCGCACGCAGTGTGCAGAGGCCATTATCGCCAATTGTACGCAGTTTGCAAAAAACATAACCTATTCATGCAGTCTCATTGAATGGTGGTAGTAAGCACACGAATTTGGCAGCTCAACTTGCGTTTACGTGTTATCAAGGAAATAAAATTTAAAGAATGAACATTAAAAGTTAACGAAAATGAACATGATTGATAACTTTTGTTCACCACAATTTAACCGAAGCACGGTGGTTCCAAACGCCGAAAAGCTGGCCAAAAATAGGGAAAATCGCGTTACTAAATATAGGACTTTTTTGTGTGCCGTATGTTAGGTTGGTACCTGTACTTTAAGAACGCAGCATTACCAATGCCAATAATACACACTTGTTGGCAGCGTGGCGTCGTGAAGTTAAGATTAAATTTTGTGAATGTCACGTGTTTTCTGACTTAAACATTTAATTTAGACAAGTTAGTGTTAATTATTCATGGTGAAGTGAATTGTTTCGAAGAGAGGGATATCTGAGGTTAGTAAAATACGTTTTGTTTGAAATTTTAAGTGCTTCTACGTTGTTTATATATTATTGTTTGTAAATCACAATATGTCGTCATTTTTATGCCACTTTTACTTTCTCATTTTCTCGAAAGTCCCGCTAGATCCCGGGCTGAAATTAATTGCATATGGTAAGGGCATCATAGCACTAAATTATGACGACAATAACTTTTGCCCGAAATTGAGAAAATGCAATTTGAAAATTTACTTAAAAAAATTGCTAAAAATATGATTTTTACGTTATATGACGCCCAATATCGTCAAAAAAAATTTGTTTAAGTTATTTAATGTTGAGTATATATACTACCAATGATTTGACATTATAAACAATGAATTTGTTATAAACAATAAATTATTTTTTTCAAAAAACTTAATTAAAATTTTCTTCCAAGTTGATTAAATGTTTCTGTATCAATAAAAACGATATTGTTTATATCATTTTTGATTACAAATCAATTATTAATATGATTTTTAACAAAAAATTTTTTTGTTTTTTTCAGACAACCCAAAAAATGTCCTTTACAAAGAAAAACATTTTCGATCTCTTAAAAGGACATCTCAAAAAGGACAATAATGTTCTTATACATCTTTTAGAAGAACATTTGACTAGTCAAAACGAACGGACGTTTTTATTTTCTAACGGATGTAAAGCGTCGTTGGGAAATTATTTTATAAAATGAGAACAAAATGGGAAGCATGCAACAGGACACTCGACAGATTCATGGAAGAGAATCAATCTTGGTTAGACGAAAACTTCCAATTCACCGAGGCATTACCTGCTGAGCCCGCACCTTCTGCCCCTGCGCCGGAACCGTCCTCTGAATCATCAAAAGACGCGTTTCCATCAATGAGTTCACAAGTACGAGGGCGCCCTTCGTCATCGTTTGAAGAATTGACCTACCGGACTAAGCGGAGACGAACACAAGCGTTACGAGACCAGTTTACTCCTAGTGAACTAGCGTATGCCACGCAAATGAGTCTCCGAGCTAGCGGTCAAATAGATGCGGCCAAAATCGTCAAGGACATAGGTGAGCCGGCAACTGCTTCAAAGTACAGATCGTCTCTTGCAGAAGTACGTGAAACACCTTACACGAAAGAAGAAGCTTTATCACTTCTCATTGAAATCAAAATTGCCAAAGCTGCATACAACAATCTTAGGGCTCAAGTATACGGAAAAATTGTAAATTGTATCCGTCTTATAAACAAATCCTCGTAGCAAAAAAAGAATGTTATCCTCCTACAACCGAATACACAATCACTGATACTTACAGTGAGATCAAATTGCAAGCGTTCTTCTTAGATCTCACTGTAAAGCGAATACTAGCAGTTCAAAATGAAGTGATTCAAAACCTGAGTGCTGATGATGTTAGTAGCATGCAATTCATTTGTAAATGGGGATGTGACGGAACTTCCCGTCAGAGTACTTTTAAACAAAGATTCGATAATGACAATGACGGTGTTATGACGGACTCAAATATTTTTTTTATTTCACTTGTTCCGCTTCGCCTGATTTCCGTCAATGACTCAGTTGAAAAATAAACAAATATCTGGAAAAATCCTCGCCCTTCTTCTCTTCGATTTTGTCGGCCAATCAAAGTTGCATTCATGCGCGAAACTGTTGAATCAACTAAAGCTGAAGTTGCCAAAATAGAGGAGCAGGAGAAAAATCTAGATTCTTATGAAACTATTGTTGACGGTAAGGAAGTCAGTGTATCTTTTAAATTGTCAATGACTATGATCGATGGAAAAGGATGTAACTCACTGACAAACACAACATCAGCCATGACGTGCTATGTTTGCAATCGTACTTCGAAACAGTTTAACGATTTAGATCTCGTTTTGAGCAAGCCGATCAACGATGATCATTTGAAGTTTGAAATCTCTGTTTTGCATGCGAAAATTCGTTTTTTTGAATGTCTTCTGCACATTTCGTATAAGTTAGACAGCAAAAAATGGACAAAACGCGGTCCTGAAGAAGAAAAAGAAGCTCTTAAGAAACGAAAAGATAACATTCAGAAAGGGTTTCGTCAACAGTTAGGACTATTGATAGATCAAGCAAAACAGGGATTTGGAAGTTCAAATGATGCAAACACAACTCGTCGTTTCTTTGAAAATGCAAAAGTCAGTGCCGCGATCACGGGTATCAACGAAAATTTGTTAAAACGATTTCACGTAGATTTGCAAGCACTGGGTTCTGGATTCAAAATTAACATTCCAAAGTTTGAAGAGTATGCGCTGGTAACAGCTCGTTTGTTCGTAGAGTTATATCCTTGGTTTTACATGCCAACAACTGTGCACAAATTGTTAATTCACGGTGCGAAAAAAATTCAGTCATCGTTGCTGCCAATCGGACAAATGTCTGAAGAAGCTCAAGAGTCGTGCAACAAATTTATAAAACAATACCGCATGAATTTCGCTCGAAAAAACAGTCGCACCGAAAACATGCAAGATGTTTTTTTACGACTTTTGGTTGCTTCAGATCCGTTGATATCGAGTGTCCGCAAACTACCATGTAAACCTTTGAGATCACTGGATCTTGAAGCGAGAGAATTGTTTTTGAGCACGTTGATCCTCAATCCTTTAGTGGGGTAGTGTGTGATAGCAGCTCTGATGAATCATTTCATTCCGATGATGATGAGTACTAAATAAGATTAACTTATAAGAAGTTTGTACACCATTAATAAAAAATTTCATCTCTGATTGACATGTGGTTTCATTTTTTATTACACACAACTGGTCCGCCATCTTGTTTTTCACTTTCATTGCCATTTTTTTAAAAAACTGATGTCAAATTCTGCTTCAGCGACGTCGAAAACCCCTTAATCAACAGGTTTTATCATTTACAATAATAATAATTTTTTTTAGTCCGCCATCTTGTTTTTGACTTTTTTTTGCATTTTTTTATGAAACTGATGTCAATCTTCGATTTAGCGACCTCAAAAACTCCTGATAACATCATTTTTTATTGTTTAAAGTTGATATAAATTTTTTTTTGGTCCGCCATCGTGTTTTTGACTTTTTGACTCATTTTTTTCGAAAAACTAACATCAGAGTCGGATTCAGCGACCCCCAAAACCTATATATACCCACCACCATCCGTTTTTTCGATGATTTCGATTTTTGGCCAGCTTTTCGGCGTTTGGAACCACTGTGCGATGCCATGGTATCAACATAGACCGCATCGCGTATACATCAAAAAGTACAAAGGATATAACAGATATTGGGCTTGCAGGTCGAAGTGTCAATGCTGTCAGTGGATGCACGGTTTTCGAACGACCGGTGTGCCAGAGGAAGGAATTTATGCACGCGAAAAGTTTAGTATGGCACATATGTTAAAAATATTTTGGAAATCTTATTGGAACGAAACGATAGAAAGTTATGTGACTAGCCAAATATAAGTATACATATATAAAACGTGTACTACATATGTACATGAAAACAACTGGTAGGAGTGCGTAAATAAATGTATAATGGTTTGTGATGAGTTCCAAGTCGAATTCTATTTCCCTCTTTTCCTCCGCTTGAAAAGTAAGGCCTTGATACCTTGTTGTGACTTCTGCTTGTGCGTCTGCAACATTATCAATTTTTCGGTTATCCTACGATTGAAGATGTATGTTATTAAATGCAATATAATATAAAATTAAATATTAACTTCACCGCAATATTTTGTTATCAATTGACCTTACGCAGAAAAAATATCTATGCAAATTCAGATTTAATCGCAAAAATATATTTCGGTTCAATTCAGACTTACCATTATTAAACAATTCCGTTATTCCTTACATAAATTGCAAGATGCGGCTCAATAATCGTACTCGGTGGGGAAACTGTTTTTTTTTAAATCCAGATCGTTATATTCCTCCCATATCCCACCGTTGCGGAATGAATGTGCTATGTAGTGTCCTGGTACATATTGCACTACGCCGGCAAGTCTAAAACACAATGCAGAGAACATTTAACATAATGTCACTGTAAAATTTTGAGGATATCGGTCACGTGTTCAGCGGGTATAAATCCTACAGGTATCTTCCTGAACAGTTCACATTTTGGGCAAACAGAGAGAGGGACCGGCCTCTTTTAACAGAACAGAACGAGTTTCTTTGCTTTGTGTTTTTTCGAAATATGAGTTGTCTCAGAGAACACTGGGAACCCGTAAAATGATCGTCTACCTCACACGCATGACTGGACGAGACATGCAACAAATGTTTTTAAGTTTAAGGAACGTACCTGTACTCCAAAGTTGCCTTTTCCTTTCCTGATTCTAGATGGAGAAGTTTTGGAATCTCCTACAGGGAACAGTGCAAGGCGTTTTCCAAATTTTGGTCGTGGTGAACATCCATCTCGATGAAAATGTACTCCGCAAGATAACTCGTGCGCATCAGTCTGCACGGGCATTTGTTTCGGCAATTGATGTTGAATATTGGAGAGTGAATTCCTAATGTCTGCTGGAGCGCCGACAAACTTTTTATCCATAAAGTCTTATGGTTCAGTGCTAAGGTGTAGTCCGAGAAGCTCTGTCTTCCGCAAGAAAAGCAGTCGTCGATGACTATATTGCTCGGACAAGAAGTCATTGTGTTCTTGACCGTGCTGCTCAAATTGCTTTCAGCATCGATTTTATAAACGGCCTTGTCTCCTATGGATCGACGCGATGTGAAAAGCACGGAGAATCTGTGCTCTTTCCGTTAAAATATTTTTTGTTGCGCCATTTTGCATAAATTTCAGGATAAATTGGAGCCCCTCGTTTGAAGAATTCTCCATGAACGTGCGATATCCCTTGTTGTCAGTCGCTGCAGTTGCTAAAATCAGTACCACTGAATCAAAGGCACAAGTGCTTCGGACGAAGTGAGAATTACCTCTCAGGTTTATTGAAGGACAACAAGAACCATTCGGTAGCAAAGTCACTTTTTGCGGCGGCTGTTCGTTTCACTTGCAACGAAATTGTTGTCTTGAGATATATCCGCGTACGGCTTATAGTATTTACCGGAGAAAGTACTCGGTCGCTTCGGTATCTCTTGCGTGATTTTTGCTATCGGTGTAGAGACTGTCTGGCACGTCTGCAATTGCGATTTGAAGACGCTATAGCTCAACTTTCCAAAATCTGCAGATTCAATAAAGTCCAAATTGTCGTCCTTGATCGGCGCGTCGTCACAGTTTTCATCGATGGACCCATGAAATTTGCCGTCATCAGCGCGAAGATTTCGTACTTCATGCGATGTGCGAATCACGGAAGTCACTGAAGGACTGACTGCTTTAATCTGGGTTGATACATCGATAAAATCACAGTCAGCGGATGCACATGTATTGGCGCTCTCCAGCCCATGATAATTGAGGTGTTGTTGTGCATCTGCCTTGCCGTCCCAGTTCTCTATTTCGAAGAGGTCCGAATCAATTTCTTTAACATCTTCCGAATGGTTTTGCGTCTTTTTCTTTTCGCCCACTATGACCTGCTCCAATTCAGATTTATTTACATGTAGCCGCTCGTTGTTGTGATTAATGATGTGCCCGGAAACTATGCAGCTGCGTTGCTCAAGATCCTTTATGTGCTCTCTTAGAAATATGTTGACCGAAATTGGAAGTTTATAGTTCCTGAGCGGGCGCGTTTTCAGATAATTAAAATATCCTTCCACGTAGCTGGATGTGGCACGCTGAGTGTGCGGAGCCATGCCAACTGATGACCAGAGCACAAATTCCTTCGCTACTCCTCTAAATTGATCGACGAAGTCTGGAAGATGAAAAGCATTCAGCTGCTTGCCAATTTTGTGTTCTTTTTTTACGCTCATTATGAGATTATCAATCCATTGCCCGATGCGTGAAGCGGGCGCGTCCGACGTTTTATCGTTTGACTCACTGTCATCGTCAACCGCGTTTTTCGAAAACTGTTGATGGAATGGCACGTTTTGTATTTTTTTATCGTCGTTATGGAAGAAATTTTCAATAACATTCCCCGCGGAAATGCAGCGTTCCAGTTCCTTCCTCGCATGTTTGGGTGTGTATGCTTCTTTCGCCTTTATCACTGAATCCTCGTGTGTTTGGAGAGTTACAACGCAGATGAGCACGAAAATGCGCTCAAATTGTATGAGGGTCTTCGACTCAACCATCAAAGTTACGCAACGCAGAAAAAACTCCTTGATTTCCCTTTGTCGTACACTTTTGAAACACGACCATCGACAAATCATGTGAGTAAAGTGTGCATCGTCAATGCGGATAAACGTTATCGGCTCTTTCTTCATGTCTTGATGAGCATCGACTTACGCGCTGAACCGTTTACTCACGTATTCTTTGATCGATATTTTGTTGAAAGCCATGCTCAAGGCCATTAAAAGGGCGCGAGAATAATCGCAGACGGCTTCCTTGGGCGGTTGAGCTCCAATTTGAAGCCATCGCAGTAGCCATATCATAATGGTAACTAAGTCGTGGCGTTCAGACAGCATTTGATAAACGCAGGCCGTTGTCCCGCTGAAGTTAATGACAATGGCGTATAAAAAAATGTGGCCCGATTTAGTGTCGTTTTTTCTGTGCAATTTAGTCACGAGTCCTCCAGTTGCATCAAGGCATATCGATGCCCGATTTTTTTTCAAACGCCTATACTCTTGGTAGACGCTACTTCCTGAACTATCCCGCTGTATTGTGGTTTCGAGGACATTTCTTCTATTGTTTGAACTATGTCGCGTCCGTCATTGTTCTTTATCCCAAGATTTTCATCGATATTTCTTTTTTTGGCCTGACGAAGTACTCCGAGGTTCGGTACTACGGGTGGCTCAATATCACCTGGTAGCATCAACTCGTGCGCCCGTGGCGTTCGATATTTCGCACCCCCATCAGTTCTCAATTCGTTATACGCTTTTTTTCTCATTTGTCCATTGAACGGCCGTTTCACAGTTTTGTGATTTTCGTGACGCGTATCTCGGGTTCGAATAGCAAATGTAACTCCTTTTTCGTTAGCGTTCTTTTGACCGGTACCATCGATTACATTTCCGCAGATTTTGCTTTTGCAAATTCCGTGAAATGTAATCGAGTAGGTCTTCTCTTCCGGAGACCACCGAACCCATCCCCATTTGAACATGGACGGGCAAGGCATTCTAAATTGGAACCAGCAGGCATCTGGTATAACATTCGTCCAAACTTTCGGCTTCAATTTTAGTTCTTCCTTAGTGTCAGCTGGTTTGATGTCGTTCCACTCCTCCTCCGTCAGAAGTGGCGTTTTTATGGACTTGGTATTGACGCCGAATAGATTCAGTTCGCTATTTACTGAATTCTCATTGTTACCTTCAGAGGCATCCTAGCTCGATCCAGTATGAGGGGTATTGTTGTTCATGTCCGGTAGTGGCAATATTACCCCCATTTGTTCCCTCGCTTGCGACAAAAGGTTTCTCCTGTTGTACACCACATTTGTGTGAAAACAATTTGGCGTCCAGTGGTATTCCAGGTCCTTCAACGCTTCCACCATTTTTTCCAGACGTCATGCTTCCATGGAGGTAGATCATTCGTACGAAAGTAGTCGATAAACTGCTTTGTCACGACAACGGCAGCTTCCAAAGGCACTGCAGAATCCCGTGGCATTTTGCGGAGGTAGGTCTGTGGAAATATTGATTCTTTCAAAAGAATATTCATCGTAGCTAGTTTAAGGCTCTTGCACAATAAAATTTATAAACAATGGTTTATGCATGTACCGTGAGCACCACGAATCTTGACTGATTCTTTCGGAGTCGTAAATTCCGAACCGCATGCATACGACGACGCTTGCCGGGTACGTCGCACTTTAAATTAATGAAGTGCAACCGTTTTCGTTGTAAATGAAATGGACACTGATATTGGAAAATATTGATTTTAATCTGAACAAATAAATAATACAGATCGGGTTTAACAATTTTAACGCGGATAATTAAACATAAACTTGAGTTAAAGTTTAAATGAGATTTTCGGTTATATCGGTTGACGATTAGTTCGATCAGAGTTTGGTACTTGATCGCTTAGATGGTTAGCGACGACTTGTCTGTTTGTATGCTGGGCGACAACTGACTCTTCTTCTCGATGATCGACGTGTCGCATCCACTGCTAGGAGTTGCTCATTAGGAAAATTGAAACCCCCTTAATTTCTATTGGGTGGAAACATTTGGAACTCCCTTGTGGGCGAGTCCTTTTGCGACCAATCACGAAAAAAGACTTACAAAACCGGAGGTAAGATGAAGATCTCATAACCCAAAAAAAAAAGAGGGAAAATACCAGGCGGCAACATCTGCATGCAGTCTTTTGAAAATCCTTCTACATTCCGAAATGTCACGAAACTGCAATTTACAGAAATTCTTTAATGGTGATGACGAAATGCGTACAAAAAATTCTCGAGACATTTGGTTGCCAAATGCGCCTGTCCCGGGATCTTCCCGCTGTTGTGCTGGGCGAAAGCCCTTAGACCCTTTTTTATGGTAGTCAGGTCGAAGGAAAATCCGTCGACCGGATAGTGTGCGGAAGGGTTACACTGCTAAAGTCGCATCTTGATAATATTATTTGATATATAAGTATTTCTCGGATCGTTAATTAGACGTTGCGTGATGCGATACGCGACATACCCCCCCCCCCCCCCGTTGGGAGGACACGATCAACTTGAATTTGTTTAGCTCCCGGTTGCCTTTTTTATTTTCTTATTTCCTGCTTATCGATGGGTAGAGGCGCCAATCGTCTGACATTTCGGAGGAGCTCTGAGGTGGCCGTTTGAACGGTGACGGTTCGTACGATGCCATCGGAACCAGGGTGGGTTTTGATCACTCGACCGAGCTTCCACTGCATAGGAGGAAGATTGTCCTCGCGAAGGACCACGATAGTTCCCTCTGTGATCTGATGCGCTCCGTTGGCCCATTTGTGGCGAATGTTTAACTCATTGAGATATACCTTGTACCATCGGGCCCAGAAGTCTCGACGAACCTTTTGAATGTGCTGTCACGTGGACAGCCGATCGGTAGGGGTGGAACTGTGGTCCACTTCTAGCAAGCTCGTTAACGCATCACCGATAAGATAATGACCAGGAGTAAGAACGAAGATATCGTTTGGGTCTGTGGAAATTGGAATGAGAGGTCGAGAGTTGAGGATCGCTTCAATTTCAACGACTAAAGTATACAACTCAACGAATGTAAAAAGCCCGGCCCCCATTACGCGTTTTAAATGGTGTTTGAAAGATTTTACCGCTGCTTTCCAGATACCGCCAAAGTGTGGTGATAATGGAGGAATGAATCTCCACTCGATACCCTTGTCGATGAGAAATTCGGGAACCGTATCTTGTTGTTGTTGAAATTGAAGAAATTTGTGAATTTCCTTCAATTCATTGCTTGCACCGACGTAATTTGTTCCGTTCTCAGAATATATGATGCGAGGTTCTCCGCGTCTGGCTCTGAAGCGGCGCAGAGCACCAATGAATGCGTTACTCGACATATCTTCCACAACTTCCAAATGTACAGCCTTGATGACCAAGCATACGAACACAGCGACGTACACTTTGATGTGGTTGCGATTCCGATGCTTTTTCTCTTTTATAAAAAATGGTCCACAGTAATCGACTCCCACGTTGTAAAATGGCCGCGCTTTCGTGGTTCGCATACTCGGCAAATCTCCCATTACGTAATCGACTGATGGTGGATTCATTCGAGCGCATTTAACACATCCTCGAATTACCTTTCGAAGTTGACTACGTCCGTCTATTGTCCAGAATCGCAACCTTGAAGCGTAAAGGGTTGTTTGTATCCCGGCGTGATGATTGCGTCTGTGCTGATCTTCCAAGATGAGATGGGTGACATGATGTGATCTAGGTAGGAGAATCGGGGGCCGTTGATCATAAGGAAGATTGGAGTGTTTGAGTCGACCTCCCACTCTGAGCAATCCTTCCTTGTCGATGAATGGGCTGAGCGAATTAAGTTTGCCTTTCTTGTTTATTCCGCTCCCCCCGCTGAGATCACGTATCTCCTCGGCGAATACAGCCGATTGCGTCATTTTAATCACACGCTATTCCGCATTGGCGATTTCCTCGACTTGTAACGGACCCTTGTTCAGATTGTCCCTTCTGAATCGAAGGCAATATGCGATGACTCTTTTCAATCGTGTAAATGATGAAAAACGCTGTACTATGCCTTGATCGATTATTGCCACCGTTAGACAAAGTGTCTTCTTTGTCTCAGGCAAATCTTGTTGTGGGTGAATGATAATTCCCGGCCACGATGTTTCGTCGTCAATTAACCAATTCGGTCCAACCTTCCACAGTTGGTTCTCGATTAATTCCACGGGCAATTGACCTCTGGACAAGGCATCCACTGGATTATCCTTCGATCGGACATGTCGCCACTCGTCGGAAGTTGTTCTTTCTTGAACGTCTGCGACTCGATTTGCTACGAAGGTCTTCACAGTATGCGGAGGCTTGTTAAGCCAGCCTAAGACCACAGTGGAATCGGTCCAGAATGTTGCGCGGTGGATTGTGATTTTTATCACCTCTCTCACTGATGAATACAGCCTTGCGAGCAACTGGGCGCCGCATAGTTCGAGCCGTGGGAGAGAAATTGTTTTTTACGGCGCCACACGTGATTTGGCGCATAGCAATCGACACCGTGTTTCGCCTTGATCGTTTGTCGATATGAGGTATATGCATGCTCCATAGCCGGTCTCACTTACGTCACAGAATCCATGGAGCTGTATATTTGTTACGTCGGCAATGAGGACGTGTCTATGGAATGTCATAGCATTTACAAGGTCCAATTGTGTACAGAATTGGATCCAAGGAGTATGAATATGACTGGGAACTGATTCGTCCCAGTTTAATTGCAGTTGCCATAATTTTTGCATAATACTCTTTGCGTAGAGTGTGATTGGTCCAAGCAAACCAAGGGGATCGAAGATCGTCGCGATTTCTGACAATATTGTTCGTTTAGATACGGTCCCTGTCATGATGAGAGGTTTTGCTGTGTATCCGATGAAGTCGTCCTTCGAATTCCAGAACACTCCGGGTGTCTTTATTGTTTGATCGTCACTCAGTGAAAGTGTCAGGTTCCTGTTGCTCTCTGGAATGTCTTCCACGAGTCGTGTATCGTTAGACGCCCATTGTCGAATATTGAGCCCTCCGAAGTGCAGTAATTCAATGATTTCGTCTTGGATGGCAATGGCTTCGTTGATTGTTTCTGCCCCAGTTAACAGATCGTCGACGTATAAATCTGTCTTGAGGATTTTTGACGCCTTCGGAAGTGTGATTTCTTCATCATCTGCCGACTGGTGAAGCGCTCGGATGGAGAGGAATGGAGTTGGACCCAAACCAAACGTGACCGTGTTCAGTTCGTATGACTTCACGCCACTCTCGTCCCTCCATAAAATGCGTTGATACCGTCTATCCTCTTTACGTATTAGGAATTGTCGATACATGTTCTCGATATCTCCGGTTAGTACGTATCTGTGTAATCTGAACCGAATGATATGAGAGAATATATCTCCTTGGATAGTCGGACCTACCATCAATGTGTCATTAAGTGATATTCCGGTGCTTGATTTAGCTAATCCGTCGAAAACCACTCTTACCTTTGTTGTAAGGCTTGAATTTTTTATGACTGCGTGGTGTGGTAGGAAGAATGCGGTGTCCTTATCGTCATGTACTGGTGGCATGTGTCCGAGGGACAAATATTCTGAAATAACTGCGGTGTATTGTTCTCGCAAGTCGGGGTTACTGTTGAATTTCCTTTCGAGGGCGTGTAATCGCTTTAATGCTCTCGCTCGCGATTCACCAAGAGTTTCAGAATTCTCGCGAAACGGCAACGCGACGCTGTATCGTCCGGTCGGATCACGAGATATTTGTTGTCGGTAGTGCTCTTCGCACGCGAGCTGTTCCTTAGTGTAATGAGCTTGTGATGGCCCTTCTTCTACTTGCCAAAATTTGGCTATTTCAGTTTGTAGGTTTGAAAAACAGCATTTGACGACTGTTTGCCTTGTGGGAGACTTGATGCTGCCCCCTAGTACCCATCCGAGGCGTGTTTTCTGCAGGAAAAGGTCACGTCCTTGACAGGATAGGTTGAGTTGACCCAGGCAAAACAGCGAGAGCGTTGGTCCAGCTGCCAGTAGCAGATCTTCTAGACCCGGTTTGTGAAGGTCTGGATCTGCTAACCGTATGTTCGCTGGGATTAAAATTGACTCACGTGGTATGAGTCTGCTCGGTACCATGTCTGATATCCGAGGACTGGTGAGAAAATCGAGGGTTTTCTCGAAATTACCCTGAGTTGCACAAAATGTCAGGGTTACGACGTTCTTGGATGACGTCGTAAGATTACTGAGAGCATCCACGGCCACTGAGCATCGTTTCATTGGCAATCGCAGGGATGCTGCTAATTTGTCGGTTATGAAATTCGCTGTTGAACCTGTATTGAGGACAGCTCTACACGACGTTCGTTGATGCTCTGCGTTCAGTGCGTGAACCTTTGCTGTGAGCATCAAGTCATCCCTTTCTGTGTCGATTCCCAATGATGTGGAACGACGGTGTGACTCCGTGGGAGTTGATAGTCAATTTTGGCTTGGCGCTGAGCTTGGCGCATTGGCTACGTGCAAGAGTGTGTTGTGAGGTTGGTTGCAGATAGGGCAGCTTCCGAACCTGCAATTCTCTTGCTCGTGTTTTGGGCGCAAGCACGTATGACACAGTGCTGCGTCCTTGACGACCTGGATGCGTTGGGGCACCGGCAGTGAACGAAATTGCTTGCATCGGTACAGCGGATGCCGTGTATCCTTGCAGACAGGACACGATTGCGTGGTCGTTGTCATAAAAGCGTGTTTCCTTTCCTTGTCGCCGTGTTTATCTTGGTGTTGACGCGGATTTGGTCTGCTATGTTTCTCCGTGTGTTTCGAGTCATCGCGTTTGAAAAGTCTCGCGGTGGTTCGATAGAGAAAGTCGATCATTTCTGACAATTTTGGAAATGTGTCGCCCTGTAACGATTCGTCCCATTTCCCGACAGTCGATTTATGAAGCTTTTCTTCCAAGATCTGAACGAGTATTTCTTCGCATATGTCTATACCGAGTGACGAGAGCGAAAGAACGTGTTGTTGCACTTCGTCTGCTAATCTTATCAAGCCGTCAGCCGTTTCCCGCTCTTGGCTTGGCAGGGTTAGGATTAAGTGCAAGTGTCGAGAAATTGAAATCCGTTTGTTTTCGTACGATTTTTGAAGCAAATCCCACGCGCGCGCGTAATTACCGTCCGTGATTGAAAATACTTGAATCTTCTTGCTGCGTCTCCCTTAAGTGTTGACTTCAGATATTGCAATTTCTCGACATAGCTGAGGTCGGTTTGGCTGTCGATCGTGGTTTTGAATGCGTCCTTAAACGACATCCAATCCTCAAAACGTCCATTGAATGTTGGGAGGGAGGCTTCCGGAAGTTTCATTCTTCGGTTTGTCAACGCCGATGAATTTGTCGCTCGACTACTGTGGAATGACGCGACAGGTAAATTGACTGCTTGATCTCGGCTTGAACTAGCAGTTCCGAGAAGACGTTCGGCCTTTGCTAACATATCGAAATATTTTTCTTCGACGCGATACCTTTCGTCATTCGGCTCTTCTTCGAGTGATTCGACTTCATCCTGAATATCGTGGAATGATTCGAATACGACCTTTATCCTATCTGTGCGAAGTCTGAGTTTCAGCGGGTCAGGGTCTTCATTGACGTATTTCGCGAGAAATGTTTCGAAGTTTGTGAGTTGCGCTTTTATCGAACCTCGTTTTTGGTGTAGTGCCTTTACTGGCATGGCTACACTTTCGTTTGCCATAATTGAAACGCTTGACTGGGTTGTGGGGAATACGGAAAGGAAATATCGGTGATACCCTTGTGGAAAACGAGCCTACCTTGTAGCTGTGGCGTTGATCGATGATGAAAACTGCGTTGTGTGATAGGTCGATCCACGCTGATGAATTGGCTCTTTGTTGGCTGATTGGCTGATTTGTCACTTCACAAAGTCCAAGTCCTTTCAACCACACTGTCTTTAACGTTTATTGAACTGCACTTCCACTCAGTATCCGGCTCGAAGGAACATAAATATGTACCGTGAGCACCGCGAATCTTGACTGATTCTTTCGGAGTCGTAAATTCCGAACCGCATGCATACGACGACGCTTGCCGGGTACGTCACACTTTAAACTAATGAAGTGCAACCGTTTTCGTTGTAAATGAAATGGACACTGATATTGGAAAATATTGATTTTAATGTGAACAAATAAATAATACAGATCGGGTTTAACAATTTAAACGCGGATAATTAAACATAAACTTGAGTTAAAGATTAAATGAGATTTTCGGTTATATCGGTTGACGATTGGTTCGATTAGAGTTTGATACTTGATCACTTAGATGGTTAGCGATGACTTGTCTGTTTGTATGTTGAACGACAACTGACTCTTCTTCTCGATGATCGACGTGTCGCGTCCACTGCTAGGAGTAGCTCATTAGGAAAATTGAAACCCCCTTAATTTCTATTGGGTAGAAACATTTGCAACTTCCTTGTGGGCGAGTCCTTTTGGGACCAATCACGAGAGAAGACTTAAAAAACCGGAGGTAAGATGAAGATCTCAAAACCCCAAAAAAAAGAGGGAAAATACCAGGCGGCAACATCTGCATGCAGTCTTTTGAAAATCCTTCTACATTCCGAAATGTCACGAAACTGCAATTGACGGAAATTCTTTAATGGTGATGACGAAATGCGTACAAAAAATGCTCGAGACATTTGGTTGCCAAATGCGCCATTCCCGGGATCTTCCCGCCGTTGTGCTAGGCGAAAGCCCTTAGACCTTTTTTTATGGTAGTCAGGTCGAAGGAAAATCCGTCGACCGGATTGTGTGCGGAAGGGTTACGCTGGTAAAGTCGCATCTTGATAATATTATTTACTATATAAATATTTCTCGGATCGTTAATTAGACGTTGCGTGATGCGACACGCAACAATACATATTATGGACTATATAGACGGCGTATTTTCTACGCGCAGATGATACGATACAAACGCGATACACACTTGATTCACACGATTTTTGAACTGAAAAACGCGCGTTGTCTGCGCGTAGAAATTAAGCCGTGTGCACAGGCCTGTAGAGATATTACGTGAATATTCAGGGACAAGCCCATCTACATAATTTCTAGCACATTTGTGTGGTTCATATTATATTGGTTCGTATTTTTCTAGCATGATTGGATATGGGGTTTTCGACACACGGCAAATAAAAAGGTAGCTTTATAGTTAATTTTGTCGTTTTAAGAACATGTGTCACATTTCGGGCAAAAGACGAAAAAACCATTGTTTGTCGTTCAACAGAGCGGAATCCGCTTCTATTCTTCTTTTTGAAAAGTCGAACGTGTCAGAAATCGTTGGGAATTTGCAAATCAGCTATCGCCCTCGCATTTATGGCCTTTTGGTCGATGAGACACTCGGCCTTAAATAAGCCAACAACACTCTCTTTTCAGAATTCAGTTTGATACATACTTTGTTTCGGAAAAACTGTTGCTACACGTAAACATTCAATTTACAAATCAGTGAACTCTCGGCACTCATGGCAGTTCGCTGCCCAAGTACACTGTACTTGGTTGGTAACCAGAGCCATCCAATGATAGTAAACGTATCTCGAGAAAAGCTTAGGCTCAACCATAAAGCCTTTCATAACGCTTATCGTGGAAAAAAAGAATAGAACAGATCTATTTGACTTTTAATAAAATTCAAGATGATTTTTCTCTTTTTTCCAAATATCGATTGTTCCAGAAAACCTGCAAACAAAGTATCTGTTGCGCGCTTTTCGCCGCTCAGTTGTTGCGTGAAAATACGCCTTAAGTTGATAAGCGGGCAGAGGCCATATTTTTTATTCCAACAGAGGTGGCGATTGTCCAAATATTCTCTTAGGCCCGGTACTACACCTCTCGGTTAACCGAGTTGACCCGAGTTTAGCCCGCAAAGTGTGGTTCCGATTGGTCCTGTCGCCCTTAAAATTCGGTTAACTCGGTGAACCGAGAGATGTTCCACCGGACCATAGTCAAGTTAGATTTCGGCAAATAAAGGGCGATCCATAGTGCGCTTTCTAATAGAGTGGAAGGTGCCTATTTCCTTTTTTATTTTGGAATCCAGCTCTGCCGGCAAACATTAAGAATTTGCTAAACAATCATCTCTCTTGCACTGTTGACTGAATCGGATGTGTGATGTGTCCTCAAGCTATTCCTTTCACGAACCCGAATATTTAACAATTAACTGATTTTCGTTTCTAATCAAGTGAATATACATGCCTGTATACTGGTAAAATTTCACGCCAAGTTACCGAACTTTTAACGAAAAATAACGGCTCTCAAAATGGTCTTATTTACACGGCGCTTTATGGAGATGACACGCTGGCCACACTTGTATCTAATCATTTGTACCCTAAATAGCTCTAGATGCCTGATACAAACTACTCACGCGTGTAAAAAATCTAAAGATTCCGTAACGACAATAAAAACAGCAGGTCATCGAATGTTTCAAGAAAATATTAATGATAAAACTTAGAAAAATGTGTTTAGCAGAGGAATTTTCGTAACCGCAACTGGTCAGAGGAAATGTGAAAATGTCCGAGTCTCCTAAATTTGCGTGAAATTTTTTATTCCAGTTTATCGTTGGATATGATAATTCACTGTGACTCATTTTTATTAAGCGCTACTTAATTTGACGAATGTTTCAGAAGGGCCCTCCACATGCCCCCACAAATGCGACCCTGCGCGAGAGGAATACCTTAATACACAGGATGAAAACAGGATGAAAGGATAAAAGTGTGTGAAAAGGCATACTGTGACCGTAATTATTGCTCGATGTAAGTACAGTTCGCAACGTTAGTGGCCGAACCATTGTGGTTGCGAATGCGTATATCAGAAGATACTGTAAATATTGAAGAAGGCAAATAAAAATAAAAGTAAACATCTTTTTCCAAAAGTTGACATCGCTAAGCCAACATGAATATTTAAATAAAACGTAGTATAAAAAAGGAGAAAAAATATAGCATTATCAGTTGTTACAGTTCCATAAAATCTTTCAGCGTTTCGTGATGATTGCGGAGTGACTTTATAGGTTAACAGTTACTAAGGGATTTGATGTAATAATCTTGGGTATTGTTGACAAGATTTATACGTAAGATCTATTTCAAATGAATGTATGGTTATATGAACACATAATAAAAACTTTCGACACGGGCAATAATGACCATGCTTCAAAAACTTTCTTGTCAGAGAAACAAGTTTTACGCTCTTTCTTTTATGCAGCGAGTAATGCACAGGAGTCTCACCCAAGTGATACTTCGACCACAAGATTTTGATCGGTTGAATGTGTGAATCCTATCTTTAAAGGTGCATGAACAGCATGTCAAAACCCTGGTACCATGGCACGGTTGTCCACAGTACAATCTCTGGAGGAGAAATTGTATTGTGGACAACCAACGATCCAGACATTATTGCTTTCAGAGCAGACGGAAGGAACTTTTTCTATTCAAAAGTACTTTTTATATTGTTGTATTCTTCGTATTCTTTGCCACAATAGATTCTAACATTTTCTTCTTACATGTGACACAAAAAATAACTGCGTAGCAAAAATGAATCTTCCTTTCAAATACTTTCTTGTCTCAACGCGACCTTCAGAATTTTATCATTCATATGAAAAGTCTTTATTTATATGAAAGTATAATATTGACGGCAAACAGAGTGATCCTGACTGAATGCGTTGACATATGTAACTTGATTGATGGTGCACCGTCACAGGACATCTTCGGAAAGCATGGGCAAAATCATCCTAGGTACCTTCGAGACCAGTTCATTTATACAGGGTGCGCCAGAGAAACTTACTTATTTGAAAAAATTCCCGCGCGGTGAGTTGGGCGGGTAGAGCGGCGAGAGGGGGCGCATCTGGAGGGGGAAGTTCCCAAGTTTGTTTCTCCCTCCAGTCAGTTGCCATCATGCTCTGGTCTAGAGAGCAGCGGGCCTTCGCAGTCGAGAGCTTCTTTTCTAACGGTCGCTCACTTGTTGCTACGCAACGTGCCTTCCGCGCTCGCTTTGAAATTCTTCCTCACAGACTCGTTCCTGGCCGTAATTCGATTCTGTCATGGGTTAACTCATTTCGGGAGTGTGGAAGTGTCGCTAAACCCAGAAATGGACTTCAACGGACCATCAGAACTCCGGAAAATTTCGAAAGAGTGAGGCAGTCAGTTGTGCGTTCTCCCCGGCGTTCGGCTCGCAAACACGCAGCTGCTATGGGAATTTCTGACACCACTGTTCGACGAATTCTCCATGAAGACCTTCAATTTCATCCCTATAAATTGGCTGTTGTGCAAGAATTAACTGAACGCGATTTTGTTACCCGTCAAAATGCATGTGAAATGCTGGTTGACAACCTGCCTGAAGACGCGGTCGTTTTTTTCAGTGACGAGGCTCACTTCCACATTTCCGGCTGCGTCAACAAGCAAAACATGCGTTATTGGTGTGGTGTAAATCCACGTGAGCTTCACCAGAAGCCACTTAATTGTGAGCGAGTTACTGTCTGGTGCGCGATGTCGGTAATGGGAATAATTGGTCCTTATTTTTTTGAAGAAAACGAACGCGCAGTTACCGTGAATGGAGCTCGTTACAGGAACATGACCGAGGAATTTTTTCTCCCAAGACTCGAAGAAATGAACGTTAGGAACGTGTGGTTTCAGCAAGATGGAGCCACAGCACACACAGCACGAGACTCAATGAATTTGTTGCGACAACATTTCCCCAACCGCCTCATCTCTCTCAGAGGCGATCTCCAATGGCCGGCACGCTCTCCAGATTTGACTCCATGCGATTTCTTTTTATGGGGTTATTTGAAATCTCTGGTTTATGTAGGTCGACCACGGACCATAGCACACCTCAAGAACAACATTCGCGACGCCATTGCCAACATACCGATTGATATGCTGCAAAGAGTGGATACGAATTTCAAAAATCGACTTCATCAGTGTATGCGCAATGGGGGTCGCCATTTATCCGATGTCATTTTCAGGACTACATGAAAAAAAAATTGGGATATTATATTCTCAAATAAAAAAAAATTTAAAACAATAATTGAAGTACTTTTGTTTTTATTGACCTTTCAAATAAGTAAGTTTCTCTGGCGCACCCTGTACTACGCCATATCTCGTCACGATTGCATTCAATAATGGATAACTATATAATGCTTACCTTTGTGTCTCGCTGGTTTTCGGGAATTCCAATCTAGCTCCATTATCGTGATGGAATGAAGAAATATGCGGATAAACGATGCCATTGGCGATGCCCAAGGTTAACAAAATTGCTTCCAATTCAAACTGCTAGTACTTCACACTATGGATGAGAGATTTAAGAGGTGTCTTTCATAAGTGCCGTGCAGAAACGTGGAATTATAACACAACACAACAAATTAGCTGGAGATGAAGTACCAATGTAACACTGACAATATTGTCGTTTCAGAAATCAATCACCTTATACCATGTCTAGATATTAGTCAACCACTATTTATTTGAATTATTCTTCGTGAAAAAAACACCATTTTTAAATACGCTTATTTCGAAAATTATCGCCGTCTCTTGCAAGTATATCATCTAATATTTTCGAAAAATGAGCAATTTACAACATATTTCTTGGTAAACAGTTAATCGCTATAAAACGAGTTTCATATAACTATACACAAAGGCAATGGAATTACGAAGAGTGAGTGGCTTATGAACACATTTCAATCGTTAAGGTAACTACTGTAGTCCAGTAGAGTCAAATCACAGTCCGGCAAAAAAAAATATCATGGATCTCGAAAAAATTTAAATTGGAGATTTATGAGTTCGGGAGACATTATTCTCTTTAGAAAAATAGCATAACGTTAGGTTGTTAGTCAAATATTAAAGAAATAATTTTAAAAAACATTCTCGTTTTGGCTAATACCAACTATTGAAATGGCCGAAAATGAAAACTTTGCGAATGAGTGTAAAGTCAGCACGCGATTTGGCAACGTCGCAATATTACCACGTTGGTAATGTTACTGAGTAGTGCACGACTTACGTTGTCAACGAAAGCCGAGTCTCTTGTTGACATTATTTCGGCGGGTCAGGATTGAAAAAAATGGCGATGCCTGAACCACATGTGCTCGATAATGGAGGTCGGTTCTCGACGGAAAGAAAAGAAAAGTGGAAAGAAAATTTAGTCGCTGCGTGTAAACGAAGAAAAGTCGAAGAACAATTTCCGGCTAATATTCCTGAGGGACGTCGTATAATTGATATTGATATAATAGCTCGTGAAATGTGGTGTCGTGAGTGCAACGTACCGCTGTCTTTTCAGTACATAGTAGACGAAAAAAAAATCGGACTCGCGAGTGTATTTACGGTACGATGTTATGCGTGTTTGATCCTTCGAGAAGTAGACACATCAAAATGGACTTTTCGGAGTGATTGCCATACCAGACAATACGTTGTGAACGTAAAAGCTGCTATTCGTAAGTTCATAACCTAAAATGTACATTCGCACTACACCGGCGATGAAATTCACGCAAAGCGAACACTACTCAGGTATACTGGACGGTGGAATAGGTGCAACTCACTTGGATACCATTTTGTCTGAATTGAATATACCATTCATTGACGACGGTATAATGAAGCGTAATGAGCGATACGTGGGAAAAGCGACTGAGGAGACTGCGAAGGAAAGCTGTAGAAGTGCCTTACAAGAGGAAAAATAATTATCTCAAACAGAACGGTAAGATGACAGTGTTTGCTGTGTACACAATAAGATTTTTTGTTCCCTTTTACTATTCTGTTCGGAATGAGATAATTCTCCAATCGATTAAAAAGTATCAAACCGTTGATTATTCTTTTCATACCTCAAGTCATGGAATAGATACAATCAGATATTTTTTATGTATGTGATAATCAACGCCTTGTTCTGCTTTAATCATTAATTCAATTTATATATTTTTAGGTTCCCGATCTGCGACTCCTGAGACGATAAAAGATCAATCGAGAAACTAAGTAAAATTCCGAAGAAATAGTGTTTCATTTTTATTTCTGTTTTTATTTTCCACAGAGAACTGTTGCATCTGGTGTAACTTCATATTTTGGAATGGAGCTGATTCTCCCCTGCTCGTTCCGCATGTTTATTTTGAATTTTATTTTTTCAGCAATAAGGCTGACGGCTGTGGTGACATATTTCTCCTTTTTTACATAATCACGTGTCACAAATTGCAAGTTTTCCTATTAACAATGATTATTCTGGTTTTATTGATACTATTGGATCTTATATATGTATATGCTTGATGTTTGCTTTTGAAAATAATATTGCAAGGCGTCTGAATTGCGCATGTGACTGAATTTACTATTTTTCACACTGTCTCGGTTTTTAAATTCATTTACCTGCTCATTCCTTCTATACAAAGTATTTCCCACAGCTTAGACAGTGCGGAAGGGCACACTGAAGGGCAACATGCCCCGGAAGGAATTTCACATTCTCCGACGAAAATAAAAGTTTCGTTTGATGTCGGGTGGCAAAAAAAAGGATCCGATCGCTCTTACAATAGCCTTACAGGTATTTTTCAACGTGATATCTAAATCATGTAATAAAAACTGCAGAATTAACTGGATTCAATTCTATGATGCCATTTTGTCTTTACAGGACACGGAATTGTAATTGGATCTTTGAGCGGCAAGGTTGTGGGATACGCGACACGAAATAAACGGTGCGTGCTTTGTCAGAGAGGGCATAATCAGAGTGATCAAGATTGCAGAGTGAATCACAAAGGCAGTTCCAAATCGATGGAGCAAAAAATAGCAGTCGAAATTATCACCAAAAATCCAATGTTGGAAGAAGAGAATGTACGAATTAGTACAATTATTGGGGACGACGATTCGTCTACCATTGCCAATTTACGGCGTGAAGCAGAACATCGCATCGAAAAGGAGTCCGATAAAAATCATGCGACGTGCATGCCCTCCAAAGACATGTGGAGTATACGAATCCCAAGCCAAGTCATCGCTTATATGAAATATTGTTTCGGTTGCGTATTACAAAAAAACAAGAACAATGTTGAGATGGTGAGAGCCGGCCTTCTCGCAATTGTCCCGCATGCTTTCGACGATCACGAAAACTGTAACCAAACGTGGTGTGGGTACAAAGATAATCCGATTACTTACAAACACAAACTACTACCGGGAGGAAGAGGTCTCACAGATCCGCAAATGAAGGCCGCGCTAACAACGATTTTCAACAAATTTGCAGCGAATGCCGAGAAACTCGCACCATGCGGCTCTACTCAGGCAAACGAAGCGTTCCATACAATAGTCGCTAGTAAAGCTCCAAAATCTCGGCATTACGGAGGATCTGAATCGAATGATTTTCGTGTTGCTGCTGTCGTTTGTCAGAAAAATTATGGAACCAGCTACGTCGTAAACATCCACAAAACACTCGATAACTCACCGGGAAAGACTACTCAAGAATTTCGAAAAAAAAAGACGAGAAGCGAAAAGCCCAGAATTAATTTTCAAAAACCATCGTGGCCAAAAGAAGACGACGACAATTATTCCAGGCTCGACATAAAAACAACAACAGCGCTGAAAATCGAGAGGGCATCACCTATTCATCTGGATGCGGGCTAAACGCAGTCGTTGAGTTGACGATTGTGTATCTCTTCGAAATGAACTTATCCCTGACGAAAGCATCTTTATATATTTCGATGTCGAAACAACAGGCCTAAACAACACCTCGGAAATAATTTAAATATCGGCGAAACGTGGCTCCGATGAATTCAACGAATACATTCTTCCAAGTCACGATATTTCTCGGGCAGCAGCTATCATTACTGGTATGAATTTTTCGTTGACGATATTAGTCATAGTTAGTATTGAATTATGTTGGTTTCGAAACAAAATGTTGATTGTTTTAGGACTAACTATTGAAGGTGGTGAATTGTATTTACACGGACGGCAATTGACGACCGTACCTCGGAGAGTTACGATGCAGCGATTCTTAGATTATCTGGAACCGGATCCAGCGATACTCGTAGCTCACAATGGCCATAGATTCGACACACCTAAGCTAGTCAAAGAAGTTCGAAGTCTTGGACTTCTGTCCGAGTTTCAAAAAAACGTTTACGGTTTTTGTGATAGCCTGCCAGCATTGAAAAAAAAACTTCCGGAAAGGGTTAAAGCAAAGCAGTCTTTTAGCTTATCAACTTTGGCCGAAGATTTAATTGGAGATACTGCTTCTGCTGGATCGCATAATGGAGCTGTCGACGTGAAAATGCTGGAGGAAATCATCAGAGTTTTAGACATTACTGAAGAAGAACTGCGGGCCGAAACTAAAACACTGCAAGCAGTATTCCATGCCGAGGCACAAATCGCACAAACGAAAGTGAATAAAAGCAGTTTTGAGTGTATAACTGAAGGCGTTTCTACAGGAATGAAAACAAAAATGGCTAAAGCTGGAATATCGATTGACCATTTTAAAAAATCATTTGTCGAAGGCGGCGAAGAGGCGATAAAAGTCCTCTTGGCATCAGATATTTCCGGTTGCCCTCGTGTAACAAAGAATAAAAAAGTAATTCAAAATATTGTAACGCAAATAAAAAACTTGGCTTGAGAAACCGTAATAAAAATTCTCTTTTATTTTCTCTTTCTAATCACTCGACCTTTTTAAAAGTATATGAAATAAATATATTATTTGTATTTTCGAACTAGTAAATCTTTATACATACTGTGTGACGTGTGTAAATCTGTACATTAAAACTTACTGTAATGTAAAATATTAAAATTAATTTATACAACCTGAGATCCTTATACCGTCGCTAGTTTTGCAAGTGCGATGCAAGTTGAATCCAATGTGTGTATACCTATTTGTACGATTTTTCAAAACGACCGCTCAAATTGGGGTTGTGTGTGGTCTCGTCCGTCAATGCGCTGTTGCCAAATTTCAATGGCCGACTAGATGAAACGAATCTTTCGGCTCTACTTCGCGTACTTTATACTCGAATATCTTATTAACCCGATGGTGAACCGATACGTTTTTTTACGTTGTTCCTCATACATCAACCAATGAATTAAAAAAAAATGAACACGAAATCTTTTCTGAATAGTGTTTAAAACGTTTCGGTTTCCACGAATGGCTAGTTTTCCCTATGTTCATCTATGCAAAACGGAAGAATTTCGAATAATCATATCTCCAATGTGAAATGGTCAATATTCTTTACATTAATCGAGAACACGTATGATACCATGTCCAATGACATAGTTCCGTCCCAAGAAAATATCTTTGTTCCTGCTAATGCAGTAGTTACCTTAATAGAAATAGTTTTTATTAGAGAACTGAACTAAAGAGATAAACTCGGAAAAAGTGTACGTTTGTCATTCCCTTATTCGACAAAATTATTTGATAAAGAACAGTTTCAACCGGGAGCACGTTTTGTATCTCATATAAACGTAAATTGGTTATTATTATATTCAAAATACACAAAAGACACTCTGACGCAATATTACGAAAATGGCCGCGATAGACCACTTTTTTCGGAGCACATTTCTTTAAAGTGTTACGCATTCGGAGCAATTTTATCCGGAAATGAAAATATTAAAATTGCACACTCGGTTGGCATTTATAAATAATAAAGTTGTTTAATTAATACAATTATTACCTGTTTCAGCTCCGTGAATTAAATACGGATTCACGGTTCCATTTGCTCCTCTGTCGCGGTTTAATATGCTACTCCACTTAGCTGTAGGGTTTGACCACGTGACGCGGCTGCCATCAGCCGGCGTGCTTGATTCATCGACGCTTTGTGGAGGGGAGTTTGTACTAGCTACGTAATAGCGACTGGGAGAACTGTGAACTTGGCAACTGAACTCCGCTATTTTGTATCTTACACATTTGTGGTTTCCATGGAATAAACATTTCTGTGAGTCCATCTATCCTGAAATAAAAATTAGACATTCTTGGCTACTTGAACGTGACAACACAATTTTAACTGTGTTCCTTCTCCCGGTCTTCATTCCATTGTGTTCCATTACCATATGAATAAAAAGCCTTTTCAGATCACCAGTTCAAGCAAAAGCAGTTAGTAATTGTTCTAATTACATTATAAAGGATTATATTTGCGAAAATACTTGCGGGAAACATGTTTATCGGACTAACTCTTCGGATTTGGCATTATGGTAAAATTATACGGTAAATGACAGAGTCGTAATATGTTGTCACGTCGCGACCAAATGCGTACAATGCCTTTTGAGCCTAATACGCACGATAGCGGAATTCTCATTTTTCGACGGATCTGAATATTTTCTTTAGAGTTAGGCCTACCACGGCGGAAACGTAGCCTATCCATAATAATATAACTAAGCGTTTCTCGTACCTTCCCACGCGAAAGTGTAGCGGTCTTAACGATATCGAGAACAAATATACAAGCGGGAAAATTTCGAACAGTCTCGTTGTAATCCGAACAGAGTCCGAGTACATCGCAGAGTGTCCTTAAGACCAAAAATACACAAAGGAAACCTTCGGGTTACAAGGATGACGAACACGTGAAGCGACACGCAAGAGATGCGTGATGATATTCATAAAGACGTAAATATATAACGACGCAACGATACCGAATGCTCACGATCATCCAACAGCGGAAAAATGTCCAAATCCTTAAAAAAATATACACTCGCTGGGAAAAAATCCTCCGACCCAGGAAGTTGCCGAGGCCATAAAACTGCGTTGATATTTCCCATGCGGACTCGCGGGCCTCGGTCAACAAGCCGTATCTCGAGCGTGCATTCTTGGCGCCGACAAGGCCCCTTCTTTCGTTTATATTTTTCCGCGCTCCAGATAAAGAAGCGCAGCTCCAATTCCCGGAAATAGAGCGACGGTTGTGGCTATCGCAACCTACTCCTCGCTCCCACTCTCATTCCAACTTATACATATTTTCCACCAATCCAAAAGAATGCACCCCCAAATGTGCACCCTCCCAGGGGGCCAGTCTCCCACCACCTCAGCATCCCAATTTTTCCTACATCCTAGAAGAAGAAAATCACCAAGTGAGTCTTCCGGCAACCACGATCACACAAACTTCTTTTCACCGAGTCTCAATCCGAGACTCCAGTCAGAATCCAGCGAGCTCATATCTAGAGTTCCTTAACCGATATCCATCGCGTTGAATATTCATTTCCTTCTTGTAAAGCGTACATTGTCTTGCAACTCGAGTTTATACAAATCTTGTACTTCGAAAGTTCTCTAACAGTTACGCGATAATCTTAAGAATTTTGACATTTGTATTACGCGCAATATTTCATTGTATTTTCCATTCTCGAACCGCGAAATCCACGAACACTAGAATCTGTGTCACCGAACATTTGCTGTATCCGTCACACACACACCCACACCATCTGCGAGCGTTCGGGCCATCGACGAAGGGCCCTTAGTTTTACGACCGTACCTGACACCCAAGCGACTGGGTCAACGCCGAGACGCATCAATGTAAGCGAACACATTTTCACCCTTTCGTCTTCAATTTGTATCTTTAAAATAATAGGATCAACCCATACGGCTGATTCTAATAAATTACGAGTCAATCGAACACAAGTATCACAACCGTTATTTTCAACGATTGGATCATCCACGAAATTCTTTAAAATTATCCTTTCCACCAGCACGTCCCCTTTTTAACCCTCATGCCGTGCTATTGCGCTAGGCGTAGGCAAGAAAGAGGGATACCACACATATATATATGCCCACGTCCCCTCAGGACGTGACAATGTTCAAACATACTTAATTTATAGCCTATTTATTTATTTGCATTCATATTAAACAAAATTATTTTTTCGTACACTTTTGGTGATTCGCACAACAATTTTCGGTCCGTTGAATTTTTCTTATGTATATTCAGTGGAAATACGATCAACATATACAATTAGAGAGATTAATAAACAGACACGGAAACACTAATATCACATTCTAAATAAAAATTTTAATTGAAGTACAATTTTACATTCATTTACTATTTCCGCCGAAAATCGAGTTCCATCAGTCTATTTAGGGGGTCTCCTGGAGATCGCTGTATTGCAGATTCCGAAGGGTCTCGTTAACTACCCTGGAAGAAACAAACTAAAAAGGCTATAGCTCTATTAAGGGGTAAGACCACTGTAAATTTTTTGAAAAATCGATTTTTTTTATTGGCTTAAAAAATAGTTTAAACCCTCTAGAATAAGAAAAAAAAGGTCCTGTGCGAAAAAAAATTTGTTGTCCTTAGGAAATGAAGGTCGCCGCCAAGCGTGTCAAAACTTGCTCCGAAACGACTGCAATTATATCGGAGATGGCGATTCCAAAACTTTCAAAGGCATCGTGGATTCGAAGCCTTATGAAAATGTTGATGTTAAAAAAAAGAGTGCATAGATCACGTGCAAAAAAGAATGGGCACTCGATTGAGAAACTTAAAAAAAGGAACAAAAGGTCTCGGGGGAAGAGGAAAACTCACTGCCAAATTGATTGACGAACTAAGGATTTATTACGGCTTAGCAATCCGTCGAAATTCCGATTCCATCAAAAATATGAAAAATGAGATCTGGGCAACCCTTTTTCACAAAATGTCAACGGATGAAAAGCCTCAGCACGAAAAATGTTCGGAGAATTGGTGCAGTTGGAAGAAAGCGAAAGCAGAAAATGCCTTGGATGCGTATCATCACAATCAGCCAATGAGTGAGGAGGTTTATCAAGACATCAAACCCATCTACATGGAATTGAGCCGGGACGAGTTGCTGGAGCGTTGCTTGGGGGCTTATACTCAAAACAATAACGAAAGTTTCAACGCTACCGTTTGGAGTTTGGCCCCCAAATCATCCTCAAGCGGAAAAACTGTACTAGATATTGCGACGGATATCGCTGTTTGCATATTCAATGGCGGCCTTACCAACGTCTTGCAAATATTCAAGATGTTGGAGGTGGAAATTGGTGTACAGTTATATAATTTCTGCATCGAAGCCGACGCCAAACGCATCACGCACGCGGAGACATCTCTGAGCGACGCGGCCAAAAGTGCGGGCGCGCTCCAAAAATCAACCAGGAAAGACGAAGAAGACGAAAATTTGGCTATCGAAGGACAAATATATGGTGCTGGGATTGCAGACTAACGGTAAAAAATTTTTTTAACTTCTTTTTTTAATTTTTTCCAATAAAAAACTATTCGCAAAACTTTAAACGCGTTTTTCTCGAAACATGGTTTTTCAAAATGGCACGCAGCATAACTCGAACAATTTTCATTTTTTTTACTTGAAATTTTAACCAGATGTGAACATTTACATTATCTTGAGAATGTCGATCGGAATTTTCAAGAACTTTATTTATTGATTTTTTATTAACAAAAAACTTGCCGTTTTTTTCGTCAAAAATCAATTTTTTTTTCAAACGCACGCCAAATCCACAAAAATTGATACTTTTTAAAATCCGATGGACATTCTCTAGCTATAGCCCTCTAGATTAATGGTTTTTTTTTTTGTTCTAGATTCAAAAGTGCACCAGTGGTGCTGCGTGCCGCGGAGCCCTGGAAGCAAATCATGTCCCGGGAAGATAGCTGTGGAACCGCCATTTTGATTTTTTTTTACTGTAAAAAAATTTTATAATAAAGTTTAATGTATGCCCGATAACACCATTAAAAGTTTTTTTTCAAATACCTTCAATTTCGGGAGCAAAAAATTAGTGAAAAAACCTTTTTTTTTGGGCCGTTACAGTGGACTTACTCGTTAAATGAAATCGAAATATCACTGCCTCCCCGAGTAAAGATGAATATATATAACCATATAAGTAGTATGGGGGCCACTATGGCGACTCCCACTCCTCATCCCCACTCCTACCCCCACTCCTCGGCAGCCGAGGTGGTGGGGATGGAGTGGGGATGACCGTGCTTATCCCCTCCCCCGCGCCCCAGAGGGGTGCGGAGGGGGGGAAGGCCGGAGTGGGGGTTTCGCCATAGTGGCCCCGTTTTTTTGCTGGGGATGACCGTGCTTATCCCCTCCCCCGCGCCCCAGAGGGGTGTGGAGGGGGGATGGCCGACGTGGGGGTTTCGCCATAGTGGCCCCATTTTTTTTCTGTTTTCTGAAAATTCATTTTTAGTTTGTTTTGCTCACCGTTGCTGCTCCTGGTGACGGTGAACTCCGAGGGTACGCGCACACACACACATACACACACACACACACACACACACACACACACACACACACACACACACACACACACACACACACACACACACACACACACACACACACACACACACACACACACACCCACACCCACCCACACCCACACCCACACACACACACACACACACACACACACACACACACACACACACCCACACACCCACACACCCACACACCCACACACACACACACACACACACACACACACACACACACACACACACACACACACACACACACACACGCCCACACGAGCACGAGTGTCACGGCTCGTTCTCCCACCCCTCCGGCTCGAACGAGTCGTCGAACCCGTCGTCGGGCCAGCCCGCGTCGTAAAAAGCGACGAGTTCGGGCCCGTCGTTCAACGCCGCGACGAGTACCGTCGCGACGTCGACCCCGTTGTACATGCGTACACGGGGGAGGGGGGTGGCGCTTTCGGCCACAGCCACGACGACGCGGTTCTCTACGAGGTCCGCGAGCAGGTCCGAGACGAAGGGGATGGTTTCAAGATGCGCGATCCCCGAAACCGTGCACTGAACCACGAGGCCCGCAACAAACGCGCAAAAGGGCGCGGGGGTATACAGCGAGTCCGCGTCTACGTACCCGCTGTACCCCTCATCCACGAAAAAAACTTCACTGTATCCCTCGGAGTCGCACGACACTATGTTCCCGCGGAGTACGTCACAGCCGCCCGCGGGGATTATCACGCACGACGCACCCGGCGCAACATCGTCGAACGGGAGACGTACTCCTGCCCGACGCTGCACGTAAAATGCGTACAGGACTTCACGCAACCACTCGTGCGTT
>OX632359.1:11541824-11694324 GCA_951751655.1 Ophion costatus | reverse complement strand
AGCCTAAACTATTTTCACATGCCTCTCAGTGCGCTTCCTAAAGCCTTCGGTCTCACAGGCGCTATCGTTAAAGGTGTTTTCCCTCATTTGTTTAACAGACCGGAAAATCAAAATTATGTGGGTCCCCTACCAGCCGTAGAGTATTATGCTCCCGACACGATGCGCCCCGCAGAGCGCGAAAAATTCTTAGCCTGGTATCACGAGTCTAAAGGCAGAGACTACGTGTTTGACTTTTCGAAGAAACTCGTAAGCTATTGCACGGACGACGTCACGATCTTGAGACGCGCGTGTATGGCTTTTCGTGACATGTTTATAGCCAGCGGCCGAGTTTGTCCGTTTGACGAGAGCACAACGATAGCCTCGGCCTGCTTCAGTGTCTTTCGGAAAAATTTCCTCAAAGACAATACGATCGGTATTATACCGTTGGGCGGCTATAGGTGGGTGCATACCCAATCAAAAAAGGCAATTTCATGGCTTGTATGGATGGAGCACACCCTCGGAAAGCGTATTATACACGCCGGCCGTTCGTGCGAATTTAGACTACCTCAAAATTTACTAGTCGACGGCTGTTATGAAACAGGGAATACCGCGTACGTATTACAATTTCATGGTTGCTATTGGCACGGTTGCCCTCAATGCTTCTCCCTCAATAGAGACTGTAAACAACGCGGTGATATATCAATGGACGAGCGGTTAGAAAGAACTCTTGCTATAGCTAATAGAATTCGCTCGGGAGGTTATCAGTTAACGGAAATCTGGGAATGCGAGTGGGACAGGCTTTTGGAAACTAGTGCCGAAATTCGCGGGCTCATACGGGATCATCCGTTGACGGCTGCGGAACACTTAAACCCTCGTGACGCTTTCTTCGGTGGTCGTACGGAGAATATGGTGACGCTCTACGATGTTAAAGAGACGGAGCGCATACGCTACGTAGACGTCTGCTCTCTGTACCCGTATATTTGCAAATTTGGTAAATACCCTATCGGACATCCGAAAGTATATATAGGCGACGAATGCTTAGAGCTGACAGGACCCACTAGTGATCTAGCGCGTGTCGAAGGCCTGGTGAAATGTACCGTTCTACCACCACTCGATCTCTACCACCCTGTTTTGCCTGTGCGTATGCATCAGCGACTGTTGTTCTCTCTGTGCCGCACATGCAGCGAGATGATGAACGAGGAAGAGTGTATGCATGACGATCCGGACGAGCGTGTGTTCGAGGGTACCTGGGTTGCCGATGAATTGCGAAAAGCCGTCTCATGTGGTTACACGATACTCCACATTGCCGAAATCTGGCAATACGAAGTAACGCAATTCAGTCGTGACACGCAATCGGGAGGTTTATTCGTCGAGTACATTAACACCTTTTTGAAGATCAAGCAGGAGGCGAGCAGCTGGCCTGAGAACTGTTTGGGCGATGAATCAGCCCAGGAGCGTTATATCGCTGGCTTTGAACAATCAGAGGGGGTTCGTTTGAATCGTCAGTCGATAACCAAAAACCCCGGTCTACGCTCAGTCGCCAAACTATGTCTGAATTCATTCTGGGGAAAATTCGGGCAACGCGAAAACCTGCCGCAATCAGTCGTAGTATCAACACGCAAAAAACTTATGGAGTTATTAACTAATCCAGAATACGATATTACAGGTATGCTGCCGGTGAACAATGAAATTCTTTACGTCAATTATATTAAAACCGGTGAGGCTGTGGTACCCTCCAGTATAGCTAACGCCGTAATAGCTGCATACACCACAGCACAAGCGCGTTTAAAACTGTATGGTTACCTGGAACGACTGGGAAGACGTGCGTTGTACTGCGATACCGACTCCGTAATTTATGTAACGAGAGAACAATCTGAAGCCTACGAGCCCCCGATAGGCCGGTTGCTTGGCGATTTAACTAACGAGCTAACCACCTATGGCGAGGGCAGCTACATAAGAAGTTTCATTTCCGGTGGCCCTAAATTTTATGCATTCATCGTGCGTGCGCCTGACGGGACAGAGAGCGAGGTTTGCAAAGTTAAGGGTATCACGCTTAATTTGGCAAACAATGCGTTAATAAACTATGAGTCCGTACGATCCTTCATCGTGGACGAGCGAGAGGATCCTATTGTACTGAGATACGACGCCATTAGACGTACAGAACTTCACCATATTGTCACGCGAGGTGAGACAAAAACGTGCAAGCCGTCGAGCATTAAGCGAAGACGTGACGGCCAATATAGATCGCTTTCCTACAGTTATCGCCATTTGTAAAATATACGGTAAATATATTTTTTACGTTAAAATCCGAAAATCTTATTTAATATTGCACTGAGCCTAAATTTCCTCATTTACCGCTATGGACACGAGGTGGAAACATCCCTGGACTTCTATGATCTGCGGGCCGACAGGCTGGGGTAAAACGTATTTTGTTAAAAAATTTCTGAAATGTATCACGCGTATGAACAGCGAACGTTTCGAGAGAATAATATTTTATTATTCCGAGTGGCAGACAGCATATACGGGGTACGGTGATGCTATAGAATTTCGCGAAGGATTACCCCAGACTGCCGATTACTCAAACGACCCCCGCGTGAAGCTCTTAATTATCGATGATCTAATGCGTGAAGCATCGAGCAATGCCGTTGTCGATCTATTCACCAAAGGCAGTCATCATAAGAACTTGAGCGTTATTTTTATAACGCAAAATTTGTTTCATCAGAGCCAAGGCCAGCGGGACATCTCTTTGAATGCTAATTATATCGTTATCTTCAAAAACCCTCGCGATCGTGCTCAAATACAGCACTTGGCGCGCCAAATATGTCCCGAAAATCCACGATTTCTACAGGAGGCTCATTACGACGCAACATCGAAACCGCACGGTTATTTGTTACTATATCTGAAGCAATCAACACCCGATAATTGCCGATACCGCACATGTATTTTCCCTGATGATACACGCCATTTCGCTTACGTACCGCGAAAGAAATTAAAAAGCGGTGACACATATGGAGAATTGCCAGTTCTACGCCTGTGATGGCACGCAGCGGATCGTCTCTTTGCAATAAGAGCGTTGCGATATTGAACGCTCTTCAATATCTCACCAAAGAACAGCGTGAGGCTATTTTGCGGAAAGCGGATTCTCGTATAATACGCTGCATTTGCGAGTGCGCTTTAAACGTTCTTCGCGGTAATATTCCTCTCAAAGCCAACCAGCGGAAAAAATTGCGCCGCCACGTGCCTCTTCTCAGGCGCTTAGCGGCAAATAGAGGCTGCTGGAAAAGTAAGAAGAAATTCGTCATTCAAAGCGGTGGATTTTTACCCCTGCTGCTTGCCCCAATCCTCGGTACCATATTGTCAAATCTAATTGTCAAATAATGGAGCATGCTAGGAAAATGGTTCTGGTGCCCAAAGAGTGTCTATTACAACTAGATTCCCAAAAACGCAGCGTCAGCGATAGTGAGGCACGACCGATGAGCCAAGCGGAGAAAATAATTACGGCGACTCTGAATCGTCTTGATATGGAGATGAGCGAAATTTTGAAATCTAACGAGTATGGCGACGAGCGAGAAAAATGGCTAGCGTATTTGCGCGTATTACAGCGTTATCTACATTTCGTCGATGGCGAACGAGCACAGCTGTATCATGATCTTGTGAAGGAACAAAAAAAAGACACACACCCCACGGAAAGATCAGCATCAGTAGCAGCAGAAACACGAATGAACGATTCCATTATCGTTGAGAGTGTACCTGCGAAATTCCGCAGTAAAGCGAAACTCTTATTGCGACGCCTACATGATGCGCCGTCCTCAGATTTTTCTTGGGATGCAGCCGGCGTGGTTTCTGTCAATGGAGAAATAATCAAACATTCAAATATTGTTGATCTTGTGAATGACGCAATGCGTGCGAGAAAGATGGCCAAACCGACGGGCCGTAGAGTCTTTGCAAATTTTTTAAGGACTATACAGGCACCTCGTGAATTTGTCGGAAATGACGAACTATGGCTGGAAACGCAAGCCAATTCAACATTACGCTCACCCCACGGTAACAGCACCACCGATGTTGATGACGACGGTGACGACGAGGACATTAGCGATACCAGTCATTCCGAGTTCTACAGCGGTAGCGAGAGCAACAAATTAGCCGCGCAGAGCGGGAGGGGTAAGAGAAGGCGACTCACCTGGTCCTCTCTCAAACTGTCAGTAAGAAAACACTTGAAAAAATTTACTTTGATCCTTCAAATGAGGCGTCTTTTTCCGGTGCTACTAAACTGTTACGCGTAGGTCGTAAAAAGAAAATCTCCCCAGAAAAAACGATACAGTGGCTCGAAGCACAGGATGCTTTTACACGGCATAGAGCGATACGCCGGCGATTTCCCCGGCGCATCTACAATGTGCAGAACATTGACGATGTTTGGGAGGCTGATCGTGTAGACCTTCGTTCACTCAAAAGTTATAACGATGGCTATACTTATCTTCTGGTGGTCATAGATGTGCTCAGTAAGTACGCGTGGGTTGAACCATTGTACGACAAGACTGCTTTAACAGTGGCTGACGCTCTGGCTCGTATCCTCTCGCTAAAAAGCACAAACGGCCGATCTCCCGTTTGCCTACAATCGGACAAGGGTCGGGAATTTACAGGGCCAGTTTTTCAGACTTTCTTACAGAAGCATAATATTCAGTTTCGGGCGAGCCGCAACCCTGACGTAAAAGCAGCTGTTGTGGAGCGCTTCAATCGAACGTTGAAAGAAAGAATGTGGCGATACTTCACGTATCCGCGCCAAAAACGTTATATCGACGTTTTGCAGAATATAGTCTCCGCATACAATCGTACGATACATAGTGGCATTAGAATGACACCCGCATCTGTGACGTTGCTTACATCTGCCAAAGCGCGCGATAATCTAATACGGCGATATAAACAACAGCATCCTGTACAGCGGTCACCTCCTAAATATAAGCTGGGCGATATTGTCCGCATCAGTAGCGCGAAGGCTGCCTTTGCTAAAGGATACGAGAGCGGCTGGAGCAGTGAGCTGTTTAAGATACATCGTATATCCGTGAGCAGCCGACCTATCGTGTACGTTCTGCATGATCTCAACGACGAGGAGTTTGACGGCATTTTTTACGAACCCGAGTTATCTAGAGTCCAAAGGTGGGGAAAGAAAAAGTAGGCGCTATGAGCGACACCGAGTTTTTTGTAGTTTTACCTAGCAATAGCAGCATGAAGTACTACCCTAATAACAGGACGACGCAATATACCACACACTTGCCACAAAGTGTAAATTTACGCGGTAAATGGGGCGTTTCCTTAGCCGAAATACACATACCGATGACTGTTCTACACGTGCCGCCTGAAGGTGAAACAAACTTTATCAGCTTAGTGACGAACGCAGTGATCCCGGGCGTTGAGGCCAATGTCGATTTTAAAAACGAGCGTGCTTGCGTACCATCTGGGGTATACCGTAGCGTCTCCACGCTACTCGAAGCAATTAACCAAATTCAAAGTATCGCAGGACATTTGAAATTTCAGCATACTCTTAACGGCTATGTCTCGGTAGAGCGTGTCTGCGCCGAGTGCAAAAATTTAGAACACGCTTTCCACTGTTCCCCCATAATTAACAAAATTTTAGGCTTCACTCATAGTACGGGTCTTGTGGTAGCGAATCAGTATATTGCGCCGCAGCCGGCTAGTCTCATGAACGGTATACCCAATATGCTATTTGTTTATACGGATATTTGCGAGTCCTACATGACCGGCGATGTACACGCGCCGTTATTACGTGTCGTTCCCTTTGACATTGATAATAATTATAATTACGGTTCTTCGAAAATCAAAAGTTTTTCGCCACCGCGGTACATACCTCTTCTACGTACCAGCTTTCAATCGATAGATATCGATATAAGAGATGAATTCGGGCATTGGATGCCATTCGAGGGTGGAACGCTAACCGTGACACTCCAGTTCAAACGCCTAGCTTAGCTGCGGTAGAGAAAGAGAGAGAGAGAGAGAGCAACATGAATTACTACGATGCGTACTTTGACGCACAAGTGGGCGCAGGTAGAACAGGGTACGGGGGAATTAGCCAAGTATACATAGGGTCGCCGAACCAGAGGGGTCACGGTAGCGGCAGTTTCCTTGGCGGCCTTTTCCGGCGCATTTTACCTCTCTTAAAACAAAGGGCGCGCGTTGTCGGCAAAGAGGTTATACGGTCAGGCCTTAATGTGGCGAGCGATATAATGGATGCAGGAATTCAGCCTAGGGAAGCCTTCAAATCGCGTTTGCGCGAATCGGGTGTGAATTTGAAGCGAAAAGCGGAGGAAAAACTCAATAGTCTTATGCAGGGCTCAGGATATAAGGCCGCGAAAATTCACAAGCTTGCGCATTCGCTCAGTAACTACAGCGCGCGTAGGATCGGCCTAAAAAAGAAAACAGCCGCGTTGAAGAAAAAACGTACAAATTGTGTTAAAAAAAAGAAGAGAACAGCTAGAAAGAGAACGCCGAAGAAGAAGAAGAAGAAGAAGTCGCGAGCTAGGACAGTGTCAGATATCTTCTCGTGAAAATGGCGTTCTTGCATGCCCATTCGTGTGAGTGTTTGAAGTCTGAGTTGGAACTATTCTCACTACCGCCGACTCAAACAACCATCGAGGGAACGCAATGGGTGCACTATAAACCGATCTCATCTCTGACGGATGATTCACCAATAGAATTTGTGGTACCTGGCCAAGGTGACGAATACATCGATCTTGCTCATACCATGCTAAGCATACGTGTCCAAATACGCTCGAGGGCAGTGAAACCCGACCCTACCATTAGAGTGGGGCCCGTCAATAATTTACTTCATTCGCTGTTCAATCAAGTCGATGTATTTCTCAATCAGAAGCTCGTATCTCCACCCAATAATGCTTATGCATACAGGGCCTACATTGAAAACTTATTAAATTATGGGCAGGGTGCGAAAAGCTCTCATCTTTCAAGTTGCCTGTGGTACAGTGATACGGCCGGTAAAATGGACGATGTAGCAGAAGCTAATGCAGGCCTTGCTAATCGTCGAATGGTCCTCAACGGGCGCAGTGAGATCGACCTCCTCGGCCACCTCCATTGCGATATTTTCAATCAAGAGCGATTTCTTATAAACGGCGTGGAGATGCGATTACGCCTTGTACGTACCAGCGACGCATTCTGTCTTATGACTTCCTCGAAAGATTTCAGCATGCATATTACCGAGGCATCGCGTCTCGTACGCCGCGCTAAAATTTCCGCTGGTACACTTTTAGCCCACGCGCGAGCATTATCAAAATCTACAGCTAAATATCCTTTGACACGTGTCGAGGGTAAGTCAATATCGATGCATGCAGGAGTGCACGGCGATACTTTGGATAATGTTATACTGGGCCAACTGCCTAAGCGCATAATTATAGGGTTTGTCGATAATAAAGCATTCAACGGTAACCGCGCGTTGAACCCGTTTAACTTTCAGAATTATAAAATTAATTATCTCGCGTTATATGCTGACGGTGTGCAGATACCGTCGAAAGCACTCCAGCCTAACTTTGACGACACGCATCTACATGTGGATGCGTATCATACATTATTCTCAGGGACTGGCATTCACTTTCTCAATCAGGGTAATTCAATTACTCGCACAGCGTATCCCTGGGGCTATTGTCTTTTTGCGTTTGATCTAACGCCCGATCTTTCGGCGAACAGTAACAGTCATTGGAATTTGGTGAAACACGGTGGCGTGAGGCTCGAAGTAGGCTTCGGCGAGGCAATAACTTCAACGGTAAATTGTGTCGTGTATGCGGAATATGATAACGTGGTGGAGGTTGATGCTTCCCGGCAAGTTATTGTAGATTTCAGCGGTTGAGCTCTCCAGATCGAGCAGAGCACTCACAGCAGAACCATCATGAGTATGGCGATAGACATACAAGGCTTAACGGATAAGCACTACAACTATATACCGAAAGAAGTGGCTGTTGCGTCAATCGATTCATCGTGGCACGATCATAGGATCGTCGCTCCACCTCACACATACAGACAATTACCGTCGGATGTGAAAAGAACGAACGAACGGGTGACGCGGGAGCATCACGGTATAAAATGGTTCGAGGGTCATATACCATTACGCTGTATTGAGAGAATTTTGAGGGCAATCGCTACCGATTCTACGCGGATATTTGTACGAGGTGTCGCTAAATCGTCCTATTTAGCGCAACTCACCGGCTACTATATTATAAATTTGGAGGAGGATGAGGATAATATCTCATTTCAGCATCTTCCGGGGGCCGGTACACATTGCTCATACCACGCCGCGATACGGCAAAATCAATCGTATAAGTGTGACGTGGATATTGTGATGAGGATTAAAACGCTGCTCTGTCAGAGTGAACGTCGCGAGTCGCTATGGGAATATAGGACAACAACAGCGTTATCGGTTGGTTTGCCCTGCGGCGAGCCCTGCTATGAACAGCCTTCAAATCCTCGACTCTCTACGTGATATAAAAAATCACGCTGTTGGCGTATACCCCGCAGATCGCTTACCAAAAGTTTGGACAAAACCAACGGCTATTGTCGCGAATACTGATGGATATAAACAGCCCGGTACCCACTGGATCGCCATGTATGTCGATCGAGAGGGACGCGGATGGTACTTCGATAGCTACGGACTACCACCAATCATCCCGCAGCATCTCCGTCGACTCCGGGGAAACTGTAAACTCTTCCGATACAGCACTGATCAGCTTCAAGCTGCGGATTCGCAGTGCGGCGGACAGTATTGCATTATGTTTCTTCATTATATGTGTACTGGCTTCGGTATGCATAAGTTTAGAAGCGTATTTTCAAATGATCTATCACGCAACGATAAAATAGTTGGCGACTACTACAAGACATTTAGCCATAAGCAGAATAAAGTTCGCGTAAAATGTTCAATAAGGGTCTGCCTGCAGGAGGCAGCAATTCCTTCAATCATAAAAGTTTACATTGTGTACAGGGCTGCTGCTCCCGTAATCGCTAACCGTTCAATAAAATGATGACACTTGGAATATTTCTCTGTGTCTCGAACTTTATTCAGCGGCGCATAGCAACGACATCGTCAGCAATTTTGCTAGAGACTCCGCCTGGCGCTCTTCGACATCAGCCATTTTGTTTTGTGCGACTCTTGGCGAAACGCGGTGGGGGAAGCTGCGGGTATGGTGGGAGGGTGTAGCAGAGATACAAGGGATCAGTCGTTCCGCATTGTTAATTGTTCTCGGGCGGCAACAGCAGAAGCATATGCAGAGGAAGCGGTGCGAGTTAAAAGTTCGCGTTGAAGCATTCTTGCAAAACTTAGCTGCTCTTCAAATACTCATTCAGAGAAGAACAGCGTTACAAATTTTAACCCGTGAAATTCAAAAGCTCAATATCAGCGATGGACGTCTCCCAAATCAACAAGATCGGAAAGTTGTCGGGCTTCCTGCCGACGAAAAAACTGTCGGAACTTTCGCTAAAAACCGACTACAAGATTTCTGATGTACGGCCAGTAAAAACACGCTTCGGGCCCAGAATCATCATTGAAGTGGACAGTGAGTTCGCGTGCTTTCTACCATCCAGATTCACCAAGTTCTGGAAAACGAAACGCTGTTCCGGCAGATGGTAACGGCTGCGCACGACAATAATCTTCTCATGGAGTTCTTCGGGGACGATTTCAACACTCTGGAATTCAAGCCAGCCGCCGAATAGTGCAGCGTCTGCAGTTCCCGCGAAAGACAACGACATCTCACTCGCGTGATTCAGTCGACCCAGAGCAGCCATGGCAAACGAGGCTTCCGATAATCGCTGCTATAAACCGTGCCCGCTGCTACTACAAATATCCCATAATCTCAACAACTGCTTGACAGAAAGTGTGCGGTTGGGTATTGAAGTTATCAGTGCTAATCAATTACATCCTGTCATGCGTTTCACATGCGACAGCAACGGTTGGACAACGCTAAATACTCCGTCGTGGTTGGATTTTCGCGAACGTCTCTCTACGATCACAGTGTATCTCAATGGCGAGGGAAACACTCCTACGGTCCACACCGTGGTTTACTGCGATAGTTACAATTTAGAATACGGTGAACATCTCAACCGGCCCACCGTATCTATCCAGAACTGCAACGACTACGGAGCAAACGCTATACACCCTGCGGCGCCATTCTTCACCTTCATAAAAGATGACTTAGTCGTGCTGCAGCTATTGGAGGAACGCATAAACGGCTACATGGCATGGCTTCATCGCTCCACCGAAGACGTGACAAAGTGTAAAAATGCACTTGTCAGCGTAATCGCAGCCAAATTATTCAGCATGACAGCGCGTCGCTTACGGCAACGGGTTCGTAAAAGGAAGACGAAAATTCAGGAAAGTGTTCAACGCACCCTATCCTGTATACCCGGCGAACTCTCCGCACGCGCCAGAACAAGCGTCACCGATAATCTCATAAACCATCAGTTGAAACGGTTAATTAACAGCGATATCATGTACATATCATAAAAATGTATATTTTGTGAACATATTTTAATAAAGCAAAAAAAAAGGGGCCACTATGACGAAACCCCCACTCCGGCCTTCCCCCCCTCCGCACCCCTCTGGGGCGCGGGGGAGGGGATAAGCACGGTCATCCCCACTCCATCCCCCCCACCTCGGCTGCCGAGGAGTGGGGGTAGGAGTGGGGATGAGGAGTGGGGCTCGCCATAGTGGCCCCCATACTACCCATATATAATTGTATATTAATTGATCATGCACAATTATATACAAAAATTGGCCCGGTAGAATTTTATATATTTGTATATAAACGTATACAATTGTATATACAAATTCACAGTTATGTACGATATTATACTATGAATATATGTTTTCATATACTATCGTACACAACTGTATATTAGTATATACAATTGTGTATGATCAATTGATATACAATTATATACTTTATGAACTTATGTATTCATATACTATCGTACATAACTGTATATTAGTACATACAATTGTATACGTTTATATACAAATATAAAAAATTCTACTGGGCCAATTTGTGTATACAATTGTGTACGATCAATTAACATACAATTATATACCAATATATAGTTATGTACGATAGTACATGAATATATGTATTCATAAACTATCGGACGCCGTCATGGGCAGGGTGGGGGGGTGCGTCCAAAAGGCAACTATAGATCGGCGCAAACATAAAATCACGTTGGTGCTGAGGGGCGACAATACGATAAGGTACTGCATATTTGAAGGGGCGTCGCAGGAAGCTCTGGCACCACCTAAAAAATCTGCTGGGGCCACTACCGTCCGCATTCAAGAATTGGATTAAGTTCTGGAACCTCGCGTATAAATCTTATCGCGAGGCCATTATCAAATGTTTGGTTAGCCAGATTCTGACGGACAACTTTTCTTCTCGGATGAATTACGTTTCCAGTAAACGTGGAGATATACCATCATTCCATTAATAGAGCTATAGTCATTTTACTTTGTTTCTTTCAGGGTAGTTAACGAGACCCTTCGGAATCTGCAATACAGCGATCTCCAGGAGACCTCCTAAATACACTGATGGAACTCGATTTTCGGCGAAAATAGTAAATAAATGTAAAATTGTACTTCAAATAAAATTTTAATATAGAATGTGATATTAGTGTTTCCGTGTTTATTTATTAATCTCTCTAATTTTATATGTTGATCGTATTTCCACTGAATATACATAAGAAAAATTCAAAAAATCGAACATTTTTGTGCGAATTACCAATAGTGTACGAAAAAATAATTTTGTTTAATATGAATGCAAATAAATAAATATAAATGAAGTATGTTTGAACATATGACGACTCAGTCATTTACCGTATAATTTTACGATAATGCCAAATCCGAAGGGTTAGTCCGATAAACATGTTTCCCACAAGTGTTTTCGCAAATATAATCCTTTACGATGTAATTAGAACAATTACTAACTGCTTTTTCTTGAACTGGTCATCTGAAAAGGCTTTTTATTCATATGGTAATGGAACACAATGGAATGAAGACCGGGAGAAGGAACACAGTTAAAATTGCGTTGTCACGTTCAAGTAATCAAGAATGTCTGATATTTATTTCAGGATAGATGGACTCACAGAAATGTTTATTACATGGCAACCACAAATGTGTAAGATACAAAATAGCGGAGTTCAGTTGCCAAGTTCACAGTTCTCCCAGTCGCTATTACGTAGCTAGTACAAACTCCCCTCCACAAAGCGTCGATGAATCAAGCACGCCGGCTGATGGCAGCCGCGTCACGTGATCAAACCCTACAGCTAAGTTGGAGTAGAATATTAAACGGCGACAGAGGAGCAAATGAAACCGTGAAATCCGTATTTAATCCACGGAGCTGAAACAGGTAATAATTGTATTAATTAAACAACCTTATTATTTATAAATGCCAACCGAGTGAGCAATTTTAATATTTTCATTTCCGGAGAAAATTGCTCCGAAAGCGTAACACTTTAAAGAAATGTACTCCGAAAAAAGTGGTCTATCGCGGCCATTTTCGTAATATTTCGTCAGAGTGTCTTTTGTGTATTTTGAATATAATAATAACCAATTTACGTTTATATGAGATACAAAACGTGCTCCCGGTTGAAACTGTTTTTTATCAAATAATTTTGTCGAATAAGGGAATGACAAACGTACACTTTTTCCGAGTTTATCTCTTTAGTTCAGCTCTCTAATAAAAACCATTTCTATTAACGATTGAAATGTGTTCATAAGCCACTCAATCTTCATAATTCCATTGCCTTTTTTTATAGTTATATGAAACTCGTTTTATAGCGATTAACTGTTTACCAAGAAATATGTTGTAAATTGCTCAGTATTCGAAAATATTAGATGATATACTTGCAAGAGACGGCGATAATTTTCGAAATAAGCGTATTTAAAAATGGTGTTTTTTTCACGAAGAATAATTCAAATAAATAGTGGTTGACTAATATCTAGACATGGTATAAGGTGATTGATTTCTGAAACGACAATATTGTCAGTGTTATATTGGTACTTCATCTCCAGCTAATTTGTTGTGTTGTGTTAAAATTCCACGTTTCTGCATGGCACTTATGAAAGCCACCTCTTAAATCTCTCATCCATAGTGTGAAGTACTAGCAGTTTGAATTGGAAGCAATCCTGTTAACCTTGGGCATCGCCAATGGCATCGTTTATCCGCATATTTCTTCATTCCATCACGATAATGGAGCTCGATTGGAATTCCCGAAAACCAGCGAGACACAAAGGTAAGCATTATATAGTTATCCATTATTGAATGCAATCGTGACGATATATGGCGTAATATAAATGAACTGGTCTCGGAGGTACCTAGGATGATTTTGCCCATGCTTTCCGAAGATGTCCTGTGACGGTACACCATCAATCAAATTACATATGTCAACGCATTCAGACAGGATCATTCTGTTTGCCTTCAATATTATACTTTCATATAAATAAAGACTTTTCATATGAATGATAAAATTCTGAAGGTCGCGTTGAGACAAGAAAGTATTTGAAAGGAAGATTCATTTTTGCTACGCAGTTATTTTTTGTGTCACATGTAAGAAGATAATGCTAGATTCTATTGTGGCAAAGAATACGAAGAATACAACAATATAAAGAGTACTTTTGAATAGAAAAAGTTCCTTCTGTCTGCTCTGAAAGCAATAATGTCTGGATCGTCGGTTGTCCACAATACAATTTCTCCTCCAGAGATTGTACTGTGGACAACCGTGCCATGGTGCCAGGGTTTTGACATGCTGTTCATGCACCTTTAAAGGTAGGATTCACACATTCAACCGATCAAAGTCTTGTGGTCGAATTATCACTTGGGTGAGACTCCTGTGCATTACTCGCTGCATAAAAGAAAGAGCGTAAACCTTGTTTCTCTGACAAAAAAGTTTTTGAAGCATGGTCATTATTACCCGTGTCGAAAGTTTTTATTATGTGTTCATATAACCATACTGATAAAGCACCCCCCGTGACCACGTTCAAATCCTCCGCGGCTAGAGAGGGCGTTGGCGAAGGAGGAAACACGCGAGGCGACCTCTTTATGGCCACCCGGCGAGAGGCCGTGCGGGCGAACCCGGAGCGCGGGAGTACGAGGCGTAACGGACCGAGTACCCGCGCAAGGGGAGGCTGTGTGGAGAGGCCAGCGCGGATGCTCGAGTTACGAGTGCGAGAGAGAACCGGGAATTGGTTGCGTTAACGGCTCCTGAACGGGGAGTCGCGCGCCGGGCTCCGTGATACGCGAGTCGCCCAGTACAAAACTCTGTTAAAGCCCAGGCTGTGTGACGGGCTCGTCAATAATTGTAGTTCGCGTTAACTCCAACCCAAGTGGTTACATAGGCCATTTCCGCCATAAGCCCCCCCCCCCCCGTGTGAAATATATACCTATAGAGATACTGATGTCCTTGCCAATGAATGGTGTAAGTTAATTTATAATATGTGGGAACCGCCCCCACCAACAATTTAACATTCAGAAGTGGGATAGACTATAAAAAAAAAATTATAGGAGCAATCACGGCTTCTACGAGGACCACGTGCGAGCGTCTCACAAAGGAGCGCGTGTCGAACCGGAAGTGGCGAGGCGCGTCGTGAAAATTAATCTGATCAAAACGGAGCGTGTAAGAAGGAATCGGATCGCCGTAGAAAAAGGTGAATTCGAACAATTCGTGCAACAAATTCGGGATACAATGCCGTTGGAACACTCGGTCGGACGCGGACGAGGAAGAAGTCGATCGGTCGGGAGTGAGAGTCGCGCCGTGAGCCAAGATGGCGGTGGAGCCGAGTGCGGGAGTCGTCCCGTCAGTGAGAAAAATAATAAGGTTCGCGTAAAAGGTGCTAGGACAGCTTTCGGGATATCGGGCGAGAGCCAAAGCCAGCATCGCGACCTGTCGCAAGGTAGTTCGGTGCCGGTAGAACTGCGGGGGCAGCCGACGGAACAATCGTCGGAGATTGAAGAATCGCCGAATGCGACGATCGTGAGTGCTTTAAAAACGGCATTAAATTCAGATGCGAGCGAGATAGTTATTCAATTATTGGTCGGGTTACTCGCAAAGCCGATCGCGCGGGCGTCTCGTGCCGTATCGCCGCCGCGTACCTTTTCGCCGCCTCGTGCTGTATTACCGCCGCGTGTCGTATCACCGCCGCGTGCCGTTTCACCGCCGCGTGCCGCGACGCCGCCGCCTCGTGGAACCTTGGCTGTGCCTACTTTTCACGTCATGCCGGACCTGTCGGGTGACATAGAATACTTCTACGGAGAGGCCGACGGAATTCGAGCCCAGGAGTGGCTTGAAAATCTTGAGTCGCTGGGTCAACTCCATCGATGGCCTGACGACTACGTTCTCGCAGCCGCAAGGATGCACCTGCGGGAGGGAGCCAGGGATTGGTTCAGTTCGCGCATCGGTGAGCTAACGTCATGGTCAGAATTCAGGGAAGCATTCGTCACGACCTTCGCGGTCAGAGACGACCTGTCAACGCGCTGGGAGCGCATGAAGAATCGGCGTCAAGGTAAAAGCGAACCACTTCCGAAATATTTTCATGCGAAAACACGCTTGTGTGCGCCGCTGGGCCTTACGTTCCGAGAGGAAAGAGCGGAGATATTGGCTGGGTTGTGGTCGCGTGATTTATTTAACCTTATCATGCCTTCAGCACAATATGATTTGGACGGCGTACTCCACGAATTAATATTTTTTGAGAAAACGCTCACGAATCAAAGAGGTCGTGACCCGGATGTGTATAATAGACGTTGAAGCAACGAGGCCGCAGAGAGTCGACGGCCCCATGTCGCAAGGGACAACCGAGTCGGTGACGCGAGTGCTAGTCGTCGTGCACCCGATCGACTGTGCTGTCGTTGCCGGAAAACGGGCCATCTGGCGCGAGATTGTCCGGAAGGGAACAGAGGCCTCACCTGCTACAAATATAATAAACCAGGGCACGTAAGAAGTCAATGCGGAACCGTACCCAAAGCGGAGAAGCGTCCAGTGTCGACGGTGACGACCCACGAAGATCATGCAGCGGCCAAGTATCTGAAAACAGCGTGCGTCGACGGGTATGAAATACCTGCCTTTGTGGATACCAGAAGTTCTGAATGCACAATGAAAGAGTCATGTGCTCGGAAGGGTGGATTTCGAGTGGAAATACTGGAAACGCAGCTAAAACCTTTTGGGCCGCCGGAATATATCATACGGAGTCGAGGAATTGTCACCGCAGAGATTACAATCGACGGAGTAGCGGTTCCGGACGTGAGGATTCACATTGTACCAGACAACGTCCAAACAGTAGAGATGCTCGTAGGGAGGACCTACACGGAGCACCCCAACGTCGCCTTCCGGAAGGAGAAAAACCGGCGTATTTTCTTTAAATCGGTCGAGATGCCCAGCGATTGTGCGGTCCCTTCTACGTCAATGGAAGCATCAATGGAAGATGAGCAGCTTTGTGGCCGGAAGAGTAGCTGAGAGAGGAGAGATATCGACACTTCCCGTGAGCCGACGCGTACCCTCCCGGAAGCCGGTGCGAGAAGAGGATCTGGACATCGGAAGAGCACAACCGCCGAGCATCAGAACCGAGTTAACAGCCGTATTAAATGAATTTCGCGATTGTGTGGCGTTAACCACGGAAGAACTGGGATGCGCAAGAGACGTCGTGATGGACATCCGCCTGAAACCGGGAGCGTAGCCTGTACATGCGAAGCCCTACCGTACCACCGACAAGGAACGTGAGCAGATCCGGGAAATACTCACTGAGTAGAGGGAGGCCGGGATTGTGGAGGACACGCAATCCCCGTACGCCAGTCCTGTTTTCCTGGTGAAGAAAAAGAGTGGAAAATCCAGACTGTGTGTGGATTTTCGCCGGTTAAACGCTGTCACCGAGCGAGTTCATTTCCCCCTACCAAATGTCGACGATCATCTCGCAAGAATCCAGGGTAGCAAACTGTTCATAGTACTGGACTTGGCACAGGGATATCTGCAGGTCCCACTGGCGGAAGGAGCTCGGGAAAAGACTGTGATCATCACGTCGGAAGAGACCGTCCAATTTACGCGAATGATTTTCGGGCTCATGAACTGCCCGGCTTACATTAGCAAAGCGATGCACCGTGCACTGGGGCCGTTGCGGGACAATATCGCCTTATATTACTTGGATGATATTTTAATTCCAGGGGTGAGGTGGTCCGACCTCAAATTGAAGTTGTGCCAAGTGCTAGATGCTCTCCGCAAGGCTGGACTTACACTGAACTTAGCGAAGTGCAAGTTTCTGCACGACCGCGTGTCGTACCTGGGACACAAGCTGACGAGTGCTGGGATCGAACCTGGAAACATAAAAGAGGCAGCCATTCGGGACATGCCTGTGCCGCGGTCGGGGCATGAAGTGAGGCGCTTCCTAGGCCTGATTGGCTATTTTCGAAAATGTGTGCCACGCTTCGCGCAATTGGCGGAACCATTAACGTCCTTGCTAAGGAAGCAAGCAGATTTCGAGTGGGGTTCTCGACATCAAGAGGCGTACGAGGCCCTTAAAAACCATTTAGCGAAACCTCCAATTTTGCAGACTTTTGATCCAGATGCTCGGACCGAGTTACACACGGATGCCAGTGCGGTGGGATTGGCGGGGCTGCTCATGCAACGTGACCCGGCAGGAGTATGACGCCTCGTATATGCGGTTAGTGGGCGCACCACCGAACCCGAAAGTCGATATCACTCCAGCAAATTGGAACTGTTGGCGATTGTTTGGGCCGTAACCAAGCTGAGGGCCATGCTCGCCAACATATCGTTCACCGTGGTTTCCGACTGCCAGGCGCTGTGCTACCTAAGCACGCAGAGGTCGCTCAACCCACAGGTCATCCGGTGGAACGATCTGCTAAGTGAATACGACCATCAGATAGTTCATCGAGCAGGATCCAAAATGGCCCATGTTGACGCGATGAGCCGAGCACCGCCGACGCCAACCGAGGAGGCAGTTACCATCAACGTCCATCAACTGGTCAGTGAAGAGGACCTGGTAGCGATGTACCAGCACGGAGATGAATGGATACGGCAAAAACAACTCATCTTCGAGAAGGGGACGGCGGCTCGTACACTGTATGCGAAGAGCTGCGTTGAGGGGTACACGCAGTCAAAAGGGATTCTATACAAGCAGCTGGAAGGAAGACAGCTGTACGTAGTGCCGAAGCCGACGAGAAAGGCTGTAATAGTGCGTTTCCACGACATGCACAGTCACCCCGGGACGGAGCGCACTCTAGCCAAATTGTTTGAGAATTATTATTTCCCTTACGCAAGAGCGTATGTAAAAAGGCACATCAGGGCGTGCGTCACGTGTGCGTTGGGCAAGAGTAAGCCAGGTCGCCAGGCTGTGGAATTACACCCGACAGCACCGGGATACTGACCATTTGACATCGTTCACATCGACCACCTGGGACCGTTTGTGACCAGCCGGAGGGGAAACAAATACCTCCTCATCGTGGTAGACAATTTGACGAAATTCGTGCAGCTGCGACCAGTAAAGGACACCAGGATATCGAGCGGTCTTCGGCACTTGAAGGAATTCGTCAACAATTACGGCGCTCCGGCGAGGTTGATCTCGGATAGGGGGACGTGCTTCACCGCGAAAGGCTTTGCGGATTTTTGTGCTGAACACGGTATCCGTCACCATCTAAATTCACCGAGGCATCGACAAGCTAACGGCCAAGTGGAAAGAGTAAATGCCGTATTGGTTCCTGCCATCCGAGCCAATCTGAGGGATGAGGACGGCGCGACTTGGGATCTCCAGATCGGGAAAATTCAGAGTGACCTGAACGAACTGAAGAATTCTAGTACAGGGAAGAGCCCGTTCCAATTGCTCTACGGATATATTCCGCAAAGAGAAGAGGGTTTACTGCGGCGAGTGGTCGACCCAGAACAACAAGAATATCGAGATCCCGGCAGTTTACAGGATGAAGCGCGGACGAAGATTCGGGAGGCCCAGGACAGAATGAAACAACGCTACGATGAGACGAGGCAGAGAAATTACGATTTCCGAGTCGGGAATGTGGTGTTCATGAAGGCAGCAACGCAGTCAGCTGGTGAGTCAACCAAATTGCAGCCCCGTTATCGTGGGCCCTTGGTTGTACTAGCAGCACTGCCAAATGATACATTTCGGGTGGCCGATTTGCGTGACAGCGGAGGACGACGTTACGCCTCCACCGCTCATGCTTCCCAACTTAAACCCTGGGAACCGATGAACACGAGCGACGACGAGGATGCGAATGCCGGCGACGAAGACCTGGATGAAGGTCTACCACCTCCGGATACTGGGATGGAAGGGGAACGTCGGCGGAGGGAAGCGTGCTGCGGGACGATCCAGGGAGACGACCGGTGCGGAAGAAACGTCCCCCAAGGTGGCTGTCCGAGTACGAAACGGAGGCGACTGAGAGAGAGCCGCCAGGCATCCATCCACCCACCCCATAAGGCGAGTGATGTCTAGCCAGTAACTTCATGTTACAGGAAAAGAAAAAAAGGGGGTAGAGAACTACAGACAAGGGTGGCTCGAGGACGAGCGATAATAGGATGGCCGAACTGATAAACCACCCCCCGTGACCATGTTCAAATCCTGCGCGGCTAGAGAGGGCGTTGGCGAAGGAGGAAACGCGCGAGGCGACCTCTTTGTGGCCACGTGGCGAGAGGCCGTGCGGGCGAACCCGGAGCGCAGGAGCACGAGGCGTAACGGACCGGGAACCCGCGCAAGGGGAGGTTGTGTGGAGAGGCCAGCGCGGATGCTCGAGTTACGAGTGCGAGAGAGAACCGCGAATTGGTCGCGTTAACGGCTCCGGAACGGGGAGTCGCGCGCCGGGCTCCGTGATACGCGAGTCGCCTAGTACAAAACTCTGTTAAAACCCAGGCTGTGTGACGGGCTCGTCAATAATTGTAGTTCGCGTTAACTCCAACCCAAGTGGTTACATAGGCCATTTCCGCCATAAGCCCCCCGCCCCCCGCGTGAAATATATATATAGAGATATTGATGTCCTTGCCAATGAATTGTGTAAGTTAATTTATAATATGTGCGAACCGCCCCCACCAACAATTTAACAATACATTCATTTGAAATAGATTTTACGTATAAATCTTGTCAACAATACCCAAGATTATTACATCAAATCCCTTAGTAACTGTTAACCTAAAAAGTCACTCCGCAATCATCACGAAACGCTGAAAGATTTTATGGAACTGTAACAACTGATAATGCTATATTTTTTCTCCTTTTTTATACTACGTTTTATTTAAATATTCATGTTTGCTTAGCGATGTCAACTTTTGGAAAAAGATGTTTACTTTTATTTTTATTTGCCTTCTTCAATGTTTACAGTATCTTCTGATATACGCATTCGCAACCACAATGGTTCGACCACTAACGTTGCGAACTGTACTTACATCGAGCAATAATTACGGTCACAGTATGCCTTTTTACACACTTTTATCCTTTCATCCTGTTTTCATCCTGTGTATTAAGGTATTCCTCTCGCGCAGGGTCGCATTTGCGGCGGCATGTGGAGGGCCCTTCTGAAACATTGATCAAATTAAGTAGCGCTTAATAAAAATAAGTCACAATGAATTATCATATCCAACGATAAACTGGAATAAAAAATTTCACGCGCATTTAGGAGACTCGGACATTTTCACATTTTCTCTGACAAGTTGCAGTTACGAAAATTCGTCTGCTGAACACATTTTTCTAAGTTTTATCATTAATATTTTCTTGAAACATTCGGTGACCTGCTGTTTTTACTGTCGTTACGGAATCTTTAGATTTTTTACACGCGTGAGTACTTTGTATCAGGCATCTAGAGCTATTTAGGGTACAAATGATTAGATACAAGTGTGGCCAGCATGTCATCTCCATAAAGCGCCGTGTAAATAAGACCATTTTGAGAGCCGTTATTTTTCGTTAAAAGTTCGGTAACTTGGCGTGAAATTTTACCAGTATACTGGCATGTATTTTCACTTGATTAGAAACGAAAATCAGTTAATTGTTAAATATTCGGGTTCGTGAAAGGAATAGCTTGAGGACACATCACACATCCGATTCAGTCAACAGTGCAAGAGAGATGATTGTTTAGCAAATTCTTAATGTTTGCCGGCAGAGCTGGATTCCAAAATAAAAAAGGAAATAGGCACCTTCCACTCTATTAGAAAGCGCACTATGGATCGCCCTTTATTTGCCGAAATCTGACTTGTCTAAGGTCCGGTGGAACATCTCTCGGTTCACCGAGTTAACCGAATTTTAAGGGCGACTGGACCAATCGGAACCACGCTTTGCGGGCTAAACTCGGGTCAACTCGGTTAACCGAGAGGTGTAGAACCGGGCCTAAGAGAATATTTGGACAATTGCCACCTCTGTTGGAATAAAAAATATGGCCTCTGCCCGTTTATAAACTTAAGGCGTTTTTTCACGCAACAACTGAGCGGCGAAAGGCGCCCAACAGATACTTTGTTTGCAGGTTTTCTGGAACAATCGATATTTGGAAAAAAAAAAGACAAATCATCTTGAATTATATTAAAAGTCAAAAAGATCTGTTCCATTCTTTTTTTCCACGATAAGCGTTATGAAAGGCTTTATGGTTGAGCCTAAGCTTTTCTCGAGATACGTGTACTATCATTGGATGGCTCTGGTCACCAACCAAGTACAGTGTACTTGGGCAGCGAACCGCCATGAGTGCCGAGAGTTCACTGATTTGTAAATTGAATGTTTACGTGTAGCAACAGTTTTTCCGAAACAAAGTATGTATCAAACTGAATTCTGGAAAGAAAGTGTTGTTGGCTCATTTAAGGCCGAGTGTCTCATCGACCAAAAGGCCATAAATGCGAGGGCGATAGCTGATTTGCAAATTCCCAACGATTTCTGACACGTTCGACTTTTCAGAAAGAAGAATACAAGCAGATTTCGCTCTGTTGAACGACAAACAATGGTTTTTTCGTCTTTTGCCCGAAATGTGACACATGTTCTTAAAACGACAAAATCAACTATAAAGCTACCTTTTTATTTGCCGTGTGTCGAGAACCCCATATCCAACCATGTTAGAAAAATACGAACCAATATAATATGAACCACACAAATGTGCTAGAAATTATGTAGATGGGCTTGTCCCTGAATATTCACGTAATATCTCTACAGGCCTGTGCACACGGCTTATTTTCTACGCGCAGACAACGCGCGTTTTTCAGTCCAAAAATCGTGTGAATCAAGTGTGTATCGCGTTTGTATCGTATCGTCTGCGCGTAGAAAATACGCCGTCTGTATAGTCCATAATATGCATTAACCATTGTTTATAAATTTTATTGTGCAAGAGCCTTAAACTAGCTACGATGGATATTCTTTTAAAAGAATCAATATTTCCACAGACCTACCTCCGCAAAATGCCACGGGCTTTTGCAGTGCCTTTGGAAGCTGCCGTTGTCGTGACAAAGCAGTTTATCGACTACTTTCGTAGGAATGATCTACCTCCATGGAAGCATGACGTCTCGAAAAAAATGGTGGACGCGTTGAAGGACCTGGTATATCACTGGACGCCAAATTGTTTTCACACTCATTTGGTGTACAACAGGAGAAACCTTTTGTCGCAAGCGAGGGAACAAATGGCGGTAATATTGGCACTAGCGGACATGAACAACATTACCCCTCATACTGAATCGAGCCAGGATGCCTCTGAAGGTAACAGTGAGAATTCAGTAAATAGCGAACTGAATCTATTCGACGTCAATACCGAGTCCATAAAAACGCTACTTCTGACGGAGGAGGAGTGGACCGACATCAAACCAGCTGACACTAAGGAAGAACTAAAATTGAAGCCGAAAGTTTGGACGAATGTTATACCAGATGCCTGCTGGTTCCAATTTAGAATGCCTTGCGCATTCATGTTCAAATGGGGACGGGTTCGGTGGTCTCCGGAAGAGAAGACCTACTCGATTATATTTCACGGAATTTGCAAAAGGAAAATCTGCGGAAATGTAATCGATGGTACCGGTCAAAAGAACGATAACGAAAAAAGAGTTACATTTGCTATTCGAACCCGAGACACGCGTCACGAAAATCACGAAACTGTGAAACGGCCGTCCAATGGACAAATGACAAAAAATGCGTATAACGAATTGAGAACTGATGGGGGTGCGAAATATCGAAAGCGACGGGCGCACGAGTTGATGCTACCAGGTGATATTGAGCCACCCGTAGTACCGAACCTCGGAGTACTTCGTCAGGCCAAAAATAGAAATATCGATGAAAATCTTGGGATAAAGAAAAATGACGGACGCGACATAGTTCGAACAATAGAAGAAATGTCCTCAAACCCACAATACAGCGGGATAGTTGAGGAAGTTGGCGGCTTCCCTGTTCGCGTTCTTTATGGATCCGGCGCCCACTTTCGAGTCTACCAAGAGTATAGGCGTTTGAAAAAAAATCGGGCATCGATATGCCTTGATGCAACTGGAGGACACGTGACCAAATTGCACAGGATAAACGACACTAAATCGGGCCACATTTTTTTATACGCCATTGTCATTAACTTCAGCGGGACAACGGCCTGCGTTTATCAAATGCTGTCTGAACGCCACGACTCAGTTACCATTATGATATGGCTACTGCGATGGCTTCAAAATGAAGCTCTACCGCCCAAGGAAGCCGTCTGCGATTATTCTCGCGCCCTTTTAATGGCCTTGAGGATGGCTTTCAACAAAATATCGATCAAAGAATACGTGAGTAAACAGCGCGTTCGTCGATGCTCATCAAGACATGAAAAAAGAGCCGATAACGTTTATCTGCATTGACGTTGCACACTTTAGTCACATGATTTGTCGATGGTCGTGTTTCAAAAGTGTACGACAAAGGGAAATCAAAGAGTTTTTTCTGCTTTACGTTACTTTGATGGTTGAGTCGAAGACCCTCATACAATTTGAACGCATTTTCGTGCTCACCTGCGCTGTAGCTCTCCAAAGACACGAGGATTCAGTGATAAAGGCGAAAGAAGCATACACACCCAAGCATGCAAGGAAGGAACTGGAACGCTGCATTTCCGCGGGGAATGTTATGTAAAATTTCTTCCATAACGACGATAAAAAAATACAAAACGTGCCATTCCATCAACGGTTTTCGAAAAACGCGGTTGACAATGACAGTGAGTCAAACGCTAAAATTGCGGACGCGCCGGCTTCACGCATCGGGCAATGGATTAATAATCTCATAAGGAGCGTAAAAAAAGAACACAAAATTGGCAAGCAGCTGAATGCTTTTCATCTTCCAGACTTCGTCGATCAATTTAGAGGAGTAGCGAAGGAATTTGTGCTCTGGTCATCAGTTGGCATAGCTCCGAACACTCAGCGTGCCACATCCAGCTACGTGGAAGGATATTTCAATGATCTGAAAACGCGCACGCTCAGGAACTATAAGCTTCCAATTTCGGTTAACAAATTTCTAAGAGAGCATATAAAGGATCTTGAGCAAATCAGCTGCATAGTTTCCGGGCACATAATTAATCACAACAACGAGCGGCTACATGTCAATAAATCTGAATTGGAGCAGGTCGTAGAGGGCGAAAAGAAAAAGACGGAAAACCATACGGAAGACGTTAAAGAAATTGATTCGGACCTCTTCGAAATAGAGAACTGGGGCGGCAAGGCAAATGCACAACAGCACCTCAATTATCATGGGCTGGAGAGCGCCAATACATGTGCAGCCGCTGACTGTGATTTTATCGATGTATCAACCCAGATTAAAGCAGTCAGTCCTTCATTGACTTCCGTGATTCGGACATCGCATGAAGTACGAAATCTTCGCGCTGATGAGGGCAAATTTCATGTGTCCATCGATGAAAACTGTAACGACGCGCCGATCAAGGACGACAATTTGGACTTTATTGGTTCTGCAGATTTTGGAAAGTTGAGCTATAGCGTCTTCAAATCGCAATTGCAGATGTGCCAGACAGTCTCTACACCGATAGCAAAAACCACGCAAGGGATACCGAATCGACCGAGTACTTTCTCCGGTAAATACTATAAGCCGTACGCGGATATATCTCAAGACAACAATTTCGTTGCAAGTGAAACGAAGGGCCGCCGAAAAACAGTGATTTTGCTACCGAATGGTTCTTGTTGTTCTTCAATAAACCTGAGAGGTAATTCTAACTTCGTCCGAAACACTTGTGCCTTTGATTCAGTGGTACAGATTTTAGCAACTGCAGCGACTGACAACAAGGGATATCGCACGTTCATGGAGAATTCTTCAAACGAGGGGCTCCAATTTATCCTGAAATTTATGCAAAATGCCGCAACAAAAAATATTTTAACCGAAAGGGCACAGATTCTCCGTGCTTTCCACATCCCGTCGGCCCAAGCGAAAATAGGAGACAAGGCCATTTATAAAATCGATGCTGAAAGCAATTTGAGCAGCACGGTCAAGAACACAATGACTTCTCGTCCGAGCAAAATAGTCATCGACGGCTGCTCCTCTTGCGGAAACAGAGCTTCTCGGACTACACCTTAGCACTGAACCATAAGACTTTATGTAGAAAAAGTTTTTCGGCGCTCCAGCAGACATTAGAAATTCACTCTCCAATATTCAACATCAATTGCCGAAACAAATGCCCGCGCAGACTGACGCGCACGAGTTATCTTGCGGAGCACATTTTGATCGAGATGGATGTTCGCCACGACCAAAATCTGGAAAAAGCCTTGCACTGTTCCCTGCAGGAGATTCCAAAACTTCACCATCTAGAATCAGGAAAGGAAAAGGCAACTTTGGAGTACAGGTACGTTCCTTAAACTTAAAAACATTTGTTGCATGTCTCGTCCAGTCATGCGTGTGAGATGGACGATCATTTCACGGGTTCCCAGTGTTCTTTGAGACAACTCATATTTCGAAAAAACACAAAGCAAAGAAACACGTTCTGTTCTGTTAAAAGAGGCCGGTCCCTCTCTCTGTTTGCCCAAAATGTGAACTGTTCAGGAAGATACTTACCTGTAGGATTTATACCCGCTGGACACGTGGCCGATATCCTCAAAATCTTACAGTGACATTATGTAAATGTTTTCTGCATTGTGTTTTAGACTTGCCGGTGTAGTGCAATATGTACCAGGACACTACATAGCACATTCATTCCGCAACGGTGGGATATGGGAAAAATATAACGATCTGGATAAAAAAAAACAGTTTCCCGACCGAGTACGATTATTGAGCCGCATCTTGCAATTTATGTAAGGAATAACGGAATTGTTTAATAATGGTAAGTCTGAATTGAACCGAAATATATTTTTGCGATTAAATCTGAATTTGCATAGATATTTTTTCTGTGTAAGGTCAATTGATAACAAAATATTGCGGTGTAGTTAATATTAAATTTTATATTATATTCCATTTAATAACATACATCTTCAATCGTAGGATAACCGAAAAATTGATAATGTTGCAGACGCACAAGCAGAAGTCACAACAAGGTATCAAGGCCTTACTTTTCAAGCGGAGGAAGAGAGGGAAATAGAATTCGACTTGGAACTCATCACAAATCATTATACATTTATTTACGCACTCCTAATTGTTGTTTTTATGTACATATGTAGTACACGTTTTATATATGTATACTTATATTGGGCTAGTCAGATAACTTTCTATCGTTTCGTTCCAATAAGATTTCCAAGATATTTTTAACATATGTGCCATACTAAACTTTTCGCATGCATAAATTCCTTCCTCTGGCACACCGGTCGTTCGAAAACCGTGCATCCCCCGACACTTTGACACTTCGATCTGCAAACCCAATATTTGTTATATCCTTTGAACTTTTCGATGTATACGCGATGCGGTCTATGTTGATACCATGGCATCGGTTAAATTGTGGTGAAAAAAAGTTATCAAACATGTTCATTTTTTAAATTTTATTGCCTTGATAACTCGTAAACGCAAGTTGAGCTGCCAAATTCGTGTGCTTACTACCACCATTCAATGAGACTGCATGAATAGGTTATGTTTTTTGCAAACTGAGTACAATTGGCGATAATGGCCTCTGCACACTGCGCGCGATGAGCGACGAGCGATGAGCGATATCCAATGGGAGCTGTACTCTCTTAGGGCGTTTCCGGAATACCGGAGCGCCCATTGGATATCGCTCATCGCAAATCGCGCACAGTGTGTAGAGGCCAGGGGGCTGACACTGGGATAAATTCTCTTAGCAGTAATGTGGCCCCGTATTGTCGCCACGTAACTAACCCACCATGCAGCGCTAGTAGTCACCCGCATGACCCCCACTCCGCAAAGCACCTCTCCGTATGATTTCGTCATTTTTTCTCGATCTGTCATTGTTCTCGAATAAAAGAAATCGTAGTGTGGTAAAATCGTAATTATTTTATCACATTAGAAGAACGATTTGTGGCTCATCGCAATTCAACACGTGTTTTCGAGTCTATATTGGACGACGTGTATAACTATGAAAGCCCTCTTTTCCGTGTATAGAACTCGCCGATAGTGTTCTTTTACACATAATACAATATTACGTATTGATGCGGATGCAGCAATATTCTTCACGTCTCAACGCAGAACAAAAAAAAAGCAATCTCGATAAGAAAAAAATCGCAAAACATTGTACAACGTGACTAATCCATTATTTAAAAAATATTAATGTTATCTGTTTATTTCGTTCAATAAATATTTTTAAATACATAATATTGCAACAAGTGTAAATATTACATCCCTTCCTATATACACATATACTTTTAAATTCTATTCTAAACAATGAATTTTCCAGACGCATCCAATGCAAATTATGCAGACGCTGCGCGACCGGAGTGGGGGTCATGCTGGTGACTACTAGCGCCGCATGGTGGGTTAGCTTACGTGGCGACAATAACGATACACGGCAGACCCAGCAGTGCCAGGGGGCTGGTAGAGGCCATAACACGACTGCAACCTGTGATGGCCTCTGCACACTGCCCGTGATGAGCGACGAGCTATGGGCTCCATGCGTGTGTCCATGGAGTCTAGATACCAGGTGGTTCAGCGACAATGCAAAGGCACTGAAAAAAGCGTCCCCGAAAATGACCCGAAGTGATAGCGCTGGGGTGCAGCGGCATCTACATATATCGTAATATATTGGTCAACGAGGTGAAAGTGATCGGATGAGTTTGTAACCTCACGACAGACCGATCGTGACATCAAACGTCAAAATTTCCGCCGATTCATAATTTCCTCATTACGGTGTGAAAAAAAATCAAGCGTGAGAAAAGGTGTCTTTTGTTTAAGTATATTTAATATTCCGGCTGAAAACTTTATCGCGTGTAGAGTAACTTATTGTATTATCTGTGACAATAGTAACTTCCTTGTTCGCTGAGAGTAAATAGGAATAAATCCTATTTTATTGTAGACATTACAAATATTATACCATATTCGTTCATTTAAAACTATTGTAAGTATTTTATTCTTGTCATTAAATTTCAGTGTGTGCAATATGGGAAAAGTTTGCGCAGTACCAGGCTGCGAGACTGGGCCGTCCGTTAGGATTACGGCAGCGTGCAACCTTTCGTGCTCCTCAGGTAAATATATGTCGCAGATAAATTGATTTTGTCGTTTGTGGTTGTTAAACTATTCCAACATGTGTGGTTTAAAATTTTTATCGGATTTCATAGTGCAGTAAGAGACTCTCTGAATGGGAGCTAGCATTTAACTGCAATCTCGACGTAAAAAAATTGGTTTGCGAACTACACTTCGAAGAGACCCATATTGAAAATCATAACAAAACTGTATTGAGTAATGGGGAGTTTCATACGATACCGCCAACCGTATGGCACCTGACCGACAATGCAATACTGATATCGCGATCGCAGGATTATACGGTAAGAACTTGAGGTTTTACAGAGACTTCTATTTGCTCTAAGAATAACAGTTGATGCTATTGCAATTGTGTACATATATCATTTTTTGTGGAAAGTGTTTGCATATAAATTTTCCTTTTTTCACCCCAAATTTTTCTGCCACTTAAGGTTGGCCGTGCCAATGAAGCCGGCGAAGGTAATGTGCAAGCTAGAGATCCGGACAGAGAACCCCAGCATGGACAGAGTACAAGGAGCGACATAGTTTCGCCAGCACTTCCTATGACACTCGCAGCAGAGGAGAACATGGCGTCAAAGAGCGAAATGGGTTCAACTGTGATTACAATGGACATGCTTCAGAATGAATTAAATGCGACACTATTTCCGGAGTCATGGGCATGGACGCACCAGTTGTCGAAAACTATATTCACTCGTCTCGATTCATCAAGTCTTTGCCCGACACTTAATTTCGAGATTGCCCCGGATCTTTCGCTTCAGGTACTTATCTGATTCACTAAATGGAACTGCTCCATGATTATCCATATGAATAACAAATTTCAAAATAAACCGCCGTGATGGTTGAATGAATCGATAATATTCATAATACGTATTAACTGATATACAGGGTGACAATTAAGGGATGGCCACCTATTTTTAAATCCATTTGGGCAGCCATTTCGAACCAGTTGCGGTGCGCTTTTGGAATAGTTTTTCGGGAACTTTTAGAAAAAAAATATAGGGCTCATGTGAAAAAAATAAATTTCCTGGAAGAAAAGAAAAATTGGTTGAAAAAAAATAATAATGGCATTCCGCGCCGGCCGAAGCGAAATCGACTCGATTTTGAACACGGCAGATCCGAATGGAAGTGGGTCGAAAAATGTTATCACTGAGAAAAACAAAATAAAAATTTCGAAACCGAACGATAGTTCAAACGTTGAGTTTGACTTCCGCAGTATCTCGGGAGCGGTGGAACCTGCGAACGGATTCAGCGGAGAGAGTAGGCGCTGGAGCTTCCGCTGCTGTGTTCGCCTCGCGGCTGTCATGGGGCCGCAAACGTCACCGAAGAACGTCAAGCCGCAGGTGACGTTTCGAGAAGTCAAATGTGTTCACAAAGAAGCATTTGTGAGCAAATTTTTCAGGTTTTTTTAGAGTCATACTTGGCGCTAAGATAAAGAATGGAGCGATTAACAAAGCTTCATTTTTTTCGTCTTTCAACATCGTCCACAGGCTAAAAAAAATGCTCTGCCTCAATTAATGCTTGGGTGCTTATTCCTTGGATTCAATTTGGTATTTTTTGCTCTTTGTACGATCGCTTGTCGCTGAGATCCCGCCAATAGAACGAAAATTCAGCTCTGGCGTTGATCATCGATATCTCTTGAAGTAATGAACGTACAGCGAACGGAAGGTGGGTTTCAGAAACTCGAATAACTCCTCTATAAGTTCCTTTTGGTATTTGAAGGTATTTTTTTTTTCAGCTCAATATTGATTTGAATTCTTTTTTACATACTTTTTCCACCGTTTTGGAAATTCCATCACCAGCTTGCAAATATTGCGAAAACTGTCCATATTTCCAGGTACTTTTTGAGCCAAATACATGGTTAAGATGAAAAAACAATTCGTTAGTTTTCTCACTACTTTTGTTTGCATGTAATTTAGCAATCAATACTCATCAAATCGCACAAGCAAAAACAAATTGCATAGTTTTGATTTTTTTTAAATCGTTATCCATTGAAGAATCGTATGGCGATGCGTGTTAAAAAGGTGTATGGAGATTCGCTTGGGGGTATCAATTCGATTTAATGCAACCAATTTTAACTCGCTAAATTATAGCATGCAATCAAATCATTTTCTACACATTTTAAAATGAAAAAAAATCACAATATTGGTGGATAGATCTGTTTTTTTTCTTGCAATTTCCCATTAACTATTCAGTAAATATTTTTAAAAAACCAATTTTTTATTTCTTTTTATTTCAAACTGTTTACCAAATTCCATGAAATTATCATTTGCGATTCCTTTGTTTGCATGCTATAAGTTAGCGAGTTAAAATGAGGTGTATTGAATTAAGTTGATACCCTCAAGCGAATCTTTATACGCCTTTTGTACAGGAATAGCTCTACGATTTTTCAATCTATAACGATTGATGAATAAAAAATTCAACACAAGCATTTATTTTCGTTCGTAAGATTTGATGAGTAGTTAATGCAGAATTACAAGCAAACCAAAGTAGTAAGGAGGATGACGAATTTTTGTTTTCATCTTAACCATCGTCATTTGACGTCTAAGGAGCAAGAAATGTGCCCCTTTAATTATTCATGAAAGTTTGTGGAATCGGATAAAAAAAACGGTTAAACCGATCCCTTTGCAAATTTACAGGGTCTTTAGGCATGTACTAAGCTCAAAAAATTCCTGGAAACATTCATCATTTTCCCAATATTTGCAAAGTTGTGGTAGATTCTGCAAAATGGTGGAAAAAGTCATTTTTTAATATTTTTTCGAATGAATCTTTAGCTTGAAAAAAAATGTTTTCTCTCAAATAGCAAAACGATATTATAGAGGAGTTATTCGAGTTTCGGAAACGCATCTCCCGTTCGCTGTACGATGATTAGTTCATGAGATATCGATGATCAAAGAAAAAAAAACGAATTTTCAATCAATCGGCGATATCTCGGCGACGAGTGGTCGTACAAAGAGCAAAATAATACGAAATTGAAGCTCAAGAATCACGCTAAAAGACCCAAATTTTGATTTAGGCAGGAATTTTTTTTAGACCGTGGAAGATGTTCAAAAACTTTTTGAAAAATGCATTTTTTTAGTGGCGCTATGTTTTTGGTCTCTGCCCAGTGTGATGCTTGAAATTCTCCGTGCGGCAATGATAAATGCGGTAATGATACAAAAATTAGATTATTGATTGGATTCGTCGGAATAATGAATCGAAAGATAAATAAGTTGATGTTTCTTAAATTTTGAGCCACCGAGCGATTATGTTAACAAGTTGAAAGTTTTTACTTACTTGATTATTTTATTTAAGATGATTATTAAACTTGGCAATGCATGATTCAACTTAAAGGAAAAGAAAATGAGAAAATGAGAAGAACAATTTTCTGTGGTATGCAAAACGAAAGACCGACATGTCATCCACTTTGCGACTACGTAGAGCCTTGAAATTTTGCGAACACGCATCTAACAAGAGGCGAAGATGCGTGATTCGACGACAATAAAAATCATGAATGAATAAATAAATAAATAAATAGAGAAATAATGACTTTCTGTGGGACGCAAAATAAAACATCGATATTTCATGCACTTTCCGACAACTTAAAGCACTCAAATTTTGCAAACATGCTTCTAAGAGGCCTTCATGAAGAGATGCATGGAAAGGAAATCCGAAAAGAGCTAGGTGATTCTTGGTAACGCTTGATTCTGACCAAGTCCCGATGTTGAGGAAATTCCATGGACCGTGTGTCCCGTACAAAAATTCGAGTAGGGACAAAGTACTGGTCCTGATCTGCCGTTTCTCGAAAATGTTATGCTCCGGTTAGGTGTGTTTGTTGACGTATCATAGAGCGTGTTGTTAACGTAACAAAGATAAAATTGGTGCTTGGAATGGTTCCCGGGGCCACACTCATGCATTCCGGATATTACTGTACCGAATCCGTCGCCAATTTCTTCTTCCTTCCAGTCAGATTGCGTCGAGAAATATCACGATGCTGCGAGAACAGTTATAAGAATATTGATGATGTACGGAAGATAAAATCGGTGCTGCGAATGCCTCTTAAGTCTTCACTCGAACATTCCGGATATGAGAGGGCCGAATCCGTCTCCGCTTTTATCTTACTTTCAGTCGTCGTATGGCAAAAAGTCTGACGATGCCGCGACCCCGATGACAGTAGCAATTGTCATAAAACAAAGATAAAAGCGGTGCTCGTGCCGGTTCTGGGGGCGTCAATCGGACATCGACGATGTGACGGCACCGAATTTGCTCTCGCTTTTATCTTATTTTCGGTCATAGTGCGTCAAGAAGTCCGTTGATGCCGTGAGAACGATGGCAGGAGGACTTGATAGTATACAAATGTAAAAGCGGTACTCGTGACGGTTCTGGGGGCCTCGATCGGTAATCCCCGACTGGACGGCCCAGAGTTCGTCTCTGCTGTCATCTTACCTACTGTCATTTTTCGTCAAGGTGTCTGACGACGCCACGAGAACGATGACCGGAGCAACGGCTAGTAAACAAAGATAGGAGCCATGCACGCGATGGTTAGGGGTGCCTCGATCGGTCATTCGCGATACGACGAACCCTAGTTTGCCTCTGCTTTCATCTGACTTCTCGTAATTTTGCGTCAAGACGGCTGACGATGCCGCCAGAACGATCACCAGAGCGTTTGTTAGTAAACAAAGGTGAAAGCAGTACTCGCGATAATTTTTGGGGCACCGATCGGTGACATTCCCGATACGACAGCACCGAGTTTGTCTCCGCTTTGATCTTAGTTCCGGGTATTTTTCGTCAAAAAGGCTGACGATGCCGCGAGAACGATGACCGGAGCATTTGATACCAAACAAAGATAAAAGCAGGGCGCGCGATGATTCTTGTGGTCTCGGTCGGTCATCCTCGTCGCGACGGCACCGAGTTTCTCTCTCCTTTCATCTCTCTTGCAGGAATTTTTCGTCCAGAAATTGACGATGCCGCAAGAACAATGAGCGGAGCGTTTGTTATTGAACAAAGGTAAAAGCAGAGCTAGCGATGGTTCTCGGGATCTCGGTCGGACATCCCCGACTCGACGGCCCCAAGTTCGTCTCTGCTTTCATCTTAATTCCGGTCATCTTCATCAAGCAAGCTAACGATGCCGCGAGAACAATGTCCGGAGCGTTTGTCAGTAAACAAAGATGAAATCAGTGCTCGCGATGGTTTTGGAGGCCTCGATTGGTCATTCCCGATATGATGGCCCTGAATTTGTCTCTGCTTTCATCTTACTTGCGGTCATTTTTTCTCGAAAAGTCCATCCGTACCGAGAGAACGATGCGCGAAGCATTTGTGAATAAACAAAAAAAGCAATGCTCGCGATGGTACTTGGTCTCGTTCGGTCATCCTCGACGCGCCGGCTCCGAGCTTGTCTTTGCTATCACCTTACTTTCGGTCATTTTTCGCCAAGAAATCGGACGATGCCGTCATAACGATGATCGGAACAATTGTTAAAAAGCAAAGATAGAAGCAGTGCTTGCGATGGTTCTGGGGGCCTCGATTGGTCATTCCCGATACAACGGCCGCGACTTTGTCTCTGCTTTCATCTTACTACCGGTCTTTTTTCCCCAAGAAGTCGAACAATGCTGCGAGAATGATGACCGGAACATTTGCTAGTGAACGAAGATATAAGCAGTGCACGCGATGGTCAGGGGTGTCTCGATCGGTCACTCCGAATACGACGGCCCCGAGGTTCGCTCTGCTTTCGTCTCACTTCCAGTCATTTTTCGCCCAGGAATCTGACGATGCCGCAAGAACTACGACCGGAGCGATTGTTATTAAATAAAGATGAAAGCAGCGCTCACGATGGTTTTGGGCGCCTCGATCGGATATTCCCGATACGACGGCCCCGACTTTGTCTCTGCCTTCATCTCACTTCCGGTCATTTTGCGACAAGAAGGCAGACGATGCCGCGAGAACGATAACCTGAGTACTTGTTAGTAAACAAAGATGAAAGCAGGGTTCTGGGGTCCTCGATCGGTCATCCCCGAAACGACGGGCCCGGATCGATGAGCGGAATGCTCCGCTCATCGTTCTCGCAGCAACGTTGGACTTCTCGATAAAAAATGACCGGATGTAAGATGAAAGCAGAGACAAATTCGGGGCCGTCGTATCAGGAATGACCAATCGAGGCCTCCAAAACCATCGCGAGCACAGATTACATCTTTCTTTACTAACAAACGCTCCGGTCATGGTTCTCGCGGCATCGTTAGCTTGCTTGACGAAAAATGACCGGAATTAAGATGAAAGCAGAGATGAACCTGAAGCCGTCGAGTCTGGGATATCCGACCGAGACCCCGAGAACCATCGCCAGCGCTGCTTTTACGTTTGTTTAATAACAAACAATCCGGTCATAGTTCTTGCGACATAGATTTTTGGGGGAAAAATTCCTGGAAGAGAGATGAAAGCAGAGAGAAATTCCGTGCAGTCGCACCGAGGGTGACCGACCGACACCACGAGGATCATCGCGCGCACCGCTTTTATCTTTGTTTAGTAACAAATGATCCGGAGATAGTTCTCGTGGTATTGTCAGCCTTCTTAACGAAAAATGACTGGAAGTAAGATAAAAGCAGAGACAAACACGGGTCCGTCGTATCGGGATCGACCGAACGAGGCTTCCAGAACAATCACGAGCACTGCTTTTATTTTTGTTTAGTACGAAATGCTCCGGCCATCGTTCTCGCAGCATCGTCAGCCTTCTTGACGGAAAATGACCGGAAATGAGATGAAAGCATCTCAAACTCGCGACCGTCGTAACGGGAATGACCGATCGAGGCCCCCAGAACCACGGCGAGCACTGCTGTCATCATTGTTTATTAACAAATGCTCCGGTCATCCTTCTCGCGGCATCGTCTGTCTTCTTGACGAAAAATGCCCAGCAGTGAGACGAAAGCACAGACAAACTCGGGACCGTCGTATCGGGAATGACCAATCGGGGCCCCCAAAACGATCGCGAGCACTGCTTTCATCTTTGTTTACTAACAAATGATTCGGTCATCGTTCTCGCGGCATCGTCAGCCTTCTTGACCAAAAACGACCGAAGGTAAGATGAAATCAGAAACAAACTCGGCGCCGTCACGTCGAGAATGACCGATCGAGGCCCCCAGAACCATCGCGAGCACTGCTTTTACCTTTGATTATTAACAAATGCTCCGGACATCGTTATGACTGCATCGTCAGATTTCTTGACGAAAGGTGAAAGCAAAGACAACCTCAGGGCCGTGTCGTCGAGAATGACCGAACGAGACCCCAGGTACCATCGCAAGCATTGCGTTTTTTTTTATTATTCACAAATGCTCCGCTCATCGTTCTCGCAGCAACGTTGGACTTCCCGATGAAAAATGACCAGACGTAAGATGAAAGCAGAGAAAAATTCGGGGTCGTCGTATCAGAAATGACCAATCGAGGCCCCCAAAACCATCGCAAGCACTGCTTTCATCTTTGTTTACCAACAAACGCTCCGGACATCGTTCTCGCGGAATCGTCAGTCTTCTTGACGAAAAATGACCGGAAGTAAGATGAAAGCAGAGACAAAGTCGGGGCCGTCGTATCGGGAATATCCGATCGAGGCCCCAAAACCATCGCGAGCGCTGCTTTAGTCTTTATTTAATAACAATCGCTCCGGTCGTAGATCTTGCGGCATCGTCAGATTCCTGAGCGAAAAATGACTGGGAGTGAGACGAAAGCAGAGAGAAACTCGGGGCTGTCGTATTTGGAATGACCGATCGAGACAGCCCTAACCATCGCGTGCGCTACTTTTATCGTCGTTCACTAGCAAATGTTCCGGTCATCATTCTCGCGGCATTGTCAGACTTCTTGGGGAAAAAAGACCGGAAGTAAGATGAAAGCAGAGACAAAGTTGCGGCCGCTGTATTGGAAATGACCGATCGAGGCCCCCAGAACCATCGCAAGCACTGCTTTTATCTTTGTTTTTTAACAAATGTTCCGATCTTCGTTATGATGGCATCGTCCGATTTCTTGGCGAAAAATGACCGAAAGTAAGGTGAAAGCAAAGACAAACTCGGAGCCGGCGCGTCGAAGATAACCGAAAGAGACCCCAAGTACCATCGCGAGCAGTGCTTTTTTTGTTTATTAACAAATGCTCCGCTCATCGTTCTCGCGGCACCGTTGGACTTTTCGAGAAAAAGTGACCGCAAGTATGATGCAAGCAGAGACAAATTCAGGGCGATCATAACGGGAATGACCAATCGAGTTCACCAATTGATGATCATGACCGGAATTAAGATGAAAGCAGAGACGAACTTGGGGCCGTCGAGTCGGGGATGTCCGACCGAGACCCCGAGAACCATCGCTAGCTCTGCTTTTACCTTTGTTCAATAACAAACGCTGCGGTCTTTGTTCTTGCGGCATCGTCAGATTTCTGGACGAAAAATTCCTGCAAGAGAGATGAAAGGAGAGAGAAACTCGGTGCCGTCGCACCGGGAATGACCGACCGAGACCACAAGAATCATCGCGCGCCCTGCTTTTATCTTTGTTGGGTAACAAATGCTCCGGTCATCGTTCTCGCGGCATCGTCAGCCTTAGTGACGAAAAATAACCGGAACTAAGATGAAAGCGGAGACAAACTCGGGACCGTCGTATCGGGAATGTCACCGATCGATGCCCCAAGAACTATCGCGAGTAATGCTTTCACCTTTGTTTACTAACAAACTCGTTCTGGCGGCATCGTCAGCCGTCTTGACGCAAAATTACCAGAAGTAAGATGAAAACAGAGGCAAACTAGGGTTCGTCGTAACGCGAATGACCGATCGAGGCACCCCGAACCATCGCGTGCACGGCTCCTATCGTTGTTTACTAGCCGTTGCTCCGGTCATCGTTCTCGTGGCGTCGTCAAACTCTTTCACGAAAAATGACCGTAGGTAAGATGACAGCAGAGACGAACTCTGGGCCGTCGAGTCGGGGATTACCGATCGAGGCCTCCAGAACCGTCACGAGTACCGCTTTTACATTTGTATACTATCAAGTCCTCCTGCCATCGTTTTCACGGCATCAGCGGACTTCTTGACGCGCTATGACCGAAAATAAGATAAAAGCGAGAACAAACTCGGTGCCGACACATCGTCGATGGCCGATTGAAGCCCCCAGAACCGGCACGAGCACCGCTTTTATCTTTGTTCATGACAATTGCTACTGTCATCGGGGTCGCGGCATCGTCAGACTTTTTGACACACTACGACAGAAAGTAAGATATAAGCGGAGACGGATTCGGCCCTGTCATATCCGGTATGTTCGAGTGAAGACTCAAGAGGCATTCGCAGCACCGATTTTATCTTCCGTACATCATCAATATTCGTATAACAGTTCTCGCAGCATCGTGATATTCTCGACGCAATCTGACTGGAAGGAAGAAGAAATTAGCGACGGATTCGGTACAGTAATATCCGGAATGCATGAGTGAGGCCCCGGGAACCATTCCAAGCAGCGATTTCATCTTTGTTGCGTTAACAACCACGCTCTATGATACGTCAACAAACACACCTAACCGGAGCATAACATGTTCGAGAAACGGCAGATCAGGACCACGACTTTGTCCCTACTCGAATTTTCGTACAGGACACACGGTCCATGGAATTTCCTCATCATCGGGACTTGGTAAAAATCAAGCGTCACCAAGAATCACCTAACTCTTCTCGGATTTCGTTTCCATGCATCTCTTCATGAGGGCCTCTTAGAAGCATGTTTGCAAAATTTGAGTGCTTTAAATTGTTGGAAAGTGCATGTAATATCGATGTTTCATTTTGCGTCCCACAGAAAATCATTATTTCTCTATTTGTTTATTTATTCATTCATGATTTTTATTGTCGTCGACTCACGCATCTTCGCCTCTTGTTAGATGCGTGTTCGCAAAATTTCAAGGCTCTACGTAGTCGCAAAGTGGATGACATGTCGGTCTTTCGTTTTGCATACCACAGAAAATTGTGCTTCTCATTTTCTCATTTACTTTGCTTTTAAGTTGAATCATGCATTTCCGAGTTTAATAATCATCTTAAATAAAATAATCAAGTAAATAAAAACTTTCAACCTGTTAACATAATCGCTCGGTGATGCAAAATTTAAGAAGCATCAACTTATTTATCTTTCGATTCATTATTCCGACGAATCCAATGAATAATCTAATTTCTGTATCATTATCGTATTTATCATTGCCGCACGAAGAATTTCGAGCATCACACTGGGCAGAGACCAAAAACATAGCGCGACTAAAAAAATGCATTTTTCAAAAAGTTTATCAACATCGTCCACGGGCTAAAAAAAATTCCTGCCTGAATCAAAACTTGGGTCTTTTAGCGTGATTCTTGAGCTTCAATTTCGTATTATTTTGCTCTCTGTACGACCACTCGTCGCTGAGATATCGCCGATTGATTGAAAATTCGACTTTTTTTCTTTGATCATCGATATCTCATGAACTAATCATCGTAGAGCGAACGGGAGATGCTTTTCGGAAACTCGAATAACTCCTCTATAATATCGTTTTGCTATTGAGAGAAAACATTTTTTTTCACGCTAAATATTCATTCGAAAAATTATTAAAAAATGACTTTTTCCACCATTTTGCAGAATCAACCACAACTTTGCAAATATTGGGAAAATGATGATTGTTTCCAGGAATTGTTTGAGGTTAGTACATGCCTAAAGACCCTGTAAATTTGCAAAGGGATCGGTTTAACCGTTTTTAAAATCCGAATCCACAAACTTTCATAAAAAGTTAAAGGGGCACATTTCTTGCTCCTTAGACGTCAAATGACGATGCTTAAGATGAAAACAAAAATTCGTTATCGTTCTCACTCCTTTGGTTTGCTTGTACTTCTGCATTAACTACTCATCAAATCTTACGAACGAAAATAAATGTTTGTGTTGAATTTTTTTTTCTTCAATCGTTATAGATTGAAAAATCGTATAGCTATTCGTGTACAAAAGGCGCATAAAGATTCGCTTGAGGGTATCAACTTAATTTAATACACCTCATTTTATCTCGCTAACTTATAGCATGCAAACAAAGGAATCGCAGATGATAATTTCATGGAATTTTGTAAACAGTTTGAAATAAAAAGAAATAGAAAATAGGTTTTTTAAAAATGTTTACTGATTAGTTAATGAGAAATTGTAAGAAAAAAAAACAGATCTATCCCCCAATATTGTGATTTTTTTTCATTTCAAAATGTGTAGAAAATTTTATGATTGCATGCTGTAATTTAGCCAGTTAAAATTGGTTGCGTTAAATCGAATTGATACCCCCAAGCGAATCTTCATACACCTTTTTAACACGCATCGCCATACGATTCTTCACTGGATAACGATTAAGAAAAAATCAAAACCTTGCAATTTGGTTTTGCTTGTGCGATTTGATGAGTATTTATTGCTAAATTACATGCAAACAAAAGTAGTGAGAAAACTAACCAATTGTTTTTTCATCTTAACCATGTATTCGGCTCAAAAAATACCTTGAAATATCGATAGTTTTCGCAATATTTGCAAGCTGGTGGTGGATATGCCAAAACGGCGGAAAGACGGCTTTTCATTCAAATACCAAAAGGAACTCATAGAGGTGTTATTCGAGTTTCTGAAACCCACCTTCCATTCGCTGTACGATCATTACTTCAAGAGATATCGATGATCAACGCCAGAGCTGAATTTTCGTTCTATTGGCGGGATCTCAGGGACAAGTGATCGTACAAAGAGCAAAAAATACCAAATTGACGCCAAAAATAAGCACTCAAGCATTAATTGAGTCAGAGCATTTTTTTTAGCCCGTGGACGATGTTGAAAGACGAAAAAAATGAAGCTTGTTTAATCGCTCCATTCTTTATCTTAGCGCCAAGTATGACCATAAAGAAACCTGAAAAATTTGCTCACAAATGCTTCTCTGTGAACACATTTGACTTCTCGAAACGTCAGCTGCGGCTTGACGTTTTTCGGTGACGTTTGCGGCCCCATGACAGCCGCGACGCGAACACAGCAGCGGAAGCTCCAGCGCCTACTCTCTCCGCTGAATCCGTTCGCCGGTTCCGCCGTTCCCGAGATACTGCGGAAGTCAATCTCAACGTTTGAACTATCGTTCGATTTCGAAATTTTGATATTGTTTTTCTCAGTGATAACATTTTTCGACCCTCTTCTATTCGGATCTCCCGTGTTCAAAATCGAGTCGACTTTGTTTCAGCCGGCGCGGAATGCCATTTTTATTTTTTTTTCAACAAATTTTTCTTTTTTTCCATGAAATTTATTTTTTTCACATGAGCCCTATATTTTTTTTCAAACAGTTCCCGAAAAACTATTCCAAAAGCACACCTTAACTGATTCGAAATGGCCGCCCAAATGGATTTAAAAATAGGTGGCCATCCCCAAATTGTCACCGTGTATATATTCTTATGGTTCTTTCAGATTAGGATGAATATGGGTATTTCGATTCGACTGAACGAGAAACCTGAATCCATGGCAGATGTATGGACATGCCTCGGAGTATTAGAGAAGATGTCGATTTGCAGTGAAACGGGATTCGATAGCGAAAAGTGTATTTTTTTCTCGTTCGATTTGATCTAACGAAAGAATTAACCAGTTAACTTAAGCTTTGATAAAGACTTCAAAATAGTTGCATTGTAATACCACTTGTGTTTTATCCGTATTCTATTATTATTATAATAATAAGGACAAGTGGAATTAAAAAAAATTGCTTCATTCATTGATGTGAACGCGGCAATACTTATAAAAACGTAAAATACACAATAAAACCACGTATATTTCTTTTAGGTGTCATCTTTTAGGTGTCATTTCATTAGGTGTAATTGCGAGGGGATTTTAACGGCCGATACAATCCACAAGCGCAAGCAGCGGTCGCCTAGGTGTATTTTCTGTAAGCAGCTCCGCCACGGGATACAGAGAAGAATACGCCGAAACCGCAGGAGTGACAGGCAGAAACGTCATTAAACTATTTTAATGGCGAAATTGACATTGACATTGAAATTGAAATTGACATTGACGAGAAAGTTTCAACGTCAGCAACAAAAGGTACGTAACGTTGATCGTATCTCTGTAGCTAGAATTATCGTCAAGAGAAAATATTCTTGACACTTTCTGGATGCACGACTTTGATTTGAAGATTAGAGATTTGTTCATACGTCAAGCGAAATACTGTAGTCGCCGACCGTAGACTTATAAGGGGTTAGGCCCCTCTAGAGGCCGAAGAAATAGGCTTTTTGGAGATTTTGTTTCAGTAAAACTACAAAATAAGTCGAGATTACAAAAAGGGTGTTTATTAGACATATCAGTGACTGTATACAATAATCTTTTTGAAGCGATTAATTTCAAAATGGCGGCTGTGCAGCGTTTTCTCAAAACTGCATTTTGTAAGTTTGCCGGAAACATAACTCAGACAATTTTCAACCGATTCACTTGAAATGTTGAAAATGTCTTGAAAAATACATTGTCCATGGAAGTACGTAGGATTTTTTTTTTATATTGCATAGTTCATTTGTTATTAACAATTATCTGACGATTTTTAGGCAAATTTTTCACTTTCCAAAAATCGGCCTGAAAAATCGTTAATAACAAATGAACTATGCAATATAAAAAAAAATCGTACGGACTTCCATAGACTATGTATTTTTCAAGATATGGTCAACATTTCAAGTGAATTGGTTGAAAATTGTCTGAATTATGTTTCCGGCCAACTTAAAAAATGCAGTTTTGAGATTAACGCTGCACAGCCGCCATTTTGAAATTAATCGCCTTTTTTCTGAATAAAAATCGCAGTGTTTCTGAAAAAAAATCCCCAAAAAGCCTATTCTTTCGGCCTCTGGAGTGGCCTAAGGCCTTAATAATTGTCGTTTTGGAACATTTATATTTATTTCAATTCGAACTTCCCTGGTGTACAAGTTTACCCTCTCCCCATTCTTCTTCCACTTTGTTAAACACGAACGGCAGAGGGCCGGTTTCATGTTCCGAACTTTGAATGCTCCGACGGTTGAAAATTCCGAATTTTAATGCTCCGAAATTCAAGTTGGGGCCGGGTTGAAATTCCGAACTTTGAATGATTAAAACGCTCAATACTTCGAAAGAATACTACCCCGAGAGATCAAAACTGCGAAAATCTGACCACCGTCGAAACAATTCGGCTATGGAGGTCTTAAAAGTTTCAAAATTTTCAATAAATTGACGAATTATTCCAAGAATTTTGTTATTATAAGTGATTTTACGTCAATTTTGAAATTTGTCTAGACAATGTTATACGTTCTACATTATTTACAGTTAACTATGATGTAGAACGTATAACATTGTTCAGACAAATTTCAAAATGGACGTGAAATCACTTCCTAATAAAAAAAATTCTTGAAATAATTCGTCAATTTATTGAAAATATTGAAACTTCTAAAACTTCCATAGCCGATTTATTTTGACGTTGTTCGGATCTTCGGAGTTTTGGCCTTTCGTCTAAAGTCCTTTCGGAATTTTGATCTTTCGGGGTAGTATTTTTTCGGAGTTTTGAGGCTTCCTATCATTCGAAGTTCGGAATTTCAACCCGGCCCCAACGGCAGGTATGAAACGTAATTGTCTAGTAGATGTATTTGATTGATAATTAAGTTCATTTAGTAACTTAAAGCCTATGTACTTACCTGTAGATTAAAAACTCTCATTCATCACTATTACAATAATTGAGATCTTTTGAGATTGTAAAAACCTGAAAGGAAAAGAACATATCTGTGGATGATTATCGTCTGCAATATTTAAATACTGTGTGATCTGAACAAAGATTGAAAATCTAACATAATTTAACGGTATCGGTATATTAGCTTCATTCACATTACAGGCTAAAAAGTTACTTATAAATGTAAGTTACCTGAAGGCTGCGTGTGCAGTAGTCGAGAAAGAAAAATTAGAAGAGAAACTTAGTTCCCTTCCGCAAAGTCAACGGCAGGCTGTGAGGACTTGCTTCGAAGCCGCCAAGTTGAAAAGTCCGCGAATCGTAGATATTCCCTTCAATGGATCTCCGAGGGTCTCTTGATGCGCATTAAGAACAGCCGCTTATACGATCACATTCGCGACAGACAGATACTGCAACTCCCTTGTAGGGCCACACTCCAAAGATACATACAACAAATCAGTTCATCGGCATATGGCTTTCAATCAGCCATTTTTGAGTGTTAGAAAACCAAAAGCTCCGGAATGAAAGTCACTGAAAAAAGAGTTACCCTCATCACCGGAAATTTCTCTTATTTGCAATTTCGTTACTAACAAGTAGGTTTTCTGTATACGTACATTTTCTCTACGCCTGCAGTTTTCATTAATGATTAATGAGAACACAAAACCAATTTTACGGACCCTACCATTGGCAGTTTATCTTTTTAATGATTGTGTCGATTACTTTGTCCTGGTATCTAGTATTATTTCTCATTGTTTTTTTAATTTCTCACAGTACACGCTGTTTTTTGAGCTTGGCACCTTTCCTCTTTTTACTGCCCCCCCCCCCCCTTGTGGCCGCAGCCGACTTCCCCCTCTGTATTATATTCACCATGGGTATAGAGAAACTGCGGAAAACCTTTACCAATACAACCGGTCGGCAAGTTCCCCCTCCCCCCAGTCGTGGAACTAGTCTTATTTCGCCGCGAAATGCCGTAGATAAACATTTCACGACGAAATGTACGCGACTGGGATTCGAACTTGCGACCTCCCGGCCCGCTGGCTTAGTGGCAAGTACGCTAACCACTAAGCCATCGCACCGGTCTTTTATCTGGTACTATTGATAGCTATTCTCGAATACGTGCTATGGATTAATCGAGTGAAAAAAAACTTTTAGGTACCCTCCTCATAGACGAGATGAAGTTAAGTGAAGCTATATCATTCAATCCACAATGGCTGCAAGTTTGCGGGTTTATCGACCTTGGGCAGTACACTCCGGAGGGGAAAAAAACACTCGCGCAGACCATGCGCTTGTGTTTATGTTCCAACCATTTTGTGGACCATGGGTCCGAGTCCTTGGTGCTTTCCTCACCAAGGATTCTGTCACGAGTTCGACATTGCACAAATTGATTTTAGAGTGCGTAATTTTACTAACCAATTCGGGCTATCACGTCGACGTGGTTACCTAGGACGGGGCACAATGGAATCGTGGTGTATGGAGAATCTTTGCCATACGGGATGGACAATTTCATCGCGAACATCCATGGGACTCGACCAAAAAGATGTGGATGGTGTCAGATTTCCCACACTTGGTTAAGTGTTTCCGCAATGCATTTATTAGGTGGGATTCGTTCCAGGCAAGTCATGATGCGTTCTTTTGTTCTATACCTGTTGTTTCTGTTCAGACCATAATAACTCTTATCTTGGCAGCCATCACATCTATACAACCGAAGTCTATATAAAGTAATGCGTTCAGCCAGTAACTGTGGAGTAATATTTTTATACATACTCAGACCCCAGATGGGATTGTTAAAAAAGGACACTGGGAAGCGCTCTTACAGCACGAGCGACACACAAAACCGAACTTAACGATCGCGTATAACCTCACGCCTGCGCATCTGAATCCGGCTGGGTATGAAAAAATGAACGTGCGATTGGCTTTTCGAGTGAGTTTTATATTTTTCACCACCTATATTTTTTACTATTGGTCACAATCTACGTTGAGTTGAGATTATCTTATGGAAAGAACACGATGTAAAGTTGAATTGAAATGTTTTGTGCCTAATATGTTTCTAGTTGTTTTCGCTGCCGGTCCGGGTTGCGATGGAATTGTACTGCAACGAGTGTCCAGAATTAAGCGACTTCAAGCCTACGCAAATATTTACTGAAAAAATGGACAAATTGATCGCAGCAATGATGTCAAGCACTCCGGTCAATGCTCTTTATCGATCGGATGATTATCGCCAAAAGAAGGTAATTCTTATATCTACGAAAATCCAACGCGAATACTGATGTAATGATAAGATTGTGATATTACCTCATTTGGAACTAAATGCTTAGTTTACAAAAATAATAATTATCGTTATTATTGTTTCGCAAAAGAAGCGGGGACTGATTTATTAAACTTTTCAATACGTTGTTCATTATCGTTCACCGATGGTGTTAACAATCAAAACGAATTATTAACAATGATGCGTCCAACGGACCTTGCATTCCATTGAAAAACGATAAACACAACGTATACATTTTAATAGTAATTACCAGTATCGTAATATTCCGTCTTTTGAATTACATGCTAGTGGACCAGAGCACCTCTGAAAAGATTCAATGCGTCAACGCAATGCCGAGCCGATGAATAACCCAGATCTGCATATTTCTAGTGACGCTCGCAGCAGTGTTTATTCGGATATTAAAAAAAACTCGACGCATATTGATATTCGATTATTTTCAGAATTTAGCAAGACCATCAGCAAACACTGTGGATCACTCGAGCTGTATACGCAAAAATATACATCACTGCTGCTAAGCATCCAGGCGATCTCCTTTTTCTCTGGGTCGATCAGTTTTTGGTGTTGCTAGTCGCTCCGTCAATTGACAGCAAAAATTCTGACTGTCGCCGTGAGGTTCTACAATTAAAACAGTTCGTTCATAAAAATCAAACATTGGATCAGAGTTGGTAAGGCCGGAAACAAATATTTGTGTGATTCTTGTATACACAAAAATTTTATTATCGATCGATGATGTTTCATCAGCAGAGTCCTAGTCCCGGGCTATTCGGTATTGGATCTGGCATGGTCGTACTTTACTTCATTCCTGCTTGTTTCGTTAGTTTATAGAAACCGGATATCTCTCGCTTTATGAAATGCAGAATGAACTGGTGCAAAATTCTGCGAAAACTATTGCCTTGGTTTTATATATCCCTCATTTCTGATTGCATTCATTTATTGTCGTGTATCCAATTTTGGTGTGGAGAGAACGAGGTGCAAACATTTTCGGAGTTTATGTGAATGCTTTGTTAATACGTTTTTTGCTTGTGAACTGGTGAAATCATTTCTTTTTCGTGAACTGTTTGATAATTGATCTTATGCTTGTGCTCGTGAATGTCCAGGCGATAATGTATTTAACTTCTACGTGTGTGGTTAACGTTCTTTCCTGCATATAGGCAATAATGGAGTTCGACAAGTGGCTGAGACAATGGGGAAGTACGGTGAGCGGCAAGGACATGCCCATATCCACGAGTACCTTGACTGGATTTAAAGTTACATTGGGCGCCACTCTCGACTTAATCGAAGCTCTGCGAATCGAATCAAACCACGAGTTTCTCATGACGGCCCGTTTAAACCAAGATGTTTTGGAGGTAAATAGTACTTTTAATTTTTACAATTATCACAGCTCGCTTCGATAATACGTGTTTATTCGTCTTCACTTGCTCGTTTATTCACGCAAACTTGATACTGCTATTGTATTCTTAACCGAGGGCTAAATTAATGAACACATTTCTTAGGTATAATTACTAATTGTTTAATTCTGCAGGAGTGATAAACTAAATGGCTTTTGTTGTGTGCGTTTTCCAGAGATTCTTTGGAATGATGCGTGGTGCCTGCGGGAACAACGACTACCCAGATCCCCAGCTTTTTGCCCAAGTGTTCCGACTACTCTACAGCTACTCACTGATTAAGCCGGCGAAAGGTTCAAACGTAAGCGGTACCGAATTACTGAAAGTTCTGATGCAGACCGAAGATTCCTTGGCTATGTCGAAAAAACCGCGCTCCGAGTAACTAAACAGAATTGATCGTTTGCTCGAAGATAGTGATACTGGCGATTGTGATCGTAAGTCGCATGAGCAGGATCATAACTACGAGCCATCGGCAACGATGACTTGTTCAGAGTGGAATGAAAGTGTCCATGATCACACCTATGACGTTGCTCGCACGAGCCCGCAAGTGCAAGCATACATTGCCGGCTACATAGTGCACAGAATGCGGAGACGACTGAAGTGTGATGACTGCATCAACGCGCTCCAATCACACGACAACGAACCCGGTGACTCAAACCATAAAATGATCGACATGATGATCCAATACGGCGGTGTCATTCATCCGAGTGACGCGTTATTTTATTCAACGAAAACCCTCGAGTCAATTGTTCTCGATGTTGTTGGAAAATTTGGTGTGAAAATCGACACCTTCCAAACAATTATAGAAAAATTGTCTGAACTGAAAGGTTTAACGACTATTGGGTGCGTGGATCAACATACAGAAACGACCCGAAAAATAATCGATTTTTATATGATAATGCGTGGTCACTTCTTGACAGAATCGTTTAATAAAAATAATAACGTCAGCCGTCAGCGAACAAAGAAATTGCGAAAAAATGCGAAATTGTAACCATTGCTTCGTGTGAATTAAGCTCACTATATCATTCTTGTTGCTCCTACATGTCAAACTCAATTTCATTAAGGGGGGATTGTCTTTTTTTCGCAAAATTTACCGCTTTTTGGGAATTTTTTTGTGAAGAAAGTATACAACGGAAAACTTGTGAAACTTGGCATATCGTTTTATTGATCTGTTTACTACATACAAAAAAAATTTTAAACAATTTCATCAAAAAATCCGCCTCCCACCCCCCTCGACGCGCGATGGTCCTTTTTTGATGGTGTGCACGATTACAGCCTTCACGCTCATCTTGCAACAAAAACCCAAAAAGCCTTTTACTTTAGACACATATAGCTATCGTTCGATGAAGGGAAAAAAAATTGACGATTTGGTGACGTTTTGAACTTGAAGTATCGATTTTTCGAAAAAAATTGATCGATTTTTTGTTATAAATAAAAAACTATTAAACGTTTTGCTTTTTTGCTTCATCAAACAATAAAAGGATGTCAGCTGAGCATTCTGTCCAAATTTGAAGGCAATCGGTTGAATAGTTTTTGAGAAATCGTGCACACCATCAAAAAAGGACCATCGCGCGTCGAGGGGGGCGGGAAGCGGATTTTTTTATGAAATTGTTTACATTTTTTTTTGTATGTAGTAAACAGATCAATAAAACTATATGCCAAGTTTCACAAGTTTTCCGCTGTATAGTTTCTTCACAAAAAAATTCCCAAAAAGCGGTAAATTTTGCGAAAAAAAAGACAATCCCCCCTTAAATCACTATTACTGGATTTCAACAGCATCATATTTTTTTCATGCCCTTCCAAGTTTTGAGGATTCACTCTTGCGGTTCGGTATATTCCTCGCTGATATCTGGTTTCCATCGTAATTTTGCGGCTGCGGGTCTGGCACTCACAGGTCGACTGCTCATGCACTGTTTGCATCCTTTGGGATCTTTGTACACTGGTGCACTCTGGCAAAGATCCTTTGGGATCTTTGTACACTGGTGCACTCTGATCTAAAACACAGAAAATTATTCTTCCAGTTCAATAATGCAAGGATTTAGGTAGTAAAGAATAATACCCTAAATTTTGTCGTTTGGAAGCGTTCGCTAAAAGTAGGCGCGCTGCCCAAAATGATGTATTTACTCCTGTGCCTTTTACGGCCATTAAAGTCTGATTGGTCATGCGTATCACAAAGACAATACCCTATCGCCAAAGATAATCCGCAGGGTAGCGTGCACCGCTGTATTCTCGGAGGGTGAACGGCTTCAGGTAACTTTGTTGCATTTGTCGGAGCAGCACCGTGTCGATTCTCTCTGTCTAGGGATCCTGGACTTTGGTTGGGGTCTGGGGCACTGGGGTGATAACGGAGCCACGTTGAATTCAACCGTCTTACTTAGCAGTGGAATTTCTATCGACCAGACATGTGACGCATAACCTTAAAAATGGACCTAACGCGTAGAAGGAGGTTACGAAATTTTATCCGATTCACTTTAACTTTTCAGTTTATTCTAAACAATGATATGCAACAACTGTGAACGATTATGAAGAACATTTTATCTTTACCTTCGATTCCACAATGTCGTCAACGACAGATTTGTTTTTGGGCTGATTGCTTCTACTATGTGATCTCGTGTTCTGGTTCTTGACGGTGTCCTGTCCTCTTGGCTTCCTTGAGTTGTGATCGACTGGGACCGGGGCTGTTTTGCGCCCACCAACCGCGTTCGAACGTTTCGTGGCTCCTTTGCAGACTGTATGGTTGGTCATATAAATGTTTTCACATTTCCGTTTTCAACTTTAAAAAATTACGCACGGGAACAAAGGTATTGTTCAATTTAAAAAACTATGCTGCATCTGTTATTCATGCGTATTAATCACCGTAGCACTTCGTCGTAAATTTTATTATACTCTGAATGAGGGTTAAGTATGTTAGTGTCGCCCGGAAGGCAATGAGGGGCAATTTACTCCAGTTTGTTGTTTCTTCCCCCTGTAGTCTCTTCTCGCTTGCTTCCCTTGAATTTACTGTTCGTGCCCCACTGGTCCGGGAGGACGCTTATGGTGGAGGGGAAAGGGAACCGAGAAATAATTCGGACCCCGGCGCATCGTTGCGGCACACTCACTTAATTTATTATACTGTAACAATATTTACGGCACGCATTAACTACTAGGCTAATTTAGAGTGAAAGGAATAGAGCTATAATGGTATTTACAGTGGATTCACGTTATCCAAACGGTAACACAGATTAGTCTAATCGAAGCTCCGACCGGCCGCGTGGCGGGCGACTTCGCGTTACTCCGTTCCCTTAGCTAGACTCCGATACGTCGAGTCGCTCTCTCTATCCGTGGCCTACTGCTCGACTCTTGCGTTCGCAGACAGCATGGCGCGGTGCGCTCGCGTGTACTGTCTCTCCGGTTGCTACCCGGACGTATGGCTGCGCCACCTAGCGCGTCACGTCCGCTCGCAGGATTGCGCCTCCTCACGCGCCTCGACTCAACCGGGAAATTCAACGTCACCCCCGTGGTGCCAACACTCGGCCATCCTCCGCACGATCGTCCTCGAGAGTGGTGTCGTGGTCCCCATCACTCGTACTCGTCAAGCCAACGCGGCTGACGCCGACTCCGTCCACTCCGTCTCGTCGTAGCGCGGGGGGTGACCCCTAGCGGTGTTTGGCCGCTCGGTTCACTATGTCCCTCATCCCTCATGACCGTTCCGACCGCTTCCCTTGCAGTTTCTCGCGCTCCACGTTCGGTCTCGATGTTCTGGGCATCCTCGTCGCCGCTGGCTTCTCGTTCGGTCTCGATGTTCTGGGCATCCTCGTCGCCGCTGGCTTCTCGTTCGGTTTCCGAGGTTTCGTCGTCGGAGTCCGAAGCATCTCGCGCCCACGTTTTCATCTGGCTCACATGAGCTGTGGAGGCGTAAAGACGGCCAGCTGCATCGCCATTGAGTGCGCATACTCGGTACGTATTGCCCGGCAATTTTTCCGTGACGACCAGGGGCCCTCGGTACTTCGTGGAGTGGTGGCCACGATCGCCGTCTTCACGAATACGATCTCTCCCACCTCGAACGTAATGTTGGGCAGGCGATGCGCGTCGTATCGTTTTTTCGTTGTCGTCTGCTGCTGCTCCAGTCGCTGCCGCGCGGCCTCTCGAAGTTCAGTCGGCTGGCTGTACTCTCATTCCCCTCGGTTCGTTGCCTGGCGCAACGGTCCTTCGTGGCGTTGCGGGAGGTAACCCAGCAGGAGCTCGAAAGGGCTCGTCCCGGTGGTGGCGTTCCGCATTTCATTGAGATCTCCTTGGAGTCGGCGGAGTCCTCGATCCCACGTCTTTCCGTCGTCATCTTCCAGATTCGTCCGGATCGCGGACAAAATGGTCGCGTTGCTGCGCTCCACCAAGCCGTTCCCTTGTGGGTGCCTCGGAGAATTTAAGGTGTGCCGTATGCCATGGCGCCGACAGAACGCTTCGAACTGGTTGGATGTATAGCAGGTCCCCCTGTCAGACACGATTCGCGCAGGAGCCCCGTAGTCCTCCACGAACTCCTCCAAGTGGCACAACACTCTCCGAGTGCTGGTATCCTTGACCGCCCGGATGATGACGTACCTGGTGAGATTGTCTGCAATCACAAAGATCTATTTGTTCCCCTTGCTGCTGGTCACAAAAGGGCCCAAGTGATCCACGTGGATGAGCTCGAAAGGTCGCCTCCCGGGCGGGATTGGATGTAGCTCGCCCGCTTGCCTGCCTCCTCGCGGCTTGAACGATAAACACGATACGCAGGCCCCTATGTGGCGCCGCACATACGCCTTCATCTTGGGGAAGTAATAGTGTTCCCTCAACCGCGTCACTACTCGATCGACACCTTGGTGACTCTTGGGGTCGTGGAAACGTACGACCAAGGCCTTCCTCATTGTGCGTGGCACCGCGTACTTCGTGCCTCCTCCCTGCATCCGATACAATATGCCAGCGTCTAGCGTCCACCCCTCGATTTGGCTCTGCTCGTCTCGTGTGCGCTCTCTTGCCGACTTCTCCAGAATTTTTCGTTTCTGCTCCAGCTCCGGATCCCCGTGCTGGTACATGCGTACCAAATCCTCTTCGTTGCATAGTGACATTACAATTTCTCGGCTCGCCGTCTCAGGCTCCCCAACAGGCGCTCGGCTTAGGGCATCGACATGCGCCATCTTGTCCCCTGGGCGATGTACAATACGGTAGTCGTATTCCGTCAGCAAGTCGTTCCAGCGGATGACCTGTGGGTTCAGGGTTCGCTGGGTACTCAAGTAGACAAGTGCGTTACAATCCGTTACCACGGTAAACGGAATGTTCGCCACCATTGGGCGCAACCTAGTGACTGCCCACACCACCGCCAGAAGCTCCAGTTTGCTGCTGTGGTACGCGCGTTCGGGGCCACTCGTCCTCCGGCTGATGGCATAGACGAGCCTCATCCGTCCAGCTCCGTCCCGCTGCAGCAGCATCGCGGCTAGCCCCACGGCGCTCGCATCTGTGTGAATCTCAGTCTCAGCTTCGGGGTCGTACGTCTGCAGCACTGGTCGCACCTACAGTCGATCGCGCAGCATCGCGAACGCCTCCTGTTGCTCCGTCGTCCAAGCGAACGCCACGCCCTGCTTCAGGCGCCTCGAGAGCGGCTCGGCTAGCTGGGCGAATTTTGGCACAAATTTGCGGAAGTAGCTCGTCAAGCCTAGGTACCGCCGTACTTCGTGGACGTTGCGTGGAACCGGAAAATCCCGAATTGCCTCCAATTTCGTCCCTCCAGGTTCGATGCCCTCGCCTGAAATCTCGTATCCTAAATAGGATACCCTTGGAAACAGAAATTTGCATTTTGACAGTTTGATCGTTAGCCCCGCGCCACGCAGTGCTTCTAGCACGAGTCGTAGTTTCTCGTTCATCGACGGCCAGTCCTTCCCAGGGATGAGAATATCGTCGAGATAGTATAACACTACCTCGTCGCGGAGAGGCCCGAGTGCCCGGTACATGGCCTTTGAAAAGAACGCCGGGCCGTTCATCAACCCGAATATCATCCGAGTAAACTGGGCTGTTTCGTCCGGTGTGATGATCGCCGTTTTCTCTCGTGCTCCCTCGTTAAGCGGGATCTGCAAATACCCGTGTGCTAAATCTAATACAATAAATAACGAACTGTCCCGTATTTTCGCCAAATGTTCATCAATGTTCGGTAACGGGAAGTGCACGCGTTCCGTCTGGCTATTGAGACGTCGGAAATCCACTCACAGGCGCGATTCGCCATTCTTCTTTTTCACAAGAAGCACTGGACTCGCATACGGGGATTCAGTCTCTGTAATTATTCCCGCTTCCCTCCAGTCTCCTAAAATCCTCTTAATTTCCGCCCTCTCCTTCTCCGTCGCACGATAGGGTTTGGCACTTACCGGTTTCGCGCCCTCTTTCAGTCTAATATCCATTTTAACATCCGTCGCACAGCCTAAATCATGAAGGTCCACGGAAACGCAGTCTCTATATTCGTTCATTGCCGCACACAGGTCGCTGACCACTTCCCCCGGTTGCTCCGGGCCCACACTCAAATCGGACGGCGCCAGGTGGGCTGCGGCGTCCCTCGTCCGCTGCACCGCTGGTAATCGAGAGATTTCGCCTTGCACCACACTCCTGTCTCCCCGTTTGATTGAGCGCTCCGTCTTTCCTAAATTCAGGACCGGTAGCTCATAGCCCGCCTGCGCGTCCACCACCCCAATGAATCCAATGGACCGTGGCGGAAGCACCGTCCCTAGCGAGGAAACTGGTCCCGCTGCGACTTCACCCTCAAGCTGCGTTAATCCATCCGCGTACTCGAATGTGAGCGTGTCACCAATTTTATGATAATTAACCCGAGGGTGATCGGTTAACGTTCTTCCGATCAGCGCATCTACGGGTTGGGTGTTGTCGGGTACCACCCGAAAGACCACTTCAGGAACCTCGACCCCGTCGATAACGAGCGACGCTCTCACGATCCCCGGACTGGTGACTACATAGCTCGGCGGCCCGAATCCCTTCAAGGGTTGTGGCGCTACTTCCATCCTAAACTGCTCCGTCAGCACCTGGGTGGCTAGTATTGTACATTCGGAGCTGCCTGGGTCTACGAGCACCGTGAGCTCCTTGCCGTTGACAAGTGCCTTTTTTATGTACTTCACAGCCGCAGCGTCGTGCGCCTTACCGACGGCTTGCACTGACACCGGGGGGGTCTCGGAACACTTCCGACTTATGTGGCCCGACTTGCCGCACCGAAAGCACCGAACCGCTTTTCGGGGCTCGGGACAATCTCGAGAGAGATGCCCTCCCCTATTACAATTAAAACACTTACGAGTCTCATCCTGCGTACCTCTCGCTGTGACTGCCGCTCGGGGTTCTCCTGGCCTCAACTGCGTATTATCCCACGCGCCTCGCCTGCCGGTCTCTGCTCGCTCTGGTTGTTGGCGTGTCCGCGTGCTCGTTGCCTCTCGCGTCGACGGGATCCTCTCCGACCGCTCGTTGAGGATTCTCTCATATTGTTTGAGGTCGTGGAGGAGGTCGTCCACCCCGTACTGCGATGCTGGCATCACCGTGGTCGCGAGCTCCTTCGACCAGATACCGACCAAGACCTCTGCCTTGATTTCCCGAAACGACAGGCCTAATTCGGCGCACAACTTGGTCTTTGCGTGGTAATACGTTTCCAGGGGTTCAGCTTTCAGCTATCCCCTGTGACCGTGCTCGCATTCGCGCCCAACGCGTGGACATATCGTCCTGAACAACAAACGTCTCGCGAAACGCATCGCGAAATAGAGGCCACGTTCGGATTTCTCGCGCACGTCCTCGAAACCAGTCTCGTGCACCCTCGCGGAGGGGCATTCGAGCTACTTCAAACAAATAGTCGTCCGGCCACTGATGGAGCCGGCACATTGATTCTAAATTGTCAAGCCATTCTCTGGCACGCGCACTGCCGTCGGTGCCCGCAAAATTCTCGATATTTTCTGATAAATTCGGCACCATGTGGAACATGGGGATGTGCGAGGAAACCGTCGGCGGTGTTGCCATAGCCGCCGGGCGCATTCCAGCCCGTTCGGCCAATAGTTGCACGAGCATATCGTCTTTATTCCGCTCGACAAGGGCTGTTGGCAGGCCGCAACGCCAGTGCAGCCAGATCGCGCGCGAAAGTTACCCTCTCTCTAGTCCCTCGCGCGCACATCACACAATCATAGTAGCGCGTGTCCGTGAGCGAGCGGTGCTCGGACATCTTCGGAAAGAGCCGAGTGCCGTCGAACTGTCCCGACCGCGCCTTCGGCAGCTACACCAACACATAGACACGCTGAACACGTTCATGTGCGGCCAAGCCGAACGAAGGCTTCGAGGGAAAAAGCAATCTGAGCACGGCCCGCGCGTGACGTCACGCGACGGCACGCGCGAGACTTTTAGATGATTTCAATGCTTATTTAGCTCTTGATTCTCTGCGTTATTAATGTATACAAAAAAATGTATCGCGCACTCTGAACGCTTATTTTTTTAGTTTATACGTTAATTTAAATATAATAGTAAATCTAAATTACAACTTATTTATCTTCTAAAAAATTGTTTACGCTTGACTCACACCCGTCCTTATGCCGAATAAATTATAATTCAGAAAAGTAAGTGGAAAAATATTTATATTCGTATTATTATATTAATTCTCATACTTTCATCAAGCGATAAAGTATTATCTCCAAAAACAAGTGAATCATCAATCCGGCTGCCAATCGTAAGTGCCAGAAAATGCATCTTTAACACAAGCGATAGGATGGTCCCGTTGGTAGCGTTCCTGGCTTCGGTCCGTAGGGGCGCAGGATCGATCCTCACGCTCAGCGCTTTTTTTTTTTTTAATCATGGTTAGTATTAAGGATGTTGAGTTCCTATAAAACATGTTAATGTTAATTGTTCACTAAATAGCTTCTTAATCGTCATGAAATTTGTATACGACCTCCTGAATATTTCATGTAAAAACATACAACATTTTCAGAATTCTATCATCATTACTTCAACCTCCTTAAGGGTTAAAATAAAAAATGATGAGAAAATTCTGAAAATTTGGTATGTGTTTGTATGAAGTATTTAAGAGGTCGTGTTAAAATTTCACGACGATTAGGAAGCTCGTTATTAAAAAATTAACATTTTGTTAAGAACAATTTTGAAAAGAAATAAAAAAAAATTTTCAATAAACTTCGTTTTGTTTCCGTTGCTTTCAGTATATTGTAGATATTACAAAATTGAGAGGTCAAAAGAAAAACTTATTGCAAAGTTACATCAGTTTCCAAAAGACAGCATTTAATTTGTGAATGTTAATTGTTCAATAACGAGCTTCCTAATTGTTGTGAAATTTTTACACGACCTCTGAAATACTTCATACAAAAACATACCAAATTTTCAGAATTTTATCATCATTTGCGATTTGGGACCCAACATCCTTAATTCTTATTTGATTAGTTATTTTTATTAGTTATCATATTTATTTTAATTAGTTATCTTTTAGTACCGAAAAATTTATCGCGCACTCTGAACGCTTATTTTATTAGCTTTACGTTAATTTAAATATAATAAATCTAAAATACAACTTATTTATCTTCTAGCAAAATGTTTGCGCTCTACTCGGACCCGACCCTATGCCAAATAAATTGTAATTCATAAAAGTAAGCGGAAATATATTTGTCTTCGTATTATTATATTCATTCTCATATACTTTCATCAAGCGATAAAGTATTATCCCCAAAAACAATCATACATCCGACCGCGAATCGTCAGTACCAGAAAGTGAACATACATTGACACAAAAAATTAAAGGAGCAAGAAAAGTTGAACTTTGTCAAAAGTGGTCGTACAAAAAAAAAGGATTTTAAAGCTCCAAGTTTCTAGTTTTAGATCCGACAATGATTTTTTTTTGAGAATCACTGATTGCGCGGTCGGGAGAAATATCACGGCAAAAAAAATTTTGCAAATGGTTACGTTTTTCAAAGTTCTGCACGTGTTTTGGAGATTTTTTTCTGACTTGACCAATATCAAGGTCATTGAGCCCATTCAATTCATTTCAATTTGCTTTTTTTTCTCCGTACGACCATTTTTCGCTGAGATATCTCAGGAACGGTCGTACGGGAATTCGATCGGTAGTTTTGGAAACGTGAATACTCTACAAGCTCCGATTATTATTGTAGTGAAACTTTTATTTTTTTTTTTTGCCATTAGTTTCAGAAAAGTACAAAAAAACGATGTCTTCTTAGTTTTTATGAAATCCACCGCTACTTTCCAAATATTGCGATAAAGACTAATGTTTATGGACGGTCATTCAGCTCAATATGTCCCAAAGAGCCATGCAAAATTCCAAGTTGATCCGATTATCGGTCTTTCTTGCCCGATTAACCAAAATTTGAAAAAAAATTAAAGGAGCAAGCTTCCTCCTTTTCAGACATCATTTTATGATTATTAAGAGGAAAAAAACTTTTCATCACTTTTCGTACAATTGGGTATTGAGTACGCATTGAATGTTGGAAAAAAACCGTGAAAATCATATTGACTAAAAATTTTCGAAAAAAAATTTTTTTCATAAAAAAAATATTGAAAATTTTTTTTTTTATAAAAAAATCAGTTTTAGATTTTTTTTTTAAATGTTGAAATTTTTTTCAAATCAACATTGTACCGCCAGCATTAGAATTACCCAAAGCATACCACGGGGAGGTACGCTTTGGGTATTTCTACGTACACTTTGGGTAATTCTAATGCTGGCGGTACAATGTTGAATCGAAAAAAAATGTCAACATTAAAAAAATAAAAAAAATCGAAATAGATTTTTTTATAAACAAAAAAATTTCAACATTTTTGTTATTAAAAAAAAAAATCGTAAATTTTTAGTCAATATGATTTTCAGGGTGCTTTTCCAACATTTAATGCGTATTCAATACCCAATTGTACGAAAAGTAGTGAAAAGTTGTTTTTCCTCTTAATAATCATGAAATGATGTCTGAGAAGGAGGAAAATTGTTCCTTTAATTTTTTTACACATTTTGGTCAATCGGGCAAGAAAGACGGATGAACGGATCAATTTGGAATTTCGCATATCTCTTGGGGACATATTGAGCCGAATGACCGTCCATAAACAATAGTGTTTATCGCAATATTTGCAAAGTAGCGGTGGATTTTATAAAAAACAAGAAAACATCGATTTTTTGTACTTTTTTGAAACTCGTGGCAAAAATAATTTTTTTTAAACCTACAATAATAATCAGAGCTTGTAGAGTATGTATTCACGTTTCCAAAATTGCCGATCGAATTCCCGTACGACCATTAGTTCCCGAGATATCGATGACTGAAGACAAAAGGACGTTTTTTCATTCAGAGGCCGACGAGGAGGCCGATATCCCAGCGAAAAATGGTCGTAAGAAGATAAAAAAAGAAGCAAATTGAACTGAATTGAATGGGCTCAATGACCTTGATATTGGTGAAGTCCGAAAAAAATCTCCAAACCAAGTGCAGAACTTTGAAAAACGTAAAAATTTGCAAAATTTTTTTTGCCGTGATATTTCTTCCTACCGCGCAATCATTGATTCTAAAAAAAAAATCATTGTCGGAACTAAAACTAGAAACTTGACGCTTTAACATCCTTTTTTTTGTACGACCACTTTTGACGAAGTTCAACTTTTCTTGCTCCTTTAATTTTTTTTGTCAATGTATGTTCACTTTCTGGTACTTACGATTCGCGGTCGGATGGATGGTTGTTTTTGGGGATAATACTTTTTTGCTTGATGAAAGTATATGAGAATGAATATAATAATACGAATATAAATATATTTCCGCTTACTTTTATGAATTACAATTTATTTGGCATAGGGTCGGGTGTGAGTAAAGCGCAAACGTTTTGCTAGAAGATAAATAAGTTGTATTTTAGATTTATTATATTTAAATTAACGTAAAAACTAATAAAATAAGCGGTCAGAGTGCGCGATAAATTTTTCGGTACTAAAAGATAACTAATTAAAATAAATATGATAACTAATAAAAATAACTAATCAAATAAAAATTAATAGTAACCATGATTAAAAAAAAAAGCGCTGAGCGTGAGGAACGATCCTGCGCCCCTACGGACCGAAGCCAGGAACGCTACCAACGGGACCATCTTATCACTTGTGTTAAAGATGCACTTTCTGGCAGTTACGATTGGCGGCCGGATTGATGATTGACTTGTTTTTGGAAATAATACTTTATCGCTTGATGAAAGTATGAGAATTAATGTAATAATACGAATATAAATATATTTTCACTTATTTTTCTGAATTATAATTTATTTGGCATATGGACGGGTGTGAGTAAAGCGTAAACAATTTTTTAGAAGATAAATAAGTTGTAATTTAGATTTATTATTATATTTAAATTAACGTATAAACTAAAAAAATAAGCGTTCAGAGTGCGCGATACATTTTTTTGTATACATTAATAATGCAGAGAATCAAGAGCTATATAAGCATTGAAATCATCTAAAAGCCTCGCGCGTGCCGTCGCGTGACGTCACGCGCGGGCCGTGCTCACATTGCTTTTTCCCTCGAAGCCTTCGTTCGGCTTGGCCGAACATGAACGTGCTCAGCGTGTCTATGTGTTGGTGTAGCTGCCGAAGGCGCGGTCGGGACAGTTCGACGGCACTCGGCTCTTTCCGAAGATGTCCGAGCGTCGCTCGCTCACGGACACGTGCTATTATGATTGTGTGATGGGCGCGCGAGGGACTAGAGAGAGGGTAACTTTCGCGCGCGATCTGGCTGCACTGCGCAACGCCGTCCGCGCTTCCGGGCTTGAGGAACGACGATTGTCTGGGAGGGGGATCTCGTGGCCCGCTCGTCGCTCCCGATTCGTCCGTCTGACCGACGGTTTCTGCGACCACACGCCGCGCTTGCGCACCTTCAATTTCCTGAGCATACGTCTGTAACGGCGGCTCGGAGGACGGGAGCGCGCGCTCGGACGCCGCAACCGACGCGCCGCCATCTTGGGCACCGCTATGAGCACGCCCCGGCACTGATACTCGCGCACTCGGATTGTTCATCTTGGAGCGTCCTCGTCCAATGGTTCTATTCAATCCCATGTGGTCCCACTGCTCGCGCACGAAAAGTTCGAATTTCGCCTCGTGGACCATGCGTCCCCACGTTCACGCGATTTTTTTTTTTTTTTCGCTTTTTGGATAATCCCACTTCTGACATGTTAGCGTCGCCCGGAAGGGAATGAGGGGCAATTTACTCCAGTTTGTTGTTTCTTCCCCCTTTAGTCTCTTCTCGCTCGCTTCCCTTGAATTTACTGTTCGTGCCCCACGGGTCCGGGTGGACGCTTATCGGGGAGGGGAAAGGGAACCGAGAAATAATTCGGACCCCGGCGCATCGTTGCGGCACACTCAGTTAATTTATTATACTATGTAGTAAAGAGATTTTCTTCTTAGCTACGATTGTATTTCTTTGTAAAATGTAGGGTCCCAAGGGACTGGTACAGTAGTAAAAATATGAAGCCTCTCGTGGAGTAGGATGATTATATAAAGTCTCTGAATAATTCTGTCGCGTGACAATGAGGCGCCGATATACGACTTGCAGCTCGACCATGCGTTCTCGTCAGTGGGTCCGCGCCGTCCGTCTCAAGAACGCCGAACCCGTTGCAGGGCCTTCTTCTGGTCCTTTGTCATCGAGGAAAGTCGTCATCCAGCGGTCACGTGCCTCTCGAGTGCTTACGGTCTCGCCTTTCCGCGAGCCCGTCTCCGATAACCGCCTTCTCGGACGACGCCCGAAAATGTTTACTTCATTCGGCCTTCCTGATTACACTCGGTCGTCCTCGACCCTTTTCTTTCGCATGGGTTGTTTGCTATAATTCAAAAACCACAAACCCTTATTACACACACATAAAGTATTAGGATGTGGGAATGGCGATAACTGCGTCTCAATGTAGACTTCCGACAGGAGTGATCAGTTCCTTCAAAAGTGTCCATCGATAAACAGCTATGACCAAGAGTTGATTAGCTCAGGAAGCTATTGGGACCGGAACCTGGTTACGGTTGCTAGCCTTACCACGTGCCGGCTGCAGACTGAGGGGGCAACCGGCCTTCTCAGCCCTACGGCACCCTGACTCTGACTACCCTCTTACGGTTGCTAGCCTTGCCATGTGCCGGCTGCAGACTGAGGGGGCAACCGGCCTTCTCAGCCCTACGGAACCCTGACTCTGACTACCCTCTTACGGTTGCTAGCCTTGCCATGTGCCGGCTGCGGACTGAGGGGGCAACCGGCCTTCTCAGCCCTACGGCACCCTGACTCTGACTACCCTCTTACGGTTGCTAGCCTTGCCATGTGCCGGCTGCGGACTGAGGGGGCAACCGGCCTTGTCAGCCCTACGGCACCCTGACTCTGACTATCCTCTTATGGTTGCTGGCCTTGCCATGTGCCGGCTGCAGACTGAGGGGTCAACCAACCTTCTCAGTCCTACGGCACCCTGACTCACGGCCCGTCACCAGGTGACAAGATTTACTCACCAGCTTACTGCGTGGCGTCGAACGTGACCCACCTCCGCAAGCTGTCCACCGCAACGATGTCGCGTTGGTTCGGCGACTTTTTCAGGTCCCGCAGATCCTGAACCTCGTAACGGTCGTTAGGAAGGACAGCTGTTACCTTGAAGGGCCCCTTTGCCTTCGCGGCCAGCTTTTTGCTCTCGCCGGTTGCGACTGGACTCGCTGCCACCATGACGACATCGCCTAGCGCGTATGTAGGCGGTTTAAACCGTCGGGTGTCGAAAGCCCTCTTCTGTTGCTTCTGCTCTGCATCCGTGGACGCTTTAGCGGCCTCCCTCAGCTCCTTCAGATCGACCTGGTCGATTGTAGCTTGGATCTCTGCAAGCAGCTTCGACTCGGCCATACTGCGTGGCTTATAGCCAAACAGGAGCTGCGTTGGCGACGTGCGCGTGGTTCGGTTGGTGGCGGAGTTGATCGCACTCTGGACCCTTTTCACGCTGTCATCCCAGGTTTCTTCCGGTCCCCCGGCACAAGTGGCTGCAAGGGAACTCAGAACTGTGCGGTTCGTTCGCTCGCACTGCCCATTAGCACGTGGTGTTGCTACGGCGTTGAGTACGTGCTTGATACCGTACTCCTCACAGAAGGCTTTGAACGAATGCGACGTGAAAGCCGTTCCCCTGTCGCTTATTATCCGAGTCGGAACCCCGAATATTGCGATTACCTGAATTAGTGCCTTTATCACCTCTCTCGTAGAGGTATCGCGGACAGGCTCGAGAACACAAAATTTAGTAAACCCATCCACAATGGTCAGTATTTGTGTATTCTTACGCCTACTGCGTATAAATGGTCCAACGTGATCGAGGTGTATCGTGTGGAATGGAATAGAAATTTTATCTATTGGGTGCAGCAGCCCGGGCTTGCGACCCGTAGATCTTTTATAATACAAGCAGTTTAAGCATGCGTTTACGTATTTAGCGGTGAATTTCCGCATTCCCCTGAACCAATAGTTTTCCCTTATCTTCTCTAGTGTTCTTTCGAGAGCGAAATGACCCTGTTCATCGTGGCACAATCGCACCATGTTGAAACGTGACATTCTTGGTACGAGCCATTTTTTTCTGGTGTCAGTCCTTCGAAAAACAATCCCTCTCTTAAGGTCATACTTGTCAAAATATTGTTTTGTTTCCGGTTGGTTTCCGCCGGATTCTAAAATTTTTCGAATGACTTCGATGTCTGGATCCTGGGCTTGAGCCACCTTAATCCATTCGCTTTCCGTGATATCAATGGCACAACAATCGATAGGATTCCTACTCAAATAGTCTACGTGGGCTACCCGAGTGCCTGGACGATACACAATTTTAAAATTGTAATCTTGTAGGTACACCCACCAGCGGGCGACCCGTGGTTGTATATCCTTTTTATTTGCGGTGGCGCGTATGGCACTGCAGTCGGTTACCACAGTGAATTTGATCCCTAGTAAATACACTCGGAATGCCTTCAATGCCATAAATACTGCCAAGGTTTCTAAGTCGTAGGAATGTTACTTTTGTTCTACTGGTGTCGTCTTTCGACTATAGTAGGCGACCACGCGCTTTCCCTCCTTATGCTGTTGTATTAGTATTGCCCCCAGACCCAATGCGCTCGCATCCGTGTGTACTTCGGTTTCCCGCTCGGGGTCGTAAATCGTTAGAATGGGTCTGTTCACCAGTGCCGTCTTTATTTCGACTATCGCTTCGCTTTCCCTCGGGCCCCACGACCAAGGCGCATCCTTCCGTAATAGGTTTGTCAAAGGGGCAGTCCTTCTCGCAAAGTCTTTTATGAACTTGCGGAAATATCCCGCAAGACCTAGAAATTGTCTGATTTGTTTGGCATTAGTTGGGTCCTTAGCCTTCACCACGGCTTCAATCTTATGAGTCCCCGGTCGTACCCCTTCCCCCGAAATTTCGCGTCCCAAGTACTCAATTTTATGTTGGAAGAATTTACACTTGGCTAGATTCAGAGTTAGATTGTTCGCCCGGAGAGCCGTGAGGACTATCTCTAGTTGGTCAAACCCTTCGTCTACCGTCTCCGTAGCAACCAGTACATCATCTATGTATACCAAAGCACATCCTTTAAAAATGGTATTCATGGCCTTCTGAAACACCGCCGGGGCGTTGGCCAGCCCAAAGGGCATTCGTAGGAATTCCCATTGGCCATCCGGTGTAACGAAAGCAGTCTTCTCAATCGAGTCACGGTGCATGGGGATTTGGTAGAACCCGGACTTTAAATCTAGGGATGTGAACACCCGTTTGTTGCAAAGCTGATCTATTTGGTCGTCAATTATCGGTAACGGGTATTGGATACGTTTGGTGATTTTATTGAGGCTTCTATAATCTATTGCCATCCGTGTCTCCCCATTTTTTTTTCGGACCAGTACGACTGGGCTGCCATAGGGAGACGTGCTCTCGCGAATAATGCCGCTCCCCTCTAGCTCTGCTACCATTGTCTTGACTTTATCCCGATCGGCTTTAGAGAGGCGGTACGGGCCATGGAAAACAGGAATTTCAGTGGTTAGTTCAATTTTCATCTCCGCTGCATCCGTTTTGCCTAACTCTCTCATGTGAAATGATATGTTCCGCCGATAATCATTCAGCAAGGCAATTAATTTTGTTTTATTACTCCCGTCGAGGTCTTCGCACCAAACGTCGCCCTCTTTCAACACTCCAGCCTCATTCGAGTCTATCATCTCGACCTCACCCACTTTATCATTCCTACTCGGCTTGCCTGAGGTAAACGTCACTCCAGACGCGTCGGATATCGCCCTAATGCCGGCTTTAAGTAGTATATCTCGGCCGATAAGAATTTCCCTTGTTACCTGATCATCGGCAACAATGAAGACCCTTATATTAAAAGGAATCTCGTCAATGCGGACCCTGATTTTCGATCGGGCTATCGGGACAACTATGGCGTGGTTGAACGCAGACAGGGTTTTTTTTGTGTCCTTGAATTTTAAATTGAATGATCTTGCTAGACTCTCCCGGATGATAGAGCAGTCGCTCCCCAAATCAATCGTACATATCATTTCTCGGTTGCCTAGAGTACATTTCTTGAGTGGTTTGTTTACTCGGGTTGCCGAGATCTCGCATACGTCGATCGGGACGGCGCCCCGCAGCGACACTGGAGTCTCCGAGAAGGGTCCCCCCTCTTGCGACGTTGACCCCTCGCGTGAGGCTGCCTCCTCGCGCGGAGCCGTCCCCTCGCCGCCTAGTCATGCCCTTTTATTATCTGTCTCCTGTTTCAGCCGCCTACGGCATTCTTTCTCGGTGTGGCCTGAGAGTTTGCAGAACGCGCATTGCGATTTGACCACGGTACTTTTGTCGCCCGTAAAGGAAGGGACCTTCGGCGGTCCTGTTTTGACCCTATCAGTCGGATTACCCTCTGGTTCTGGACAACTAACCCGCTTGTGCCCCTTCTTGCCACAGTTAAAACATGCACCGGAATGAAATCGTGGCGGCTGCCCTCTTATCTTGCCTTCTTCTGAGGGACGCTTCTTGTCCTCGCCATCTCTCCCCCGCTTAATTTCTTTAGGTTTTTCAACAGTTACAGTTTCCAGACATTGATTCAATTCCGCAAGCGTTACCATCCTTGAAGATCACAGATTATTTTTTAGCGTTTCGTTATGGATTCCGTCGATTACGGATTCCACGATATTTTGTTCAGGGATCTCTAGATTGAATCGATTAATTCTTTTGACCTTCTCAAAGCAATAGGCTTGTAAGGACTGACCCGGTGTACTTTCATATACTGCCGCGGCCCTTAAACGTTTCCCAAAGTCATGTCCTCCCGGGAATTGTCTCCGGAGTGCTACTACAAAGGCTTCCCAAGTAATGGGTGCGTTCTTAAGCCCGTCATACCAGCTCTTTGCAATACCTTTCAACTTTAATGAAGCCAAATAACTCTTGTGGGGACCATCCCAATCATACATGGTCGCATACATGTTCACCTTTTCTATCCATTCCACAGCCGATAAATCCCTTTTCTCCGGGTCAAACTCAGGTAATATCTTTTCGTTAACATACTGATTTGACCGTTTCGAGCCTGCCTTAACGATTTCTGACAACACTTCAGTCATTCTCGCAAAACCGGACTCACCGTGGACCGCAGTGCCGCCTACCAGACTCGTGCTCGCACATTTGCAGGACGGGTGGCTCCTCGATCGACTCTGGCTTCGCGCCTCCCGATGTCGCTGGCGCTCTCTGCGTCGACCGTTACAGCCCGTCTCCGACGCCTCCCTTCGAGGACGAATGCGAGCGTCGGGGCTCCTGGATCTGGACCGTCGCGGACTGCTATCCCTTGAGCCCCGTCTCCTCGAATGATAGGAAGGCGATCTTGCTCGCCCCCCGTCGCCGTCTCTGGTCCGTCCGGTTTTCTTGTCATAAACAAGCCTGCTCGACTTGGAGGACATGTCGTTCCTTTTCTTCGTCGGCCTCTCCTCTTTTGTGACACTTTCACCGTTAGTTCCACCTTTGTCTTCACTTCACACTTTCCTCGGATAATCACACTCTACCTTTAGATGTTGTAATTTCATAACTAGCACGTGATCTATCCCACTTCTGATCTGTAGTAAAGAGATTTTCTTCTTAGCTACGATTGTATTTCTTTGTAAAATGTAGGGTCCCAAGGGACTGGTACAGTAGTAAAAATATGAAGCCTCTCGTGGAGTAGGATGATTATATAAAGTCTCTGAATAATTCTGTCGCGTGACAATGAGGCGCCGATATACGACTTGCAGCTCGACCATGCGTTCTCGTCAGTGGGTCCGCGCGGTCTGTCTCAAGAACGCCGAACCCGTTGCGGGGCCTTCTTCTGGTCCTTTGTCATCGAGGAAAGTCGTCATCCAGCGGTCACGTGCCTCTCGAGTGCTTACGGTCTCGCCTTTCCGCGAGCCCGTCTCCGATAACCGCCTTCTCGGACGACGCCCGAAAATGTTTACTTCAACTATAACAATATTTACGGCACACATTAACTACTAGGCTAATTTAGAGTGAAAGGAATAGAGCTATAATGGTAATTACAGTGGATTCACGTTATCCAAACGGTAACACAGATTAGTCTAATCGAAGCCCCGACCGACCGCGTGGCGGGCGACTTCGCGTTACTCCGTTCCCTTAGCTAGACTCCGATACGTCGAGTCGCTCTCTCTATCCGTGGCCTACCGGTCGACTCTCGCGTTCTCAGAGAGCTTGGCGCCGTGCGCTGGCGTGTGCTGTCTCTCCGGTTGCTACCCGGACGTATGGCTGCGCCACCTAGCGCGTCACGTCGGCTCGCAGGATTGCGCCTCCTCATGGGCCTCGACTCGCCCGGGAGATTCAACGTTACCCCGGTGGTGCCAACAAGTACATCAGCTGTGATCTGTCACAGATCGCACCCATGTTTACGTATATCTATATGCATATAGGTGCCGGAACACCCCAGCGCCATCCTTTCTCGTTCTCGTTTTGGGAATGAGTTGAAAGGCCTCGCTGAACCTCCTGGTATCTAGGCTCCATGCGTGTGTCGAATAACATCATGGAGACTAGATACAGGAGGCCACACTCGGCGTTTCAACTCGTCCCAAAACGATATCCGAGATAGACGGCGCTGGGGTGCTCCGGAGTACCTGTATAGATATACGCAAAACATGGGTCCGATGAAGACGGTTCACAGCTGATGTACCTAACCTTCATTCATCTTTAAGTGTCAGAGTAATAAAATTAAAGACGAAGTGATACGGTATTTGATTATTACGCATACAGTACAGATAAAGCATAGTTTTTTAAATCAAACACTTTAGTTTTTAATTCTTGTGTCATTTTTTAGAGTACAAAACGAGTATGTACGACCAAAGTAGAGTACACACTTTCACCATATTGCACACACTGAAATTAAATTACAAGAATGAAAAACTGATAATATTTTTCAATGATCGAATACGGTATAATATTCGTAACATTTACATGAAAAAAATACTAATTTCTATTCAGACTCTCAGAGAACAAGGAAATTTATTTTGTCATCCATTATTGAATAAATTACTGCACGGGCGACAAAGTTTTCAGTCGGAATATTTAGTATACTTAAACAAAGGACTTACCTTTGCTCGCTTTCAAAAAAGTTTTTCTTCAAATGGACATGGGGAAATTACCGAGCCGTGATCGCCCGAAATTTTGACGTTAACTGTCACGCTCGGACTGTCGTAAGGTTAGTCTCATCCGATCACTTTAACCCAGGGGGCTGACACTGGGATAAATTCTCTTAACAGTAACGTGGCCCGGTTATTGTCGCCTCGTAACTAACCCACCATGCGGCGCTGGTAGTCACCCGCATGACCCCCACTCCGCAAAGCACCTCTCCGTATTATTTCGTCATCTTTTTCGTCGCGTGAACCAAGCGAATATTTCTTTTCTTTTTCTCGATCTGTCATTGTTCTCGAAAAAAACAATCGTGGTGTGGTATTACAAAGTGATAAAATAATAAACAATTTTAGTGTAGCGATAAAATAAAAACAATTTTTGTGGTTTTTGTGCTCATATTTGAGAATGCCTGCGTGCGTGGTTCTTGGCTGCACGTCGGGTTATCAATCCAATAAGGAAAAATCGCATTTCTCGCGCCAAATGCAAATTATGCAGACGCTGCGCGACTGAAGTGGGGGTCGTGCGGGTGACTACTAGCGCCGCATGGTGGGTTAGTTTACGTGGCGACAATAAAGGGGACACGGTAGACCCAGCAGTGCCAGGGGGCTGCTTTCACCTCATCGACCAATATATTACTATACATAGCGTCCGCAGCACCCCAGCGCCATCTATGTTGGAGCCATTTTCGGGGACGCTTTTTTTAGTGGCTTTGCACGGGAGTTTGGTCTCCTGGGATCTAGTCTCCACGAATAACATGTTCATGACGACTAGAGGTAAAGGAGCCCGAACGCAGTGTTGGAGAAATGGTCTGAAAAAGCGATGACAGCAACGACTTACACCACCTACCGCGTGGCGGCGCCTCTACTGCGGCAACACCGGAAACGCCGGGAAACGCAGGGAAACGCGGTGATTCGAAATAGTTTGTCGTACATTTTTTCTATAAAATTTGATGAATTATATTGATATGCTTTTGTTCATAGTTATGAAATGTCAATATATCAGTCATTTGTCGACTTGGAGCCGATCGATACTACCAATGTTTTATTTCTATTCGTTGACATGAACGATTGAATAACCATAACGCAACGTAACCCCTAATGCAACCCAACCGAATCCTAATCGCTTATACGATTTCAAAAAGAAATATTTTTTCAAGTCACGAGAAACAAAAATAGAACAATATAGAATTTACATTAAACCTCAAACCAACCAACATTCCAAACCGAATCTTAACTCCATCGACCGTCGAAATGAAAAAATCGGTTTTATTTTTTGTCTCCTAAATGTAAGTAATTAAAAAAAAAACTGAACGGAAATTATGGACTGCTAATTATAGACGAAAACTCGTAAAACAAAAATACTGACGATGAATGAATAATAATCGTTAACTTCGGGACGACCGATATTGATTTGTTTCTTACACGCCCATCAAATGTTCACAACCCTCAACAAACAGATACGAAGGTGGCAGAGATGGTGTGGGATTAAAAAATGTGTTTTTCACTTTATACACACTTTATACACACGCGAAAGAAATACACCGCTAATAAAGACGTATAAATTGGAAATAAAACTCAGAGCTCACTTCGTTGTATGACCTACGCAAAACTTCACAACGGTATCTTTGGAACAAAAGCGGTACCGTGGCTGAATTTCAAACTAGGAAATATCATCGCTTTTACGTGTGACTTTTTCACCCATTCCGCCATATGCGTTCAGTCTCCTTTACTCTAGTCTCCATGAACATGTTTTACGAATTGTGAGATTTGATTTTTAAAAATTGTGTAACGGTGTCATATAAATTTACGGTGATTGCTCTACATCAAGTTCTCGACAGTGTTGCGGACATAAAAAATTTGCAGTTCATGGGATGTCAGGCACACAAAGAAGAGCTCACGAAGAGAGTGATAAACTATTATCCCGTCATGAGAGGACATTACCTAGCGCGAAAAAATCAAAACTGTAGGATCTATTTACCTGCAGACTATCAAACTGTATATATTCGGTTGATGAAAAAGTTTTGACGCAATAATTTCAATATAATTTATTTATTTATATATCTTATACAAAACATTTCTAATCATCAATAAATTAGCCATCGGCTCCTATGACACTCGACCATCTAGTTGGCAGTAGTAGGGCTGGAGCGGTTCTAACTCATGGATCTCAGGGGGGAGCGGGGCGGGGGAGTCGAGCGCGGGGAATCCGGGGTATGCATGGCGGGGGGGGGGATCCTGCATGCGGCAGCCGAGTGCGGGGTTCCGGCGGAGAGGGGGGGGGGTGTTCGAGAGTGGGGAGGCTAATTTTTCCGGGGTATGCGTGTCAGTGGCGGGGGGGGGGGGATCCTGCATGCAGCAGCCGAGTGCGGGGTTGTGGCGGCGGGGGGGGGGGTGTTAGAGAGTGGGGAGGCTAGTTTTTGGTGACGATGTCTGCCAGGCGATAGCTGGACCCGTGGGCGAGAGGGGGAAGCCGCTGTCGACTCTGTGGGGGAGGGGGCATCATAGAGTCGCGTTTCCTTGAAAACCCATAAAATCTGATAATTTATTATCAACATTATAGATGTAAGCGGAGCATTTTTGTCTAGACTATTCACAGGAGTATATATATATATATATATATATATATATATATATAAAACTTAGCCAAATGTGTGCATGTGTGTGTGTGTGTGTGTGTGTGTGTGTGTGTGTGTGTGTGTGTGTGTGTGTGTGTGTGTGTGTGTGTGTGTGTGTGTGTGTATGCGTGCGTGTGTATGTGGGGGGTGGGGAACTCCCATCTATGGCTAGGAAAATTCTCGGGAGTGAGATAACGATAGTTCCCATATGAAGGGTGGCCCTTCAAAGCCCATAAAATGCTTTATTTATTGCATGCAGCTGCAGCGTTATTCCAAAACAAGTTTCAACCCGTCGAGGTTTCATTCCACAACATTACGTCAAGATGTTCAGATGTGCGAGTATGTACGCAGTGCATCCGGCCAAGCACCCCCTGGACTTGACCAAAAACGAGCTCGAACAAGTTCCAAAGGTCTTGCTCCTAAAGTATTGGGGTAACTTTATTGGTTTACTGTGGGATCGTTTGCCGGAGCATCATCGGAACGATGGTGAAGTTATATCGTATCTTCCATGCATGGAGCATTATAATACGCCACAGATGAAGGATCACATTGATGGCCCCCCACCCCAACGTCGGGACTGTGGAAAGTGTTGCGAGGGGGGAAATGCTCTACGTGCGGGGTTCTTCGAACGTGTTTGAACCTGTTAAACATGGCTATGATTGGATAAGTGGGGAGAAGTTTTTAAAATCTGAGTGGAGGGGCTACGAGGGAGCTTATGATTTCATGGACCAAGCTCAGACTGCACTATTCCACCGCACCATCAACTTCTCCGAAAAGAACTTTGACAAAGAGTGAAAATGGATCTCTCAAATATCAACAAAGTCAGCCTGATGGCGGAATTCCTCCCAACGAAGAAGCTGTCAGAACTCCACGTCCATGCGGATCATCAAATCACGGACATGAGAGCTGTACAGACCAAGTTTGGAAAACGCTACATCGTGGACGTTGCAAATGAGTTTGCCGTCTTCTTGCCAGCGCGGCTGGTAAAGGCCTTCGATCAAGATATGAAAATGTTCGAGAGTATGCTGCAGCTGGCGCGCAATGGTCAACTCTACATGAAGTACATTGGTGGAAAATACAACAGCGTCGAGTTCCGTCGAGTCTGAGTATGGTGGAAAAGAATGCTCGTGAAGGCCCGGCGGAAACAACGAGTTCAACAGCAGCCAGCATCATCACCATCGTAGAGTGCAAGGACTGTTTGCATCGCAGTCATCATCATCATCGTAGAGTTTTCGACGCTCGAGTCTGAGTATGGTGGAAAAGAACGCTCGTGAAGGCCCGGTGGAAACAACGAGTTCAGCGGCAGCTGGCATCGTCACCATCGTAGAGTGCAAAGACTGTTTGCATCACAGTCATCATGGTAGAGTTTTCAACGCTTAGTGCTATGTAAAAGTGTACAAAAAAACTTTTTTATCGAATATAATGTTAAAAAAAAAAAAAAAAAAAAAGAAAGAAAAAAAAAGTCAAACTGTATTCGCCGTAGATATAGAAAATAAATGGAGAGAACGATATTTGTTCAAAATGTTTTTATTCATTTAAAAAAAAAAACCCTCGCTCACACAACGCTTCGTTGAGACAATAATGATGAAAACTGCTGCCCCAAATGCCCTTTTGGGGAAGTGCATATTTTCGAATCCCTATAGGTTTTTTCTAGTATGGTGGGGATGCCTATCTGCTGTTCGATTTTTGAACATAGTGCGAGAGATGGAAAGCGCTTTCGCACGTGAACAAAGGCGAAATACGAAAAAAAAAAAAAAAAAAAAAAAAAAAAAAAAAGTCTCTTAAGAAGTTACGTAGAGGGCTAAGAAAAAGTGGATGAATTTATCCAGATGTTCTTTTTTTCAACTATCTGGATGGAGGCTCATGTGCGAGACACTGTTATACACTGCAACGTTTCAACCACCTCGTCCGAAAGTCTCAAATTTTACGACTCTATTTTTTCTTACGTCGAGCGCCAGGGACCGTCATACCCTATCGCTTCGCATGTACAACTCGGGCCTCATCATTCCATAGGTCCACACTTGAAAACCCATAAAATTTTACGACAGCATGCGACGAAGACAGTGATCCGGGGAAAAAATGCATTTCCATTTTGCAGGGCTTTAGTTTTTCATCTCTGAATGATAATATATACAGAGAGTGCAACGTCAAACCTTGATGCCGACATTTGAGATCATGCAGGTCTTGACAAGTTAGCCCCATGGTTAAGGATTTTTTCTTCGTTAACACTACCCTCCAAGCTATTAGAATTTTTTTTTATTGCTCCGCTATTCAGAGCATATATGATAACGGGATGTTTATGTTGAAAAACTATAAACGTTCGGAGATCTATGGATAAAGACCTGTTTAGGCTTCGACCGTGCACCACTCAGGAACATTGAAAGTGCGGGGAAAAATGGATTTCACGAGTATCAACAGAGTCAGCCGGATGGCGGTATACCTTCCTACGAAGAAGCTATCAGAACTCCGCATTCACTCGGATCATCGAATCTCCGACATGAGGCCGTGCAAACCAAGTTTGGGAAACGCTACATCGCGGACATCGCAGATGAGTTCGCCGTCTTCTTACCAGCACGACTTGTGAAGGCCTTCGACGACGATTTGGAAACGTTCGAGCGTATGCGGCAAGCGCCACGTGATCATCATCTCTGGATGACATACAAAGGTGGAAAATACAACAGCTTCGACTTCTTCCGACTCTGAGCACACCATGGTGGACAAAGACGAAATTCTTTGGAAAACCATCGCCGAACAGCTGTCCACATCATCGAAAGTATGCTGCAACTGGTGCGCAAATGGTCAACTCTACATGCAGTTGTAGAAAATACAACAGCGTGAAGTTCCATCATCTCTGAGCATGGTGGAAAAGAGCAAATTCGTGGGGGCAGCATCGTTGAGTGGAACAACCGTCGGCATCACAGTCGTCTCGCCTTCGTTTTCAACGTTTTATGTGTTGACTATGTAAAAATGTATGCAAAAAACTGTTTTATCGAAGTGTAAGAGGAGGAGAAGTTCAAACTATTTTCGTCGTAGAATAAAGTATACAAATAACATATATTTTCATCGAAGTGTTTTTATTCATTTAAAAAAAAAAAAACCCTCGCTCACACAACGCTTCGTATACACTCAACCAGCTTTTCAGTGATTGTACATTTGCATGGGCGCAATTGTATTTCGTGTTGGAGGAATGATGCGGGCATTTGGATTTGGTGATTTTCGGCCACTTCTGCAGCGATGGACAGTCCAGAGTCTCCAAGTCGATGAGCTTTGTTGCGGGATCCGTGAATCTTGATAGCCATGTGCATTTTTCGAATCCCTTCACATAGATGGTAGGAGCTCCTTGCAAGATTCGTCGAAAGTTCAGTCGAAGACTTTGTTACGTGGGAGCAACGAATTGACAGGGTCATCGAAGTACTGAAAACGCAAAGCCGAATTAAGCGCCCACGATTATCAACTGAACGTCAGCAGTCATTGATAGCCCAAATATCGCATGTGGAAGGATTGAAGAATTCCACGCACAGACATTTTATACACATGGGTACAGGAGACAGCGATGATGGGTTAATATGGCGAGAGATTGAGTTGAACGCGTAATGGTCCATACTTCAACCCCTGCTCGATGGAATTAAATAACGTGACAGTGGCTGAGCTTTACGACAAATACGTAATCTTCCGATAAATGTAACTAAGTATAATCCAATCCGCATTGAATGTTATATCTTATTGCCGTGGAAGATAATGATTATAAGGGCTGCAATTGATATGCAATCAAAAGATAATATACGTTGCGCATGGGCGGCTGTCACAGCTTTATACCCAGCTGAATGAAACAGTGAGCAGGCATCTTACGCACATTGTTTAACGGTATTGAATCTACTGAACATTGGATTCCCAGAGACAGCACATAAAAAAATTGCGCTTCAAGCAATCGATTCATCACTGTGTATAGCACAAAAAAAGTACCTTGTTCCGATACGCATCACTCAATGTGAGAAGGAAAAGCATATTAATTTGCTATGCATACAAGGTACGAAGGACAATAATGTATGATATTTCGCATGGATCGAGAACCTGTCGAGTCTCCCGAGCACATAACTGAACAGTAACAGCCATAAGGATATATGTATGCGATCGGTGTGTGAAGTCAACGTAATTACTATATTGTTATATGTGCTTGACGAATTAAACAATCCACTATTTCGCAGGTGTTTGCCATACTTTAGATCAGAGGGTAAATTGCAATCACATAAGATCGATTGTTGAGCAGAAAAGAAATGGACTATCCGACTACCATCGGACAACCTATATGTGGCTCCATTGTAAAGGCCTATATGGAGTGTTTATGTTTCTTAAAACTAATGACAGAGTAGATGAGGGTGTGGAAAGACTGACGAGAAGAACGTGGCAAAGGACATGTATCAATATCATGGAGTATTTATTATTGACTACTACATGTGTTCTTCATATGACGAATCCCTACCATAGTATCAATCACAGCACAGCGCTGATTCCATATCATGATTTGTTGAAGAACTAGAAAAACTAGCGCTGTGCATATAATACATTTTCTGCGACAATCAATGCTCGTCGTGAGTTAATTCTAATACGTTGGCGCAATGACAATTATTGTGTATTCAGTCATCATCCATCAGAAGAGGTGGAAGTTGAATTACTCAAGATACAATGGTATATGCTCCACATAATATTAAATGATATAAATAAATTGTCATTACTTCGAATATTGGAAAGTAGGCAATACTTGAGTTTGTGTTTTCGATTTTGGGGTCTATACGAGTATCCACTGCTACAAAGCACAACGAAATATTTATAGATCGTACAAGCTGCCATCCCAGCTAGACAAACCAAAATATGTCATTTTTGCGTCATAGACTGGTGAAAAGAATTCTATGGCAAATGAGATTACATTATTCGTCGACTGCAAACTCACCAGAGTTAAACTTTATCTCAATTCGGAATTCTATCCAGACGATGGCTCGAATTTGCAGTTCGACAAAAAAAAAAAAATTCGGCCCTCTCACGGTTAATGATTGATTGCATCAGAACGAGCCTGTGAACAAATACTACCGTAGATGCGTGAATAGAGTTCGAATGCAAGGAAGATTCACCATCGAATACAACTGCATATTGTTTCAATCGTACACGATCGCGTTGTTGCATATTGTCCAATGACCGACACTATCCATGAAATTCTATAGATCCGCAAAATACTCCCTCGCCTAAATGAATGAATAGTTTAAAAATGAGTTTCTCGAAGTTCAACGTCAGTCATGATTGGATCTTGTCATCGACTAGATCACGCTAAAACATATTCATTATGACTGTGCCCACCTTTGTCGATCGTCAAGGATTCATTGTTGGAAGGAACTTTATCGTGAATGAAGTAGCAATTCTGAGAGCGGGATGCGTACTCTCCCATTACATTTTCGCGAGTCCCATACCATGGAGACTTCTCACAAAATCTGAGAGATACGAAGCATCATGGAACATTCGTAATCATCATGGTCTTAAGTGGGCCTATGGAAACGTTCCATATAGCATGGCCGAAGATTTAATAACGGCCGCAGTTGAAGGTTCAACGGAAGACGATATGTGTTCTATCGTATATGTTAAGGGTCATGAAAAACGAGAATGGCTAGCTGATATACTAAATATGAAAAATGAACTAGTTATTGAGTCGTTGAATATGGACATGGACGATATGGATGCCTCAAGTAAATTAGATGGAAGTTCTACTATACGATGTGAAAAGCATAAAAACAATTGTGCCTTACAAAATGTATTTAAAATCTACAATTGGTGGCTGAATCATAAAGATTCGTGCAAATAAAAGAAAATGTTACATTATATACTTTTTTATTCTCCTCACCCCGTACTTTATGATGTCAGAATCATCGGATATCGAATTCTGCAACCGAATAAAATATTTCTTTCGAATGTGAAACCCATTTTTTTGTATGGGATACACAAAAATCGAACACTTCGAGGTGTTTGAAGATTTTCGAGAGTCCTTCGTGAGATGTTCAAGAGTCTTCCGAAAGACATTCATAAGACATTTAAAGACATTCCCGAGACGTTCGAAAACATTCATAATACGTTTGAAGCCATTCATGAGGGATACAAAGAGGTTCAAGGGACGTTCTAGGACGTTCATGAGACGTTTGAAGATGTTCGGGAGGCGTTCAAGAGCCTTTAGAAAACGTTTATTAGACGTTTGAAGACATTCATGAGAGTTCCGAAGACGTTCAAGAGATTTTCGAAGACGTTCAAGAGATCTTCGACGGCATTCATAATACGTTTGTTTGGGTTTGTTTGGGTCAGTTTTGTTTGGGTTAGTTCGAGTTTGTTTGGGATTTTCACCCAAAGAAACTCGAACTAACCCAAACAAAACTGACCCAAACAAACCCAAACAAACGTATTATGAATGCCGTCGAAGATCTCTTGAACGTCTCGAAAATCTCTTGAACGTCTTCGGAACTCTCATGAATGTCTTCAAACGTCTAATAAACGATTTCTAAAGGCTCTTGAACGCCTCCCGAACATCTTCAAACGTCTCATGAACGTCCTAGAACGTCCCTTGAACCTCTTTGTATCCCTCTTGAATGGCTTCAAACGTATTATGAATGTTTTCGAACGTCTCGGGAATGTCTTTAAATGTCTTATGAATGTCTTTCGGAAGACTCTTGAACATCTCACGAAGGACTCTCGAAAATCTTCAAACACCTCGAAGTGTTCGATTTTTGTGTATCCCATACAAAAAAATGGGTTTCACATTCGAAAGAAATATTTTATTCGGTTGCAGAATTCGATATCCGATGATTCTGACATCATAAAGTACGGGGTGAGGAGAATAAAAAAGTATATAATGTAACATTTTCTTTTATTTGCACGAATCTTTATGATTCAGCCACCAATTGTAGATTTTAAATACATTTTGTAAGGTACAATTGTTTTTATGCTTTTCACATCGTATAGTAGAACTTCCATCTAATTTACTTGAGGCATCCATATCGTCCATGTCCATATTCAACGACTCAATAACTAGTTCATTTTTCATATTTAGTATATCAGCTAGCCATTCTCGTTTTTCATGACCCTTAACATATACGATAGAACACATATCGTCTTCCGTTGAACCTTCAACTGCGGCCGTTATTAAATCTTCGGCCATGCTATATGGAACGTTTCCATAGGCCCACTTAAGACCATGATGATTACGAATGTACCATGATGCTTCGTATCTCTCAGATTTTGTGAGAAGTCTCCATGGTATGGGACTCGCGAAAATGTAATGGGAGAGTACGCATCCCGCTCTCAGAATTGCTACTTCATTCACGATAAAGTTCCTTCCAACAATGAATCCTTGACGATCGACAAAGGTGGGCACAGTCATAATGAATATGTTTTAGCGTGATCTAGTCGATGACAAGATCCAATCATGACTGACGTTGAACTTCGAGAAACTCATTTTTAAACTATTCATTCATTTAGGCGAGGGAGTATTTTGCGGATCTATAGAATTTCATGGATAGTGTCGGTCATTGGACAATATGCAACAACGCGATCGTGTACGATTGAAACAATATGCAGTTGTATTCGATGGTGAATCTTCCTTGCATTCGAACTCTATTCACGCATCTACGGTAGTATTTGTTCACAGGCTCGTTCTGATGCAATCAATCATTAACCGTGAGAGGGCCGAATTTTTTTTTTTTTGTCGAACTGCAAATTCGAGCCATCGTCTGGATAGAATTCCGAATTGAGATAAAGTTTAACTCTGGTGAGTTTGCAGTCGACGAATAATGTAATCTCATTTGCCATAGAATTCTTTTCACCAGTCTATGACGCAAAAATGACATATTTTGGTTTGTCTAGCTGGGATGGCAGCTTGTACGATCTATAAATATTTCGTTGTGCTTTGTAGCAGTGGATACTCGTATAGACCCCAAAATCGAAAACACAAACTCAAGTATTGCCTACTTTCCAATATTCGAAGTAATGACAATTTATTTATATCATTTAATATTATGTGGAGCATATACCATTGTATCTTGAGTAATTCAACTTCCACCTCTTCTGATGGATGATGACTGAATACACAATAATTGTCATTGCGCCAACGTATTAGAATTAACTCACGACGAGCATTGATTGTCGCAGAAAATGTATTATATGCACAGCGCTAGTTTTTCTAGTTCTTCAACAAATCATGATATGGAATCAGCGCTGTGCTGTGATTGATACTATGGTAGGGATTCGTCATATGAAGAACACATGTAGTAGTCAATAATAAATACTCCATGATATTGATACATGTCCTTTGCCACGTTCTTCTCGTCAGTCTTTCCACACCCTCATCTACTCTGTCATTAGTTTTAAGAAACATAAACACTCCATATAGGCCTTTACAATGGAGCCACATATAGGTTGTCCGATGGTAGTCGGATAGTCCATTTCTTTTCTGCTCAACAATCGATCTTATGTGATTGCAATTTACCCTCTGATCTAAAGTATGGCAAACACCTGCGAAATAGTGGATTGTTTAATTCGTCAAGCACATATAACAATATAGTAATTACGTTGACTTCACACACCGATCGCATACATATATCCTTATGGCTGTTACTGTTCAGTTATGTGCTCGGGAGACTCGACAGGTTCTCGATCCATGCGAAATATCATACATTATTGTCCTTCGTACCTTGTATGCATAGCAAATTAATATGCTTTTCCTTCTCACATTGAGTGATGCGTATCGGAACAAGGTACTTTTTTTGTGCTATACACAGTGATGAATCGATTGCTTGAAGCGCAATTTTTTTATGTGCTGTCTCTGGGAATCCAATGTTCAGTAGATTCAATACCGTTAAACAATGTGCGTAAGATGCCTGCTCACTGTTTCATTCAGCTGGGTATAAAGCTGTGACAGCCGCCCATGCGCAACGTATATTATCTTTTGATTGCATATCAATTGCAGCCCTTATAATCATTATCTTCCACGGCAATAAGATATAACATTCAATGCGGATTGGATTATACTTAGTTACATTTATCGGAAGATTACGTATTTGTCGTAAAGCTCAGCCACTGTCACGTTATTTAATTCCATCGAGCAGGGGTTGAAGTATGGACCATTACGCGTTCAACTCAATCTCTCGCCATATTAACCCATCATCGCTGTCTCCTGTACCCATGTGTATAAAATGTCTGTGCGTGGAATTCTTCAATCCTTCCACATGCGATATTTGGGCTATCAATGACTGCTGACGTTCAGTTGATAATCGTGGGCGCTTAATTCGGCTTTGCGTTTTCAGTACTTCGATGACCCTGTCAATTCGTTGCTCCCACGTAACAAAGTCTTCGACTGAACTTTCGACGAATCTTGCAAGGAGCTCCTACCATCTATGTGAAGGGATTCGAAAAATGCACATGGCTATCAAGATTCACGGATCCCGCAACAAAGCTCATCGACTTGGAGACTCTGGACTGTCCATCGCTGCAGAAGTGGCCGAAAATCACCAAATCCAAATGCCCGCATCATTCCTCCAACACGAAATACAATTGCGCCCATGCAAATGTACAATCACTGAAAAGCTGGTTGAGTGTATACGAAGCGTTGTGTGAGCGAGGGTTTTTTTTTTTTTAAATGAATAAAAACACTTCGATGAAAATATATGTTATTTGTATACTTTATTCTACGACGAAAATAGTTTGAACTTCTCCTCCTCTTACACTTCGATAAAACAGTTTTTTGCATACATTTTTACATAGTCAACACATAAAACGTTGAAAACGAAGGCGAGACGACTGTGATGCCGACGGTTGTTCCACTCAACGATGCTGCCCCCACGAATTTGCTCTTTTCCACCATGCTCAGAGATGATGGAACTTCACGCTGTTGTATTTTCTACAACTGCATGTAGAGTTGACCATTTGCGCACCAGTTGCAGCATACTTTCGATGATGTGGACAGCTGTTCGGCGATGGTTTGCCAAAGAATTTCGTCTTTGTCCACCATGGTGTGCTCAGAGTCGGAAGAAGTCGACGCTGTTGTATTTTCCACCTTTGTATGTCATCCAGAGATGATGATCACGTGGCGCTTGCCGCATACGCTCGAACGTTTCCAAATCGTCGTCGAAGGCCTTCACAAGTCGTGCTGGTAAGAAGACGGCGAACTCATCTGCGATGTCCGCGATGTAGCGTTTCCCAAACTTGGTTTGCACGGCCCTCATGTCGGAGATTCGATGATCCGAGTGAATGCGGAGTTCTGATAGCTTCTTCGTAGGAAGGTATTCCGCCATCCGGCTGACTCTGTTGATACTCGTGAAATCCATTTTTCCCCGCACTTTCAATGTTCCTGAGTGGTGCACGGTCGAAGCCTAAACAGGTCTTTATCCATAGATCTCCGAACGTTTATAGTTTTTCAACATAAACATCCCGTTATCATATATGCTCTGAATAGCGGAGCAATAAAAAAAAATTCTAATAGCTTGGAGGGTAGTGTTAACGAAGAAAAAATCCTTAACCATGGGGCTATCTTGTCAAGACCTGCATGATCTCAAATGTCGGCATCAAGGTTTGACGTTGCACTCTCTGTATATATTATCATTCAGAGATGAAAAACTAAAGCCCTGCAAAATGGAAATGCATTTTTTCCCCGGATCACTGTCTTCGTCACATGCTGTCGTAAAATTTTATGGGTTTTCAAGTGTGGACCTATGGAATGATGAGGCCCGAGTTGTACATGCGAAGCGATAGGGTATGACGGTCCCTGGCGCTCGACGTAAGAAAAAATAGAGTCGTAAAATTTGAGACTTTCGGACGAGGTGGTTGAAACGTTGCAGTGTATAACAGTGTCTCGCACATGAGCCTCCATCCAGATAGTTGAAAAAAAGAACATCTGGATAAATTCATCCACTTTTTCTTAGCCCTCTACGTAACTTCTTAAGAGACGTTTTTTTTTTTTTTTTTTTTTTTTCGTATTTCGTCTTTGTTCACGTGCGAAAGCGCTTTCCATCTCTCGCCCTATGTTAAAAAATCGAACAGCAGATAGGCATCCCCACCATACTAGAAAAAGCCTATAGGGATTCGAAAATATGCACTTCCCCAAAAGGGCATTTGGGGCAGCAGTTTTCATCATTATTGTCTCAACGAAGCGTTGTGTGAGCGAGGGTTTTTTTTTTTAAATGAATAAAAACATTTTGAACAAATATCGTTCTCTCCATTTATTTCCTATATCTACGGCGAATACAGTTTGACTTTTTTTTTTCTTTCTTTTTTTTTTTTTTTTTTTTAACATTATATTCGATGAAAAAGTTTTTTTGTACACTTTTACATAGCACTAAGCGTTGAAAACTCTACCATGATGACTGTGATGCAAACAGTCTTTGCACTCTACGATGGTGACGATGCCAGCTGCCGCTGAACTCGTGGTTTCCACCGGGCCTTCACGAGCGTTCTTTTCCACCATACTCAGACTCGAGCGTCGAAAACTCTACGATGATGATGATGACTGCGATGCAAACAGTCCTTGCACTCTACGATGGTGATGATGCTGGCTGCTGTTGAACTCGTTGTTTCCGCCGGGCCTTCACGAGCATTCTTTTCCACCATACTCAGACTCGACGGAACTCGACGCTGTTGTATTTTCCACCAATGTACTTCATGTAGAGTTGACCATTGCGCGCCAGTTGCAGCATACTCTCGAACATTTTCATATCTTGATCGAAGGCCTTTACCAGCCGCGCTGGCAAGAAGACGGCAAACTCATTTGCAACGTCCACGATGTAGCGTTTTCCAAACTTGGTCTGTACAGCTCTCATGTCCGTGATTTGATGATCCGCATGGACGTGGAGTTCTGACAGCTTCTTCGTTGGGAGGAATTCCGCCATCAGGCTGACTTTGTTGATATTTGAGAGATCCATTTTCACTCTTTTTCAAAGTTCTTTTCGGAGAAGTTGATGGTGCGGTGGAATAGTGCAGTCTGAGCTTGGTCCATGAAATCATAAGCTCCCTCGTAGCCCCTCCACTCAGATTTTAAAAACTTCTCCCCACTTATCCAATCATAGCCATGTTTAACAGGTTCAAACACGTTCGAAGAACCCCGCACGTAGAGCATTTCCCCCCTCGCAACACTTTCCACAGTCCCGACGTTGGGGTGGGGGGCCATCAATGTGATCCTTCATCTGTGGCGTATTATAATGCTCCATGCATGGAAGATACGATATAACTTCACCATCGTTCCGATGATGCTCCGGCAAACGATCCCACAGTAAACCAATAAAGTTACCCCAATACTTTAGGAGCAAGACCTTTGGAACTTGTTCGAGCTCGTTTTTGGTCAAGTCCAGGGGGTGCTTGGCCGGATGCACTGCGTACATACTCGCACATCTGAACATCTTGACGTAATGTTGTGGAATGAAACCTCGACGGGTTGAAACTTGTTTTGGAATAACGCTGCAGCTGCATGCAATAAATAAAGCATTTTATGGGCTTTGAAGGGCCACCCTTCATATGGGAACTATCGTTATCTCACTCCCGAGAATTTTCCTAGCCATAGATGGGAGTTCCCCACCCCCCACATACACACGCACGCATACACACACACACACACACACACACACACACACACACACACACACACACACACACACACATGCACACATTTGGCTAAGTTTTATATATATTGTGACGTGACGTCACTAGAATCTTAGAGAAAGAGCCCGCGTGACCACGCCGGGGCTCAATCTCCGCCGCGCCCTTCGCGAAAATACAAGAAAATGTTAATTTTAAGATTAGCCTTAAGTTTTTATATTATATCGAAGCCGCGACATCCTCCCCGTTCCCTCCCCGTACCCCGTATACTTTTTCGCCGTCCCCCCCCCCCCCCCGGAGCATGGCCACGGACTGGCGTGTAAGGCCACGTCGGTGCGGGCGCACCGCCGACAACAACGCCATCACTCGGCCGCGCGGGACAGCGGGCTCGCCACCGACGGCCTACTACCGCCATCTCCCGAGTTGTCGGAGCACGACGCCCCCGGAGGAAACTGTCTCGCGCTCGGCCGGGCCGGCCGGGCGCAATTATCGATCGGGGAGCTCGACGACTCGGGCATCAATCATCGGCGATGGTCGGGAGGGCGAGCCACCGATCGATCCAAAATCAACACGAGGTTCATCATCTGTCGCCCGCGTGGATCGAGGCGAAGGAGCCGGCCGGCGTGGCCAGCCATTGAGTGTCCGACCGTGGTCAGAGCAGGCAGACGAAAATTTCCGAAGAAAGAAAGAGAGACCAAGAAAGAGAGAGAGAGACAGCGACGTCCGCTTCTCAATCGAGCAACCAAGTAAGTCTCTTCTCCTTTGCGTTGTTTTGCGAGAGCGGCTCCAGGTTGCTGAAAATTGTGCGAGATAAAAGTATCGCCCGGGCGATTTACGAAGTGTCCTCTTCCCCCTCCCGTGAATTCCCCTCGTCGTCCTCTTCCGTGCGTGTCGCCGACCGAAAAAGTTTTGTAACATAGAAATTTAGAAATAGAGAAATCGTGCCAATTAGCACATAATTGTGTGAGATAAGAAAACCGCGTGAAAGAAAAATAGAGTGTGCCGAAAAAGACGTGTGTAAGAAGGTGCGTGGCGGATCCCCCGCCGTCCCCCGTGAAAAGTTCCCCTCGCGCGCGCGTAGCCGCGGTCGCGTCTCGACCGACGGCCGAACCGATCGAATGATCGCGGATAAAATATTGTGATTGCGAGTAATTAATAAAATCGAATAAAAGGAATTAAAGATTTCTAAATGGAATAAAATAGTCGTGGTGATAACGCGCTTGAATCGGAGAACCCCGTCAGTTCCCAGATACCCGTGAGACGACCCCCCGCGCTATTGTATCGAGTCTCTCGCTCGCCGGGCAACCGAGCGGATTGTTTTGGTTTTTTTTTCTTTGTTGTCGCGTGAAGCGCGACTGCCCGAGCAAGGCTGGCGCCCAACATCATAACGAAATATTACCTACGAAATAATACGAAATATAAAATTGAGAACGGGTCGAGAAATTGAGTCGGGACTTCGCGTGTCCAGTAACCCGTAATATTCGCGTAAATTATTATCATTATTATTATCATCATTTTCATTATATCGAGTCATTGCATTTTCCTTGTAATTAATAATTTGAATTCCTTTTTTTTATATCGAGTCTTTATTTCACATTCTTTGTTAATTAAATATTATTGGAATTTTTAGGGGTGATTAAACATTTATTTATTTCCCCTTCCCCCTCCCTCCGCCTACGTGAACACGCGATACCCATCATAAAATTGGCGCCCAACGTGGGGCCCGAAAAACTTTCGTTTTTTTTTACAAGAGCCCACCGCGACTATTGTTATTAGTATTATTATTATTAACTTTTTCTCGTTTATTATTATTATTAATTTTCGGGATTATTATTATTATTCGAAATCGTGATTTATTTTCGTTTTTCCTGGTATTACGTTAAAAATTATATATTTTTGATTAAAAATTGGATTGTTGAAATTTAAGTTTTTTTTTGAAATCCGAATTTCCCCCACCCTTGACGGGTATAGCCTGTCCCGCCACCGCACCAGTGAGTAGAATAATTTTGAAAAATACCAAAAATTATTTAACAAAATTATAAAATAAAATAAAAATTTTATAAAATAATTTTGTTGCCGCACACGAATAATATTGTTTTTTTTTGACAATTGAATAAATAAATAAGATTTTTTTTGTTCGTGTTTAGGATTTGAATTTTTTTTTTGTGTATTTTCGGCAACCGCATTTCCCCCATACCCAATAAACCCATTTTTGTGCTTGGCGATTTTTTTTGTTGTGTTTTGCGATTTTTGCAGATTTGCAAATATTAAGAGGTGTATAACATTGCAATATAACATTGGTGTTATATTGCTTTGTCAATTCGGTGCAATGTATTATTGCTTTTTGGGACAATGCTTTTCTGTACAGTGAATAATTGAATTATTTTGAAAAACATTATTTTTGCTACCGTTATTTTGGAATTGATTATTCGTCTCGCATTATTTTTGAGCTTGTGTACCTGCATTTTTTTTGTATTCGAGAGTTCGCATACTGGTTTCTTGTTTCGCTATTGAGATTTTGTGCATTTGTTTTTTTTTGAGCTTGCGCCGTATTTTCGCGATGACGATGACCGTACAGTGATGTTAGGTTTACCCCGTTGCTTTTGTTTGCTTTCCCCGCTTTTCGCTGACCACGAATACCCCCCCCCCCCCCCATTTTTTGTGTATTTCGCTGATTTGATGACCCTTACGTAATTTGTTTTTTGTTACGAAGCCCCAATAAAGACCGTGACTCGGAGCCCCTCGCGAGCGGTCAGCCCCCTTTTTCGCCCCTTTCCCCCTTTGCGTTAATAATTTTTTTTGTTGTTTCTTATTGGTTCCTTCTGAGTAATTTAAGAGACACTTCGTGTCTTGGGCTGGGAAAACAAAATCCCTTTAGGAATAATTACTCAGTTGGACGGTAAAAATAAGGAAACGAAAAATTCCCATTTTCTTGGAAATTTGAGAAATTTATTTGGAAATTTGAGAATTTTGAGAAATTTGGAAATTTGAGAAAAATTGGAATTTGGACACAATTGTTTTTTTTTGTGATTTCGGATGGAAGTAATTACTTCCTTAAGAGTAATTCAGTCGTTGACAAAATTTAAAAAGTCGCATTAAGCCAAACCAACAAACGTTGCTTGTTTTTCAAGATCTGCTACTTTTCTTTTTTTTGTATAATTGAGAATTGAAACGAAATAGTTTCATTTAAGCCGTTTGGGTTAATCAGCCATTTATTTTTTTTTTTTTTGTTCGGGACTCAATACCCTCCCTTAAAACCGTGACGCTGAGCCCCTCGCGAACGGTTTCCCCCTTCCCTAGCCCCCCGATTTGCTTGGTTATTACGTCGTTTTATTTGGATTACCCGATAAATAAATTTACGATAAATTCCCCTAGCTACGCCTGGAAGAGAGTATCGATTATTAAAATATTTTCTTTTTGCATCTGAACGTACGGCAAAGACCGTCGTGGATAATTCTGTGGAAAAAGAACGTTAATTGAGATTAAATTGGAGATTTTTAAGATTATACCGAGTAATTTGTTATTGAAGTTCATTTTATTTTTTTTTTGTTCCGTTTATTTAATTAATTTATTTTAGTTGTTTTTTTTCCTTCGACACGTCGAGGATATTCCCCTACCTCTTCCAGGGTATATTTATTTTTGGAACAAACTGTTTTTGTTATAATTCCCGGCCAAAATGGCAGACGCCCCAGTAACCACGTGCACGGTCACAACCACCACATGCTCGTCCCCCATTATGACCACATCCCCCCTAGACGACCCTCGACGAGCAAGATCGCCCCTCTCCGTGGAAGTCGCCGATCTTTCACTAATGGCCACGGAAGAGAGGATGGCACGACAGAAGGTGGCCCGCCTGACCACACTCAGAGAATTGATGGGAGCCTGCGACAGGGCAGCTCTCAGTATTGACGGGACGGAGAGCGAGGTGAGGGATCGCCTCCTCCGCCACGAGTTAAGGATACGGGTTCCAGGAGCCCTGATCAGGTGGGACGCAGCGAAGGACGAACGGGGAGATTCCCCCCATTCACACTCTCAGCTGCTTTGGTGGACCCGTTGACGGAAATGCTGCTTCGCCCGCTGACGTACGAAAGCCACCGGCAACAGGCAGCCGACAACCGCGACCAAACCCGACGGAGGTCGCTTACGTCGCCATCGACGAGGTTCGCAGGAGAGACGCCGGGCCATGACGAAGATAATGAAACGCCGACGCCATCTTCACGAACTCTTGCGGGCCAGCGGGATACGAGGTCGGAGAGTGGAAGACTCAGTCCGACACCCGCGCCCCGAAGACCAGGAACAGGCCCCCCAGACCGTACGGCGGTTACTCTTGCCCTTCCCACCCCCCATTCACCCCAAAGACCTTCCCCCGCCTTCCCCACATCCAGCCCCCCACCCACAGGACTGTTAAGGGTTAGCGGTAGCCAGAGCTGGCCGCCGCATGATACCTACACCCTGGCAGCCCCGAGCCCCCGTAATAGCACTCGGATAGGACCTCTACCCTTGGCAAGACCAAGCCATTCCGTCCCTCCCCCTCCCAGAGGTCGCCCCCTATCCGATGCCCCCTCGCTCTCGGATACCCATTGGTCCCGGGATAACCGAGGGATTGACCATTGGAGAAAATTCAGACCCCGATTCGCGGGGAAGAAGGATGAGGACTCAGAAGAATTTCTACGCCGGATGCACGAATATTGCACCTCACGGAATCTCTCCGAGGAGTACTTGCTGAGGGCGCTTCCCGAGGCTTTCACCGGGGAAGCCCTCTTATGGCTCCGGGTAGAACGAGATGGCTGGACGACATATGAAGAATTTGTCTTCTATTTTCGTGAACGATTCGGCCATGGGGATTTGCAGGAGCGACTCCGTCGCGAAGTGGAGCTTCGCACTCAAGGTCCGGGAGAACCCATCGCCGAATACATCGTCAAGATGCGGACGCTCTTCAGCCATCTGAGTCCGCCATTGACCATCGAGACCCAGCTTGATATTTGCTGTGCGAACTTGCATCCGGATTTCGCTGAGCACATTCAGCGAAAGGACATCACCAACTTCCTCGAGCTGCAGCGGATGGGACGCCACCGCGAAATGCTGAAGGAAAAGGCGAGGACCTACCGACCACCACCGACGCAAGCACAGTCGATATTACCTTCGGCAGCTTACAAGCAGCCGGAGCGGGAGAGCCGCGCGAAGGTAGCCGCCATGGAAGCTCCAGCGGCAGCCGAACCTTCCGGGTTCAAGCAATCCTTCCCAACCCCTCCGCCGCATTCCCCCGCGGCAAGCCAAACCCCTCACTCCAATGCTCCCGACCCCGCCGCCTGGACGAAAGGTCCCGGCAGATTCCCTCTGAAGGCGATCCAGCCTCAGAGACCCAGTCCCCCGCCACAGCCCCAATCCTTCCACCGCCCCCCTCCGCTCTGGAAAAACCCACCCCCGATACGTCCCCCGAATACCCCGCGAATTCCCACCAGCCCGTCCCCGAATCAGCCTCGGACCAGCACTCCTCCGGGACCGGGCCCGAGGTGTTAGAACTGTCGACAGCCGGGACATCGGTTTCGACACTGCACGCAGCAAATGGGTCGATTCTGCAGGATTTGCGGATGGCCCGGATGCGACGTGAACTCGTGTCGCAATTGCGAACGAAAACGGTCGGGAAACGCCCAGGCGGGAGGGCAGTAAGCCCCTGTGCCTCCCGCCGGTTGTTAAGGAAGGAAGAGTTCCTTCAGATCCCCTGTTCCCAGCCGCAGCCCGGATGCGCCCTGACGAGCGTATGGCCTGAGCGGCAGGAACAGCCAGCCCGACCCTCTCCCGGCGATGACAGGTTAGACTTGTTCCCTTGTGGACATATGGCTCCCCGTACGGAGGAAGGCGTGGCGGGAAAAAAGGAAATGTTCATCGGAGCCTTAAGTGCGGACGCTCGCCATCACCTATGGCTTAACGTAGGCAGCGAGCTCCTATTGGCGTTGGTAGACCCTGGGTCTAGTAAGACGTACCTCGGACTGGAAGTGGCAAGGAGGAGAGGACTCCACTTGCATCCGATAGTGGAGGGCGTTCGGGTCGCCAACGGGGCAGTGCTTCCGGTGAATGGAGCCGTTACGCTGACCTTCGATTTGGCGGGCAAAGTAGAATCCCTTCCGGTACGCGTAGCCGCGTTAGGCTACGAATTTGTCATGGGGATTGATTTTTTGAGACTGTTTGGAATGCGGGTGGATTACAAAACGGATACGTGGTCCCTACACGGTGGTCCGGAGCGGAGCTTCGCGACACCGGATGGGCCACGTTGGAGCATCCCCGTATTCCCCGAGACTGCAGGCTTGGAACCTGCCTCGGTCTCGGCAAACAGACGCTTAGAGGCCCTTTTGGACGAATTAGTATCTCCCTCACAGGACGGACAGTTAGGACGAACTAACTTGACGCAACATCACATCGACGTGCAAGGACATCCCCCGATCAGACAGAAGCCCCGAACGATTTCCCCCTACCTCCTTCACATTGCCCAGGCCGAAGTCGATAAGATGGTCCAAGAGGGAGTTATAGAAAGGACGAAGAGCTCTTGGCTGAGTAACCCGGTGATCGTCCCGAAGCCAGGCGGAAAATATCGTTTCTGCATTGACTATCGCGACGTGAACCGGGTAACGGTGAAGGATGCCTACCCCCTTCCGAATATGGATCGGATCTTGGACGGCCTTCGGCTAGCCCGGTTTATCTCCAAGTTGGACTTGAGCCAGGCTTATTTCCAGATTCCTGTAGACCCCCAGAGTCGTCCTATTACGGCCTTCGCCGTTCCCGGCCGAGGACTTTTCCAGTTTCGGCGAATGCCGTTCGGGTTGACGAACGCACCAGCGACGTTCCAGCGGCTGATGGATCAGCTCATCGATCCAGCATGGGAGCCCCATGTCTTTGCGTATCTCGATGACGTGATCATCGCCACCGACACCGAAGCCGAGCACTTCGCGTATTTGAGGATCGTCCTGGAAGTCTTTAGAGCCGCGGGGCTCACGATCAACCGAGAAAAAAGCGAGTTTTTCTGCCGGGAAGTCACGTATCTTGGATACGCCATCGGCCGGGACGGATTAAAGGCAGACCCGGAAAAAGTAGCCCCCATCCTAAACTACCCCCCGCCCAGGACCCTTCGGCAGTTACGCCGTTTCCTGGGAATGGTAGGGTGGTATGCCCGTTTCCTACCAACCCTTTCGCGGGATAAGAGCCCCTTGACCGAGCTTCTAAAAAAAGATGTTCCCTGGAACTGGGGGACCGAACAGCAGGAAGCATTCGAGTCACTCCGAGAGGCCCTGACCCAAACCCCTATCCTAGCCCGCCCCGATTTCAACCTCCCCTTCGTCCTCCAAACCGACGCCAGTGACGCGGCCGTGGGAGCCGTACTGACGCAGGAATTCGACGGTGAAGAGCATCCAATAGTATTTGCCAGCAAGGTGCTGAGCAACGCCGAACGGAAATATACGGTCACCGAGAAGGAGTGCCTGGCGGTAATTTGGGCAGTGCGGAAATTTCGACCGTACATCGAAGGTACCCACTTTACGGTCATTACCGACCATAGCAGTCTCCAGTGGTTACGGAATCTCAAGGACCCTTCGGGACGATTAGCCCGATGGGCGCTTTCGATGCAGGCGTTGGACATGTCGATCGTCCATCGCAAAGGAACTCTTCACGTCGTCCCTGATGCCCTATCCCGTATGTACGAGGACCCCGACGCGGCCCTGGCCGCGCTCGGAGAAAGTACTGACTCCTGGTACCTGGACAAGGTACAGAACGTACGCGAGTTCCCCTGGAAATATCCGAGTTGGAAGATAGAGGACAACAAGCTGTATTACCATCGGCCGCATTCGATCATCGATCCGACGATTGTGGATTTGGACGCTTGGAAGCTCGTCCTGCCGGCCGAGGCTAGGCCGCGTGCCATGGAGGATGCCCATCAAGGACCCCAGGCTGGTCATCTGGGTACGGATAAAACCTACCAACGGGTCATTCAGGATTTCTTCTGGCCAGGCATCTTCCAAGACGTAGCACGGTACGTGGCGCGTTGCCCCGTATGCCAGCTCCATAAGGTTTCGCAATTACCCCCGTCCGGCCTGATGCGAGAACGCACCACGGAAGGTCCATGGTGTGTGGTCGCTGCCGACGTAATGGGTCCGTTCCCGCGCAGCAAGACCAAGAATCAGTACGTCGTCGTCTTCCAGGATGTCTTCACGAAGTTCGTGGAGGCTAAGGCCCTCGGTAGTGCTACCGGCGCCACCATAATGAAGGCATTTGAGACCCTGGTGATCAACCGGTACGGCTGCCCACAGTACTTCCTGACCGACAACGGGACGGAGTTTGTAAACACGCACGTGACACGGTATTTGGACGAACTCGGGATTCACCAGACGACGGTACCTCCCTACCATGCACAGGCGAATCCGGTCGAGCGAGTCAATCGGACTCTAAAGACGATGATAACATCGTACGTTGGACTGGATCATCGAGATTGGGACGTCCATCTGCCGGAATTATGCTTCGCGATGAGCACCGCCGTGCAGTCTTCCACCCAGATGACCCCCGCTTTTTTAAATTTCGGTCGTAACCCCCGCCCCGCCAAAAGCCTACGAGACGAAGTCCCTGAACCCCCCAAATTAACCCCAGGAGACCCGGAAGTTTGGTCCAACCGAATGCAGCGGTTACCTCTGCTGCACGATTGGGTTCGTAAGAACTTGGAGGCCGCCGCGAAGCGGCAGGTCACGTATTACAATAAGAATCGGAGAGATACGAGGTATCAAGTGGGAGATGTAGTTCTGCGCAAGAACCGGGTTCTGTCGTCACGAGCGCAGAACTTTGCCGCCAAGCTGGCGCCGCGGTACAGCGGCCCCTTCCGTATACTGGTGGTGCACTCTCCCGTGGTGTATGAACTCGAGGACCCGACGAGTCGTCGCAACCCGAGAGTTCATATAAAGGACCTGAAACCCGTCCGGGAACCCCAAGGTGCCCCAATCCCCGAAGAAATGGCAGTCCCCGACCCAGCAATCGCCGGCCCAAGCCGGCCGCGATCTCCCGTAACCCGGACCCCAAGCCCAAAGCGGCGTCGCCGCAGCGGGCTACGTTCCCAACGCTCCAAGCCAGTAGAGCTTAGCGACGCCCACGTCTTTGACCTGATTTCGCGTTTAGAACGACAAGGACAGTACGATCAGGGACAGACTCGCGCTTATTAATGCTTGCTAAGCTTTGTGTGCTAACTTGGGTTTGGCTAGAAGCGTGCCCCAACCCAGACGCCCCAAAAACCCCTCCATCCCTTATGTCCCCATCCAGATGCCCCAAAACCCCCTCCATCCCTGATGTCCCCAATCCAGAGGTCCCAAAACCCCCTCCAATCCTGATGTCCCTATCCAGGTGCCCCAAAACCCCCTCCAACCCTGATGTCCCCAATCCAGATGCCCCAAACCCCAACCTCCACCTACTGCTGTCGCAATCCCGAAATACCCCCTTCCAATGGCCCCGGCCATGGAATAGTTTCGCTGAACGGCCAAAGAAGACGCCGCGATGGAAAAGCCGCCATCCAGTAACCAGCTAGTCAACATCGAGTCAACTAGGAATAACGACGGTGAACGGCCAAGGAAGCCACTCCGTGAGTCCCCGCCACTATCGAGTCACGAAGCCGATGGAGGGAAAGAACAAGACTGAATACGCGACGGACTACAGCCCATAGGGCAACACCATCGCAAAAATAAGGCTGTGAATAAGGTAACCAAGGCTGTGATACCGATTTAAGAATTACCGCGCAGGTATAAGAGCAACAATGTAAGCCATAGAGTACGCTAGCCAACCTTTCTCCCCATACCCATCCCGCTCTCCTCCCCTGAGCGTAGAGTAACGAAAGGACCGCTCTGGACAAACAAAGGAGGGGGGTACTTTCGTTTAAGCAGGGGGGAGTTGTGACGTGACGTCACTAGAATCTTAGAGAAAGAGCCCGCGTGACCACGCCGGGGCTCAATCTCCGCCGCGCCCTTCGCGATAATACAAGAAAATGTTAATTTTAAGATTAGCCTTAAGTTTTTATATTATATCGAAGCCGCGACATCCTCCCCGTTCCCTCCCCGTACCCCGTATACTTTTTCGCCGCCCCCCCCCCCCCCCTGAGCATGGCCACGGACTGGCGTGTAAGGCCACGTCGGTGCGGGCGCACCGCCGACAACAACGCCATCACTCGGCCGCGCGGGACATCGGGCTCGCCACCGACGGCCTACTACCGCCATCTCCCGAGTCGTCGGAGCACGACGCCCCCGGAGGAAACCGTCTCGCGCTCGGCCGGGCCGGCCGAGCGCAATTATCGATCGGGGAGCTCGATGACTCGGACAACAATCATCGGCGATGGTCGGAAGGGCGAGCCACTGATCGATCGGGAAATCGATAGGAGGTCCGTCATCTGTCGCCCGCGTGGATCGAGGCGAAGGACCCGGCCGGCGTGGCCAGCCATTGAGTGTCCGACCGTGGTAAGAGCAGGCAGACGAAAATTTCCGAAGAAAGAAAGAGAGACCGAGAAAGAGAGAGAGAGACAGCGACGTCCGCTTCTCAATCGAGCAACCAAGTAAGTCTCTTCTCCTTTGCGTTGTTTTGCGAGAGCGGCTCCAGGCCGCTGAAAATTGTGCGAGATAAAAGTATCGCCCGGGCGATTTACGAAGTGTCCCCTTCCCCCTCCCGTGAATTCCCCTCGTCGTCCTCTTCCGTGCGTGTCGCCGACCGAAAAAGTTTTGTAACATAGAAATTTAGAAATAGAGAAATCGTGCCAATTAGCGCATAATTGTGTGAGATAAGAAAACCGCGTGAAAGAAAAATAGAGTGTGCCGAAAAAGACGTGTGTAAGAAGGTGCGTGGCGGATCCCCCGCCGTCCCCCGTGAAAAGTTCCCCTCGCGCGCGCGTAGCCGCGGTCGCGTCTCGACCGACGGCCGAACCGATCGAATGATCGCGGATAAAATATTGTGATTGCGAGTAATTAATAAAATCGAATAAAAGGAATTAAAGATTTCTAAATGGAATAAAATAGTCGTGGTGATAACGCGCTTGAATCGGAGAACCCCGTCAGTTCCCAGATACCCGTGAGACGCCCCCCCGCGCTATTGTATCGAGTCTCTCGCTCGCCGGGCAACCGAGCGGATCGTTTTGGTTTTTTTTCTTTGTTGTCGCGTGAAGCGCGACTGCCCGAGCAAGGCTGGCGCCCAACATCATAACGAAATATTACCCACGAAATAATACGAAATATAAAATTGAGAACGGGTCGAGAAATTGAGTCGGGACTTCGCGTGTCCAGTAACCCGTAATATTCGCGTAAATTATTATCATTATTATTATCATCATTTACATTATATCGAGTCATTGCATTTTCCTTGTTGTAATTAATAATTTGAATTCCTTTTTTTTATATCGAGTCTTTATTTCACATTCTTTGTTAATTAAATATTATTGGAATTTTTAGGAGTGATTAAACATTTATTTATTTCCCCTTCCCCCTCCCTCCGCCTACGTGAACATGCGATACCCATCATAATATATATATATATATATATATATATACTCCTGTGAATAGTCTAGACAAAAATGCTCCGCTTACATCTATAATGTTGATAATAAATTATCAGATTTTATGGGTCTTCAAGGAAACGCGACTCTATGATGCCCCCTCCCCCACAGAGTCGACAGCGGCTTCCCCCTCTCGCCCGCGGGTCCAGCTATCGCCTGGCAGACATCGTCACCAAAAACTAGCCTCCCCACTCTCTAACACCCCCCCCCCCCCCGCCGCAACCCCGCACTCGGCTGCCGCATGCAGGATCCCCCCCCCCCGCCACTGACATGCATACCCCGGAAAAACTAGCCTCCCCACTCTCGAACACCCCCCCCCCCTCTCCACCGGAACCCCGCACTCGGCTGCCGCATGCAGGATCCCCCCCCCCGCCATCCATACCACGGCTTCCCCGCGCTCGACTCCCCCGCCCCGCTCCCCCCTGAGATCCCTGTGTTAGAACCGCTCCAGTCCTACTACTGTTGGCAGCTCATTTATTGAGTTGCCAACTGAGGTGCAAAGTTTTGTTCCTGACATATGCCTTCAAATATCTAAACAAATAGTAGTCAGATGGCGCGATGTCGGGAGAGTATAGTGGATGAGGAACGGTATTCCGGTGAAGCTCAGTGATTGTTTTGTGGGTTTCCTTTGCGACATGGGGTCTCGCGTTGTCGTGGAGAAGGTGCACAGTCGCGCGTCTTGGCCGGTTTTCTCTTATAGCTTTTGCCAATTCCTGGAGATTCTCGATATATTGTGTAGAGGAGATCGTCTTGCCTACAGGGAGAAAATTGTGAAACAGCATTGCCTTTGCGTCCCAGAAACATTACAACAAAATCTTTTGTGAGTGACGATCAGGTTTCGGTTGGTGTGGCGGTTTTTCTCCGATAGGAAGCCAGTAGGCTAGACGCGTTCTGTTATCATACAAGACCCAGCTTTCATCTCCCGTCACAAGATCTTCTAAAAGCTCCTTGCGATGATGACGAAGCAGAAGAGACTGGCAGCTGGTCACGCGGCAGTTCTTATTGGCGTCGGTGAGACGGGGTGGTATCCATTGAGCTAGAACCTTCCTGTATCCCAAGTGGTGTAAGTGATTTAGTATTGACGGTTGGGTACAGCCAAGTTCTCTTGCTAGCTCGTGCGTACTTGCTTCCGGTTTTTCTTTGATGCAGCGGAGTAATGCGTCTTCGTTGATAGTCGACGGTCGTCCGGAACGTTCCTTATCTTGAAGGCTTGTCTCTCCAGATTTAAAACGATTGAACCAACGCTGCACTGTTCGATGAGAAAATACGTTCTCGCTGAATGCATCCTGAATATTTTTAGCAGATGTGCTTGCGTTCGTGCCGCGCCACCACTCGTAAAATATGATCGCTCGAAGCTGCTCCTGCGAGATCGAAGCTATTTCTGTCCACTAGAACGCGCGCTCTTCTGTTTATACCCTGTCACGCGAAAGAGTAGAAAACATTTTAGAATATTCTCGACATAGCTCGATGTTATATTGCGTCAATACGTAAAAAAAACATTTAAAAAATTTTTGCGACAACACTTTTCATCAACCTAATATTATATGTAAATATGATATGTAAATATGATGTATAAATATATGTAAATATATAATTTGTAAATATGATGTGAAAATTTTTAAAAGTTGTCTACATTGAAAATTCTCATGAATTTTCTTGTTTCAACAAATAAATTTTGTTTGGTACAGCTTCCGTAACAAAAACATTGAAACAATTTCTATATTTCGTGATTATTCTTCACAACAATCTATATCTATATAAAAAATCTATCTACATACAAATTTCCTTGACCAACTGGTTTTATACTTAACCCTCAAATGCTAACTATGAGTCGTTTATGTCCGGGCCAGCCCCTTGGCACTACTGGGTCTACCGTGTCCCCTTTATTGTCGCCACGTAAACTAACCCACCATGCGGCGCTAGTAGTCACCCGCACGTGTTACGTCCGGTCCCACGGTGGACTTTTCTATTTTTTTGTACTTTTTATACTTTTGTACTTTTGTAACGTCGTGTCTCTGTGCGGTGTCGGGTAAAAATCGCCTAAGCGCGACCGGATGTGCCCGGTCGAATTCTGCTGATCGGACATCGCCTGATCCACAGAATTCGACCGTGAGACTCCGGGAGCGGGCAGGTTTCCATCAACGTGGACAAAAATCCCCACCAGGGTGATAGCCACCGAGCCGATGTCGGTCTGGTGGCAGCAAAACATCGTTAGTTCCGATTTGTCCACGGTTCGCTCCTGGAGTCGGAGAAAACTCCTAGTAACAGCAGTACTCGCGGCGGTGTAATAAGTCCAGGCTAGCAACCCGGCGGACCCGCACAGAGACGTCAGTCTACTAGTAACGTAGCTAGGTATCGACATACTCGCGGCGGTGTAGTAAGACCTGGGTAGCGACCCGGCGGACCCGCATAGAGGCATTGATCGTTACGTTAGAAAACCATATTTTTCTCTAAAATCCTAAATATCTATCGAGCCAATGATAAAGGTGCGGGGCCTACATTGAAGCCCCGGACAAAATAGAGGAAACATAAGTTCAGCGTGCGGTACGCGGGAGTGAAACGCGGGGAGATTGTCCCCGCGGAAGAGCGTGAAGAGTGAGTGAGTGAGAGAGCGACGCGGGGGAAACTGTCCCCGCGAAAGGGCGTGACTACCCGCAAGGATGTAAGTAGATTAACCACAGTATAATAAAATAGCTTTTATAAACATTTACCCCTAAATACCCATTGTCAGATTTGTTTCCCCACTCCCAATTTCCACAGGAGAGTATGCAGGGCCCGTATGGTACGTGCGGCTATCCCTTCTACTTTAAGGAAATTATATTGAAGAATCCAAAGATAAATAAACAAACTAAAATCGTCCCTTCTGGACGTAACAAATTTCTGGCAGCGGTGGGATAACCGCCTACTCTGTGCAAACTCAATAGTGGAAATGGGAATATAACGGAACGGCGGAAAATTATTCGTATTAAGTTGTCAAAATTTTAAAATTCGTATTTCATCGATAAATCCGTGATCTGAGTGTCAAATTTTCCGTTCTTTCCGTTTACGAATAAAACGTAATTAATCAAAATGGTTGACGATCCTCGCGATGGCAGTCCCGGGGTCGGCGCGGGATCTAGTCGTACGGGACCTGACGGCTCGCTTAACGAACCCGTAACCCCCGCCGACCTGTCGGTCATACTTAGCGGCATCAACCTGACAAACAGATTGGTGTCAATTCCGGAATTCGACATCACATCAATTCCCCTCGTTGACTACTTACAAAACATCCAGAATGCAGCTGCATTCGTACCCCCGTATCAAATGCCCGAATTTGTGACCGGGGTACTAAGTAGATTACGTGGTGAGGCGCGTACCTGTGTCCAAGGTTAAAATATTCGATCAGTCAGAGAACTCACGACCGCGTTGCAGGACGGATTAACTCACCGTCGGAATTTCAACTCATGTTTGGGTAGGCTCTACGGGTTACGTTTAAAGCAAGGTGAGACACCCCGGTGTTTATACCTCCGAATTCTCCGGCTAATGAGCGTTGCTCGAACCGCCTGGAAGGAAGAATTGGGGTGTGAGGCCTCTGCAATGAACGTTGAACCAATCGCGACGCTGGCCCTTGAATCGTTCCGTCAAGCGTTACCCTCGCGACTAAACGAACTACTCTACATCGCGAAACCGAAATCTCTCCGAGAAGCGCTTGAAATGGTAGAGGATCTATCCTCGGACTCGCTGGCCGGGACGGTAGAGCCAAAGTGTGGGGAACGACCGCGAACCCCCGTCGGCGACGCCCTCGCGTGAATCGCCAGAACGGAGGCAAAACCAAGAGATTCGCGTTCCTCTTCCCCCGCCTCACGCCCTGAGTCGGGATGGGAGCGGCAAAAGGAGCCAGCGCCCCGATTCAGTAGTCCTGGAAGGCCAGAACATTTTCGACCCTCGGGAATACTGAAGCACCGAGACGATTCGCCGGCTAGATCGAATCGACCAAGGACACCCGATGACCCAGGTGGGTGCGAGCGACGCTATTGTTGCTTGCGCGGTTCAGGTTGTGGGTGCTGTCCTTGGAATCAGCGAACCCCTACTCAATATCGCAAAGGCGGTGGCTGTAACCATCGGTACTGCTGTGCCTATACCGGTGGGTGCAATTGCTGTCCTTGGACCGCCACCAACCAAAGATATACCCGCGGCGAACGCTCAACATCATCGCCCGTCGCGGATCGGCGTGGCCCGCGACCCCAGAGTCCCGAGTCTTTAAACTCGAAAGGGGCTCGTCGTCCGGGCACGGCGAGCCAGCCCTCCTTCACCACCCACGACAAACGCACAGTAAAATTTCAGGACAGACGTTAACACGGGAATATCCCCCATCCAACTCCAAAAACGGGACAAAAGATTCCTCTTCAGAAACCGAGGACGAGATAGAGTCCCCGGTGGTCACACTATCTGCACCGGAGCTCGTTAATGGAGTCCAGAAATTTTATTGTGATTCCGGGTCGAGCTTAAATTTTATCAAACTTCATGCCCTCCGTGATGACGTCAGGTATGATCCCGCGAAATCGCGTGAATATGTCGGTCCAACGAACGAAAAGGCATGGTCGTTGGGAACGGTAAAATTGACGATTAATGATCAACCCCACACCTTCCACGTCGTCAAAGATTTCGTGACAGAAAGCAACGGATTGCTCGGTAGACCGTTTATGCGCCGCGAGAAAGCCGAGCTATCATTTCATCATAACGCTCTGGTAATGACGAGTGATCCTATTCGTCCTCGACCGTTTTTAACAAACGATTCGCCGCGAACGACTTCCCTCGCGACGAGTAAAAAGATTTTTACCATCAAAGCTCGGACACGGAAACCCTTGGCAGTTACCGTCACGAACCCGGATCTTTGTGAGGGTTATTTGCCCCGAATCGAGACCGGACCAGGGTTATCCATCGGTAATGCTCTAGTATCTCAAAGGAATGGGATATGTCACGTTCTCGCAATAAATACGTTAACTCGTGACATAGACATCGAAGTCACGCCGCAGGAATTCTTGCCCTTCGAATACTACCAGGCTGGTCCCAGCGAGGACAGTGATTCGTCGGACGACGAATCATTGCCGCCGCCGGATCGCGTTGCAGCAGTGCTAGAGGCTTTGCGCCTGGACGAGTTGAACGACGTCGAACATTCTCACGTCCGTCGAATTGTGGAAGAAGACCCTATGAGATTCAAATTGCCTGGTGACAAGCTACTCGGTACAAGCCTCGTTGCGCACCGGATACCGACGGAAAATGATTTGCCAGTGAACACTCGCCAATACAGATTTCCTTCCATTCATCGAGATGAAATCGAAAAAAAAACTCGAGAACGGAGTAATCGTACCATCGCAGTCCCCGTATAATTCTCCGGTATGGATTGTACCGAAGAAACCCGACTCTCAAGGCCGGCCGAGGATGCGAATGGTGATAGATTTTAGGGAACTGAATGAAAAAACCATCTCTGACTCCTATCCACTACCCAAAATATTCGATATATTAGACCAGTTGGGCGAGGCTCAGTATTTTTCAACCTTCGATCTGGCGAGTGGTTTCCAACAAATTCCCATGGATCCGCGCGATAGCGCTAAGACCGCATTCTCAACACCGAACGGCCATTATGAGTACGCTCGTATGCCCGAGGGCTTGAAGAACGCACCCGCGACCTTTCAGCGATTGATGGACAGTGTACTTCGAGGTCTCCAAGGTGCCGAATTATTCGTTTTCCTTGACGATATCGTCGTATTCGCTTGATCGTTAGAGGAACATGGCGTAATGGTTCGGCGATTAATGGCTCGGTTGCGGCACGCAAATCTCATACTTGAACCCGATAAGTGTGAATTTCTGAGAAGAGAAGTGTGCTATCTCGGCCACATAATCGGGCGAGATGGTTTACGGCCCGATCCCTGTAAGCTTGAGGCTGTGAAGCGCTTCCCGACTCCGAAAACGGCGAAAAATATCCGACAGTTCCTCGGACTCGCGGGATATTACCGGAGATTCATCGAGAATTTCTCCGGTCGCGCCAAGCCACTGTCCGACCTCTTAAAAAAAGGTAGGCAGTTCGAGTGGGGAAGTGCACAGCGGCGGAGTTTCAGAGATCTACGTAAGGCCCTGTGCACGGAACCGATACTTAAATTCCCTGATTCAAACAACCATTCCAGCTTACCACGGACGCGTCGGATTATGCGGTCGGAGCAGTGTTAAGTCAAGAGCACGATGGCTTTGACTTCCCAATAGCTTATTTTTCCCGCATACTCCTACCCGCCGAGGTAAACTATGGCACGACAGAGAAGGAGTGTCTCGCTATAATGAAGGCTTTGGAACATTATCAGCCGTACTTATATGGGCGAAAATTTAAACTTGTCTCCGACCACGAGCCCCTTAAATGGATTGGGTCTATGGATCTGTGGGTCATAAAGACACGATTGTTCTTGTCGATTGCCCTCCTAGCGAAACGGAGGACAGCACACCAGTGGAGGAGCTCGTTCTCGATGTAAATAAATCAATTCGCGAAGAATTACAGCGCACCTTCGGAAAATTCGACGAGTCGTTGAAACAACTCGAAGAGAAATTTTGCGAGAATCAGGAACAATCCACCGATCTTGTTGAGATATCCTTGCCCAGACGGCTTTCGGATGGCGAGGAGGTCGATGAACCGACCCGTGAGGTACTCAATGACTTGGACCCTATCATAGATAGAGACGATCATGTACTTCGCGCACGGCTAAAAAAATTGTCTGAGTGGCGCCAACAGATTACAGAAGAAGAACTCTTGCGAAGAGTTAGCTTTGTAGCTAACGATGAGTGCGAAGAGCACGGAGCATCGATTACAGTCTCGACGCTTTCGGAAGGGGAGGGCAGCAACCTCCACTCGAGCGGCTTATCCCATCCCTCCCCTCCAGGCGTTCAATCGTCATTGACGCCTCGCGTCGAATTTCATCCGACTAGCCACGAAGCGACTGCGAGGCTATCACCCGAGTGGGTCAAGGAGCGGTATGCAACTATGTCTCCGAAACAAAGTCGCTCGCCAGCGAAAGCCCTATCTCCGCGTGGTCAGCTGTTGCCTCGCAAGGAGTTAGCCGCTCGATATTATGATGCCGCGTCGGATGAATCCGACGTATCAAATTCACAATTGAATCCCAATCGCAGTAAAACGAACTCGGAAATTGTTGGGAACCGTGAAAACCTCACATACCGGAGGGATAATTATGTACATTTTATCTCTGCTGACGGCGAGTTGACTACCCCCATAGGTAAATTATTATCGGATCTGGGATTGCTTGACTCGGAATCCATACGGGAGAAAGATTTGGCGGTTGGACAAATTGCGGTGACGCAGTATGGACAACACCGAATTTTTAGTGTCGTAATTAAAGCCCGGTATTATGACGACACAAATCTCGATAAAATTCGAGACGGTCTTAATACTCTGGAACGGGAAATGAGTCGATTGAATGTGAAATCATTCCGCATATCCCGTCATGGCGATTTCACGGACGAACTTGCCCCCAACGAGCTCCTATCACTTATCCATTCTCTTTTCGAGAATAATGGATAAGTGTCGCGGTCTGCTATGGGAGGACCCAGGTCCCACCCACAGATTTGAGGGAGACAATAATTAAAGAGATGCACTCGAGCCTTATTGGTGGCCATAAGGGCGTCACGAAGACATATAGGCGAGCCCGAGAACGGTTTTACTGGCCGACCCTCAAAAACGTCGTACAGAATTATATCCGTCGATGCAAAAGTTGTCAGGAGCAGAAACTCGTTCGAGCAAAGACTCGCGAACCGATGCTCCTAACAGACACCCCGGCACACACCTTCGATAAGGTATCCCTTGATACCGTCGGTCCGTTGCCTATGTCGCCCCATGGGAATAGGCATATACTGACGATGCAGAATAACTTATCAAAGTACTGCCTTGCGGAACCGATCCCCGATTTAAAGGCCACCACCGTTGCAGAGGCAATAGTGCGTCGGCTGTACAACCAATTCGGAGCCCCACCGGCGATCCTAACCGATCGAGGAACCGCATTCACGAATGGGTTGCTGCGGGAAATCTCCAAAATTTACAAGGTTAACCATACAACTACATCTGGTTACCGTCCGCAAACCAATGGTGCGTTGGAACGAAGTCATATCGTTCTAACCGAGTACATCAAGCACTATGCGGATAAATACGATGACTGGGACCGTGTATTACCCTTTGCTGAATTTTCTTACAACACCAGCGTACACGAGGCAACGAATTTCACTCCGCACGAGATCGTGTTCGGAAAAACAGCCCGACAACCGAGTGAATTCCCACCCGAAAATCGGCTGGCCACAAATGGTTCGTTTCTCGTTGAGCTCATAAAGCGACAAAATGAAATCCGAGAGATGGCCGGGGAATCTCTGAATAGAGCTAAAGAACGCTCCAAGCATTACTACGACCGTAAATACCGCCCTTTTGAAGGGAAGGTCGGGGATCAAGCGTACGTTTTAAACGAACCTCGGAAAGGAAAGTTTGATGCTCAATATCACGGTCCCTATAAAATAAGATCGATTACCGATAGGAATAATGTCGTCGTCGAGACGAAAAATGGCGAACGATTCGCGAAACACGCTGATAAAGTCAAGTTAGCTTACATTTAGTTAGGTTGCAACTATGTGCGTACCAACAGCAAAATGCTGACTGCGATTATCTGCGCCCTTCTTTTCGCGAACCGTGGAGCGGCCGACTCAACACCGAAGAACCCATACAACAGACTCGAAGATAACGCTGGAATCTACTAGCTACATCATACATCATACATCAACATCAACTCAGTTCCAGCAAGCAGATTGGACGAACTATGTATTCGAACGCACTACTCTACAACGAAAGGAAAACCAGAGATCAACCTTGGGGACGAAAAATCGTTGCTCGCTGTGGAGAGAAGAATTCATGCTATAGGCGACGACCAACAGGAGAGAGAGAGAGAAACAACACCTTCTCACTCCGACCAGCTTCATATATCTCAAAAGCTTGGTTCCTTCTCTCCCTCGGATACATCTGGGAAGGCTTATGCTCGCGAAGAAAGAACTCGCGTCCAGCAGGGGAGCGCCCGCCCGAGCGTCCAGTTAACGTTGTATACGAGTCGAGTCGTGAGGAATTTGACACCGAGACTGCCGATAAACACTTCGAGCCCAGCGATAGAAGTGGAGGAGCCTGCTTCATCGAAAAGCAGTCGTTAGTCCTCCTTCAACTACCATGGCATCAACGTCAAGACCCGAAGTGACCGAAATGGATATAGACCGCGTCATCTCGCGAAATGTAGCGACCTGTGCGCGTGCATTGTGAATTTTAATATCGCACGCGCCACAAGCGGACTACCACCGTGGTGCGCGATCTGTGACGAGCCGGATAAAGACGACGGGAAGCATTCCTACGAATGTTTCCTCGGTTTCCGACAAAAAGTCAGACGATTCGGGTGCAGTGCGGGGGTGAAGCGTCACATCAAAATCGCTACGCGTCTCACCGTTCCCGACGCCGAGTGCGCCCCCCCCCCCCTCGACTCTAACGCTGCCTCCGACGCGGTCCGTCACCACCCCGGATCCCTCGAAGGTGATTACCAGGGTGCAGGGAAACCCGAGGCCGCGTGCCACGCAGCCTGCGGCTTCGGGGCGCGACGGCGACCCCCCGAACCCAGGGGGTCGATCCCGCCACACATCAAGGGAACGTGACAGCTGGATGGAGAAGGACCGCCCCGGAACGGAAATGCGCCTCGAGAGTGCCGCCATCACCCGCCCCCGCAATCCATACCCGGTGTGTGGCAAAAGGGATAAATGCCCGTGGGCGGGGGCATGTATGGAAAAATTAATCGAGGAAAGCTACCGGCGGAAGGGGAAGGTGACGTGCCCTCTTTGCGGGCTCCTGATCCCGGGCCCAAGATTGCCGCCCACGGAGGGCGTTGCATCACCCGCTGGGAGATGGGGAGCAAGCCGCCCACGGGAACGCCGATCGCGGCCAAGAACCGATCGGCTGCGGCCATTCCACAACAGGCGGGGGCGCAGGTGATTAAGCCTCGCCCTCGTAATCCGCCGATGATGGAGGGCGCCCGAAACATCCCGCGACCTGGAAGACGGAGCCCGACGCGCCCCAGTCACCATCGGGGCCGGGAGGAGCCCAGACCAACCACCTCAACGTCCAGACAGCAGCGGTTGGCGACATTCGGGGAGCTGGTGCGGACGGCCGCAACCCAACCGGGGATGGAGCAACAGCTGGCGAAGCTCGGAGAACTGGTGACTGCCCTCGCCAATGTGCTATTAAGGGACGACTAGCTCGTAAGATTTAATTATTACTTATTGACTATATACCGAAAAGACTGGTCCTCTAGCCAGTCTGTGTATTCATATATATGTATGTGTATGGGCCTAACTTTATATCTCAACGAGGACGTCGATCGCCTAAAGGGGGGGGGGTGGTTGTTACGTCCGGTCCCACGGTGGACTTTTCTTTTTTTTGTACTTTTTGTACTTTTGTACTTTTGTAACGTCGTGTCTCTGTGCGGTGTCGGGTAAAAATCGCCTAAGCGAGACCGGATGTGCCCGGTCGAATTCTGCTGATCGGACATCGCCTGATCCACAGAATTCGACCGTGAGACTCCTGGAGCGGGCAAGTTTCCATCAACGTGGACAAAAATCCCCACCGGGGTGATAGCCACCGAGCCGATGTCGGTCCGGTGGCAGCAAAACATCGTTAGTTCCGATTTGTCCACGGTTCGCTCCTGGAGTCGGAGAAAACTCCTAGTAACAGCAGTACTCGCGGCGGTGTAATAAGTCCAGGCTAGCAACCCGGCGGACCCGCACAGAGACGTTAGTCTTTACTAATAACGTAGTTAGGTAACGACATACTCGCGGCGGTGTAGTAAGACCTGGGTAGCGACCCGGCGGACCCGCATACAGGCATTGATCGTTACGTTAAAAAAACCATATTTTTCTCTAAAATTCTAAATATCTATCGAGCCAATGATAAAGGTGCGGGGCCTACATTGAAGCCCCGGACAAAATAGAGGACACATAAGTTCAGCGTGCGGTACGCGGGAGTGAGACGCGGGGAGATTGTCCCCGCGGAAGAGCGTGAAGAATGAGTGAGAGAGCGACGCGGGGGAAACTGTCCCCGCGAAAGGGCGTGACTACCCGCAAGGATGTAAGTAGATTAACCACAGTATAATAAAATAGCTTTTATAAACATTTACCCCTAAATACCCATTGTCAGATTTGTTTCCCCACTCCCAATTTCCACAGGAGAGTTTGCCGGGCCCGTATGGGACGTGCGGCTATCCCTTCTACTTTAAGGAAATTATATTGAAGAATCCAAAGATAAATAAACAAAATAAAATCGTCCCTTCTGGACGTAACACACGACCCCCACTTCAGTCGCGCAGCGTCGGCGTAATTTGCATTTGACGCGAGAAATGCGATTTTTCCTTGTTGGATTGATAACCTGACGTGCAGCCATGCACCACACACGCAGGAATTCTACAATATGAGCACAAAAACCAAAAAAATTGTTTTTATTTTATCGCTACACTAAAATTGTTTATTATTTTATCACTTTGTAATACCACACCACGATTTTTTTTTTCGAGAACAATGACAGATCGAGAAAAAGAAAAGAAATATTCGCTTGGTTCACGCGACGAAAAAGATGAAATAAGACGGAGAGGTGCTTTGCGGAGTGGGGGTCATGCGGGTGACTACTAGCCCCGCACGGTGGGTTAGTTACGAGGCGACCATAACGGGGCCACGTTACTGTTAAGAGAATTTATCCCAGTGCCAGCCCCCTGGTCCGGGCCAAAAGCTAAAAAGGAACTGCGACTCCGTATTTTGCATGAAATTGTTATTCAATTTTTTTTCGCGTGGGACAAATTATTATCATTTAGTTAAGGTTTCAAAACAGGCCCATGAATTTTTTTCAGGCTTTTTCCAAAGTTTTATAATTGTGAGATATGCGAATAAAACGGTCGACCCATCGTTAGCTTTAACGGTTGCCCAAAACGCCGTTGGCGTTAAATGGTTAATTTGATCAAATTATCGCTCCATATGATGTGGCAGAGAGTGCTTTTTGGACATCGTACGGCACTGGTTTTAGAACTAATGTGATCAAATTATCGCACTTTATGAAGTAGCTCAGGGTGCTTTCTGCATGTTGTACGGCACTGATCTGTTGCTCATCACTTCGGTTCGCTCGGGAAAGAACGCCGCCCTTCTCCTATAGGCCTTTGCGGATGTTTCGACACACTGCGTTCGTACTCCTTACCCAGCCCCCTGGCACTGCTGGGTCTACCGTGTCCCCTTTATTGTCGCCACGTAAAGTAACCCACCATGCGGCGCTAGTAGTCACCCGCTCGACCCCCACTTCAGTTGCGCAGCATCTGCATAATTTGCATTTGACACGAGTCATGCGATTTTTCCTTGTTGGATTGATACCCTGACGTGCAGCCAAGCACCACGCATGCAGGCATTCTCAAATATGAGCACAAAAATCACAAAAATTGTTTTTATTTTATCGCTACACTAAAATTGTTTATCATTTTATCACTTTGTAATACCACACCACGATTTTTTTTTTCGAGAACAATGACAGATCGAGAAAAAGAAAAGAAATGTTCGCTTGGTTCACGCGACGAAAAAGATGAAATAATGCGGAGAGGTGCTTTGCGGAGTGGGGGTCATGCGGGTGACTACTAGCGCCGCATGGTGGGTTAGTTACGAGGCGACAATAACGGGGCCACGTTACTGTTAAGAGAATTTATCCCAGTGTCAGCCCCCTGTCCTTACCTCTAGTCACCATGCTAACGCCAAAAGTAAAACCAGATAGCATCGAATATTTGCGGTTTATGTACTATTCACATTTTTTATCTGAAAACGGAGTCCAAGAAGACTAGAGGTAAGGAGTACGAACGCAGTGTTGAAGAAACGTCCATGGAAATCCAGATGGGAAGGGTGGCGCTGCTCTTCACCGAACCGAATTGAAAGAGGAACGAACCAGTGCCGTACAATATGCTGAAACCACCCTTCGCTACTTCATATGCAGCGATAATTTGATCAAATTAATGGTAAAAACAGTGCCGTACGATATGCAAAAAGCACCCTTTGCTTCTTCATATGCAACGGTAATTTGATCAAATTAGTTGTGAAACAGTTGGTGATGGAAATTCCTATATAGATAAAATTCTTATATAGATAATATAGATTGTGTTGGAGAATAATTACAAAATACGGAAAATTAGTCAATATGATTTTTTTCGTTGCGGAAGCAGCAACAAACAATTCATTTATCGACACAAGAAGATTCAAAAGAATTTTGAATCCAAACAAAACTTTTACAAATGAACACACAGCATGATATGCTGTACAGATAACGAATAAAAATGAAATACAGAAATTAAGCCAATGTATATATTAAATATATGATATAACCATGCAATTATTTTTTATTAAGGTATTACCTTCACGGAGGAATGTATTTTGTAGGGGCATAAGGAGGGCCCTTTCTGAATCATTGGTGAATTACAGTAGCGCTTAATAAAAAATAAGTCACAATAAATTATTATACTCAACGCTAAACTGGAAAAAAAACTTCGCGCACATTTAGTAGATTCAGACATTTTTACATTTTTTCTGAAAAGTCGCGAGTACGAAAATTCTCCTGGTCACATTTGTTGAATTGTTTTTATTGTTGTTACGGAATCTAGATTTTTTCCACGCCTGAGCCGTTTGTATCAGGCATCTAGAGTTATGTTAAGCCATGCGGGAAGGTGTTCACGATCACGCCGAATCGTAACATCCGGTGAGGTGGCGGGGCAAGCGAGTCTCCGCGCGAGCAGGTCGGATGAACCCGGAGGGAGCCTCGTGGCACGCGGTGAGTCGCGCCTGCGCGGAACCAGTGGAAATCGCGAGGAGACATCAGGTGTTGCGCGAACAACCAATCCCGCGCGAGTCGAGTCATCGAGAGAGGCACGAAGCGGATAGAAAACGCCGGTTGAAGGCGTCGTACGATACACGCCGAGAGCAACGGCCACGATTCGCGAGAACGACGGGATGTGTGCCCCGCGAGTAAGACCATAAAAAAAAAAGACTGTGTGAGGTCACGGCGTACCTGAGTGGGCGCGTGAACATTCCGCGCTGTGTGCGGCCGCGAAAATAGTAGTAATTATTGAAAGCGCGAACATTAAATAGCGAGCGACAATTCAAACAGCGTGCTACAGACCAGTGCGAGAACTCTTCGGACAATTCGTGAGACTCCCGGTCAACTCAATCATGAACTCTTGTTATAGATATAATTATGTACGTGATATTAAATTATTATTTGCGTTGCGAGTTCCCCTTCTTCGTCGACTAAAATACAAGGGAACCGTTCAAATTGTTTAAACGCGCGGGTTTCATTTATTCTGGAGTAATCCAGACCCAACTACCAGTCCCCTTCCCCGAAAAAGAAGAAAAAAAAACAAACGGAGATTAGATCGGAGTGGAAAATTAGAAAAGGACTATTAGTGCCTTTAACAAAAATCAGAAGTGGGATTTAACGCGGATGGGAATAAATGCAAAAAAATCCTCGTGGACCGAAGAAGGACAAGGTGTACGAGTGAAGCCACCACATGGTTGACGAGGCCGCGTTTGAAAAATTCGCGAAGAAAATTTTGAACGAAATGCCGTTGGAGCGGTCGGGCGTGCGCGGTCGAGGAAGGGGACGGAGGTCCGAGAACGAAGGCTCGATGGCGAGCCAATATGGCGGTCAAGCCGCAATGACGAGCCAAGATGGCGGTCAAGCCGCAATGACGGGCCACGTGCAACAAACGGATGTTGAGAGTGTCGCGCGCGGTGTGTCACGTGACGGGTCGTCGTCGGTGGACTCAGAACCTGTGCCGGCCGTTCACTCGTCGAGAATTGAGGAGCAAAGTGTACCATTAGCCGACGCGTTACGCATAGCGTTGTCAAGTGAGGCGCAAGAGCCTGTTATACAATTATTAGCTGGACTCTTGGCAAGACGAATAGAAAAGTCAGCGCCACCGTTGGAACCGAATCGTCCGGGGGATGCGGTCGTGCCGCAGGTGCAGATGCTGGCGGATTTCTCGAAGGATATCGAATATTTCCACGGAGAGGCGGATGACCTCAGAGCCCGCGAGTGGTTGGAAAATCTGGAATCGCTGAGTCAACTACACCGATGGTCGGAAGAGCATCTCCTGACAGCCGCCCGGATGCATCTAAAAGAGGGGGCGAAAGACTGGAGCCGTGCCCGGAGTTCCGGACTAACAACGTGGGGTGAGTTCAGAGAGGCTTTTATAGCCACCTTCGCTATACGTGACGACCTGTCAACACGTTGGACGAGGATGAAGTCCAGACGGCAAGGCAAGGTAGAGACTTTTTCAAAATATTTCCATGCAAAAACGCGGCTGTGTGCGCCCCTGGGACTCACATTCGAGGAGGAACGCTTCGAAATTCTGGCAGGATTGTGGTCCAGGGAATTATTTAATTTAATAATGCCGTCCGCGCAGTACTCAATTGACGGGTTGTTGCATGATCTAATCCGTTTTGGGAAAACTTTAAATTGTAAAGGGGGCGCGATGGAGAGAGTGTCGTTAGGCGGGAACAATGTGCAAGTAGGTACCGGGCTAGCGAGCCTGTGAACACCAAGCTTGAACGATTCGCGCGTGATGAAAGCGGAAACGAAGCTACAGGTGGGCGCAGTCGGCTGGATCGTCTCTGCTACTCGTGCCGCAAGACGGGGCATTTAGCTAGGACCTATCCGGAGAAATATAAATCGAGGACGTGCTAGAAGTGCAATCAGGTAGGCCATGTCCGTAATCAATGTCCAACACCGGATAGGCTCGAGAGACGTCCAGTAGCAACACTGGAGTCGCAGCAAGACCACTCAGCGGCAAAGTACCTCAAGACGGCATGGGTCGAGGGAAGGGAGATACCAGCGTTCGTAGATACGGGAAGCTCGGAATGCACGATCCGTCTGTCGCGTGCGCAGAAGGAGGGATTCCGACGAGAGACCGTAGCGACGACGCTGAAACCCTTCGGTCCGCCAGAGTTTGTCGTACGAAGCTGCGGCGTGGTTCACGTGGATATTGCCATCGACGAGGTGGTAGTACCTCGGGTTCGCATTCATGTGGTACCAGACAATGTTCAAGCGGTGGACATGTTGATAGGAAGGACGTTCACCGAGCATCCCGGCGTGACGTTCCAAAAGTCACAGAGGAGCGTCACCTTCCACAACATCCAGGATTTACCGATCGTATGTGAGAGACCGTCAACCAGCGTGGAAACGACCGCTACAGTCGAACTGCCACCGAGGACAATATCGTTCATAAATGTTGTGGGACCGAGTGGCGATGTCGAGCTGCCGGTGATCAATTGGGGCGTGCAGCCGTGTACCTACCCGGCGGGAAAAATCGTAATGCGCGGCGAAGTCACGTATATCGGGCTTATGGGAACAACTGTCGAGCGAGAAGAGGTTCGAGAGTCTGACGTGGACATCGGCCCAGGCCAATCAGCAGCAGTGCGCGCGGATGTGCTGAGTGTATTGAACGATCATCGGGACTGTGTAGCTCTAACGACACTAGAGTTGGGGTGTTCCACCGACACGGAGATGGATATTAAATTAATGCCGGAAGCAAAGCCGATCCAGTCCAAACCGTATCGAGCGACGAAACGAGAACGGGAACAAATTCGAGATATTATCGCGGAGTGGCGCGAAGCGGGGATCGTGCGGGACACCCAATCGCCATTTGCAAGTCCTGTGTTGCTCGTGAAAAAAAAAGACGGGGGAAGCGCGTATGTGTGTGGACTTCCGGAAGTTGAACGTAGTCACAGAGAGGATACATTTCCCACTGCCGAATATCGACGAGCACCTCGCGCAAATTAGGGACAGTAAATTGTTTATCGTGTTAGACTTAGCTCAAGGGTATTTACAAATTCCGATTGTAGAAAGTGCGCGGAATAAGACGGCAATTATCACGCCGGAAGAAACTGTGGAATTTACCAGAATGGTATTTGGCCTGATGAATGGACCTGCTTATTTTAGCAAGGCCATGCATCACGCCTTGGGGCCGCTGCACGACAAAGTGGCCTTATATTATTTAGACGACATTTTGATTCGAGGAAAGAACTGGGTGGATCTTAAGGTTAAACTCCAACAGGTACTGGAGGGACTAAGGAAGGCGGGACTGACAATAGAACTAACAAAGTGCAAGTTCTTGTACGACAGGGTGACCTACCTGGGGCACGAAGTCACGGCTGAAGGCATAGAACCGGGACAGCTCAAGGTGACGGCGATCAAAGGAGTGCCGGAACCGCGTACGGTTCACGAAGTCCGGAGGTTCTTGGGCCTCGTGGGGTACTTCCGAAAATTTGTGCCCAAGTTTGCACAGATGGCGGAGCCCCTGACGTCTCTGTTAACGGCCAACGCGACGTTCGTGTGGGAACGCCCTCAGTGTGAGGCGTTCGAGTCGCTGAAGGATCACCTCACTCGTCCGCCGGTATTGCAGGCGTTCAATCCGCAGGCGGATACTGAACTCCACACCGATGCCAGTGCGCTCGGGCTGGCGGGGCTACTGTTGCAGCGGGACCAGGAAGGACGGTGGAGACTAGTGTATGCTGTCAGTCGGAGGACATCGGAGCCAGAAAGCCGCTACCATTCGAGCAAATTAGAGCTGCTCGCAATAGTGTGGTCCGTCACCCGACTTCGTCCCATGCTAGCGAATTTAACTTTCATGGTGGTGTCCGATTGCCAGGCGCTGTGTTACCTGAGCACCCAGAGATCGTTAAACCCCCAAGTCATTAGGTGGAACGATCTGTTAGGCGAGTATGATTATAAGATTGTCCACAGAGCCGGCAGCAGAATGAAACACGCGGACGCGCTGAGTCGTGCGCCAGCGGAACCGGCTCCGAACGCGGACAAACGGAACATACAGCAGTTCGAGACCGAGGAAGATCTCGTCGCCATGTACCAGCACGGGGACGATTGGGTGCGGGAGAAGAAAGAAATCCTAGCCAAACCAGCCGGAGCACGAACGCCATACGAGAGGAGTTGCATCGAGGGGTACAGTCTGGAGAACGAGCTATTGTACAAGCAGCGAGAAGGGAAACTGCTGTACGTGGCGCCGAAGCAGATGCGGAAGTCGTTGGTTGTAAGATTCCATGAGTTACATAGCCATCCTGGAGTTGACCGAACCCTTGCACTTCTCTACGAATTTTATTATTTTCCGTATGCGAGGGCGTACGTAAAACGGCACGTGCGAAGCTGTTTGAAATGTGCGCTGGGTAAAAGTAAGCCAGGTCGACAAGCGGGCGAGCTACACCCTATTGCGCCGGGCAAACGGCCGTTCGAAATTGTCCATATTGGCCATCTAGGGCCGTTCGTGACAAGCCGACGAGGGAATAAGTATTTGATGGTATTAGTCGACAATCTCACCAAATTCGTGCAGCTGTGGGCGGTGAAGGATACGAAGACGGCGAGCGCCTGAGACACCTCCGAGCGTTCGTGGACCAGTATGGCGCGCCGGCCAGAGTCATCATCGATCGAGGGACATGCTTCACGGCGAAGGGTTTCGAGCACTTTTACCACGAACATGGAATCCGACATCATCTAAACTCCCCGAGACACCCACAAGCGAATGGACAGGTGGAGCGCATCAGTGCCGTTATCGTTCCGGCTATTAGAGCGAATCTCGAGAACGAGGAGGGGACTACCTGGGATTTGTCCGTCGGCACCATACAAAGAGATTTAAACGAGTCGCCGAATGCCAGTACCGCGAGGAGCCCGTTTGAATTAATTTTTGGTTATGTACCACGCAGGGCGGAAGGAGGGTTACGGCGAGTGATTGAAGGGACTCAAGCCCGTTACCAGGAACCACGACGGCTGCAGGAAGAGGCTCGAGGCAGAATACAGGAGGCTCAACTACGGATGAAACGGCGTTACGATCGTGGCAGGCAACGCGACCACAATTTCCAGAGAGGGCAACTCGTCTTCATGAAAGCGGCAAGCCAAGCTACAGGTGAATCAACGAAATTGCAGCCACGCTATCGCGGACCTCTAGAGATTGTCGCCACCCTTCCGCACGATACCTTCCACGTGGTTGAGTTACGAGGAGAGGGGAGGAAGCGATATGCTACGACGGCACACGCATCGCAATTGAAGCCGTGGAGCCCAAGCAAAGAGAGCGACGATGAAGCCGTCGACGAGACCACCGAGGAAGCAGCCGAGGCAGGGGACCAACAACCAGCCAACCGCGACCCGGACGAATTCCAGCGGACCGCGGCCGACGCGACGACACCTCAAGAGCCTGATGAGGAGGGCCGAGCAGAGACAACGAGGATGTCTGGTCGAAGAAAACGCCCCCCAGCATGGATGGCCGACTACGCGGCTTAGCTCGAGGACGAGCTTTATTAGGATGGCCGAACTGTTAAACCATGCGGGAAGGTGTTCACGATCACGCCGAATCGTAACATCCGGTGAGGTGGCGGGGCAAGCGAGTCTCCGTGCGAGCAGGTCGGGTGAACCCGGAGGGAGCCTCGTGGCACGCGCTGAGTCACGCCTGCGCGGAACCAGTGGAAATCGCGAGGAGACATCAGGTGTTGCGCGAGCAACCAATCCCGCGCGAGTCGAGTCATCGAGAGAGGCACGAAGCGGATAGAAAACGCCGGTTGAAGGAGTCGTACGATACACGCCGAGAGCAACGGCCACGATTCGCGAGTACGACGGGCTGTGTGCCCCGCGAGTAAGACCATAAAAAAAAAGACTGTGTGAGGTCACGGCGTACCTGAGTGGGCGCGTGAACATTCCGCGCTGTGTGCGGCCGCGAAAATAGTAGTAATTATTGAAAGCGCGAACATTAAATAGCGAGCGACAATTCAAACAGCATGCTACAGACCAGTGCGAGAACTCTTCGGACAATTCGTGAGACTCCCGGTCAACTCAATCATGAACTCTTCTTATAGATATAGTTATGTACGTGATATTAAATTATTAATTGCGTTGCGAGCTCCCCTTCTTCGTCGACTAAAATACAAGGGAACCGTTCAAATTGTTTAAACGCGCGGGTTTCATTTATTCTGGAGTAATCCAGACCCAACTACCAGTCCCCTTCCCCGAAAAAGAAGAAAAAAAAACGAACGGAGATTAGATCGGAGTGGAAAATTAGAAAAGGACAATTAGTGCCTTTAACCGTTTTTGGTGTATAAATTGTTGGATAGAAATGTGGCCAGGGTGTCGTCTCCATAAAGCACTGTACAAATGAGACGATTTTTAGAGTCGTAATTTTTTCGGTAACTTGGCTCGAAATTTTACGAGTATACTGGGATGTATTTTTACTTGATTATAGTCGACAATCAGTGGTTAAATGTTCGGGTTCGTGAAAGAAATACCTTGAATCTAACACAATTCGCAAAATTTGTTAGTCGCAAATACACGTGGTCCGCACACACTTTATTCCAAAATGGACGACAAGCGGGAATCATCGATGGCGGACAGCGTCGGCCACGGTCTTATATACAGGTCTGGAAACTCCGACGATTTGGATGGTTCGCTTAAAAAAAAAAATTTTCTTTCTCGTAGCTGCCACCAGTAGGGCGCTACTGGTAGATCGGTGCTCTGGAAGAGACAGAAACAGATTGTCGGTCTCTTTGTGATAACCTAAGCGAATTTTGCGAATTAAAACACTTTACCACTTTAAAGCAATACCGGAGTACATACTTCATATTGTTAATTTATTCTCGAATGCACCCAACCTCCAATACCATACCCCAAATGTGTAATATCACCTGAGCGAGTACTATATTATATCAGTATATACATAAATATCCATTCTCACTATATATATATATATATATATACTCGAGAGAAATGAAATCGCACATGTAAATACATTTTGAACAAAATGCAGTGCGCAATTTCGGGGTTTGTTGTTGTCCTTTTGGTTTTTGATGTTTTGATATAATTGGATAAGTATTGCAATAATCTTCGACCTACATTTAAAAAATAGCGGTTTTTTTTTATTTGAAAAAAAATATTTAATTCAAAATATATTCATATGTGCGATCCCATTGCTCTCGAGTATATATATATATATACACATATCACTTTTGTGCCTTTTCTTTACTTCAAAACCGACAGACCATTTTTCTTAATCCACAGAGTATTAAGACAACGCCAGGAGATTCGGCTCGAAGACTTACACATAGATGCTTATTACGAATCCATCAACTCACCCAGGTATGTAAATGAAGGCATATAAACAACAAATTGTTATATATGGAAAAAGATACACAGATGATGCGTTCGTAACATTTTTTTATTAACAAGTTGGGGAATTGGGGACAATTACAACAAGCAAAACCGCCAATATTTGCGAAATTGTTTGCATCGAATTTTTATTGTGTGCACAACTTGGAGAGTTTTTTCTTAACGACGAATTTTTTTTTCCTTATCACATTTGTTTGGTAGGTTTTCCGTCTCATTCTGAGTCTTACATATTATATGATTGCGTAGGATAGAATTTCAGAAGCGTGTGCCGTGCAAGGAAACGTGAATGTGTACGTTTCTAGAACCTCGTTGAGGGTTAGCTCGAATACATTTTTAAGTGATGCATATTTCGCAAACACCCCTTCAACATGCTGAATAAGACGATAGAAGTGCAGATTTGCATGAATTAAGCCACCGTGAGACTTGATATTCGTCAACAGCATCACTGAAGATGAATGCGACGCATGCGACCGAATGGCTTTTTGGCAAAACTCGCAGGACTTGAATTTTTTTCAAAACTTGTTTGCACAGATAGCCATTTCCATGGCTCCAGTGTCCAAATCCACTGATTCAGAATTACGCCTTTGAGGACCAGTAATCTGTGGTATGCCATGGCCGAGAAAAGGAAATCCTGCAGTCTGCCCACATTTATTTTCCTTGTCGCCGTCGTCATCAAATTCCGTCAGAATGGCTGCTGTACTCAACTTCGAATGCTTGTAGGGAGTCTGTGATAAAAAATAGGAAGAATGTTTGTAATTCTTTCAGGTTACAAATAACATTTCTATAGTAAAAGAATGCAAGAAAGATATACAGGCAAAATTTATACCGAGAGCGTGGAAGGGAGAGTGAGAGAGAAGTAGAGGAATAGGCAGATACAAGTAAAGCGGAGTGTATGAAAAAAAAACTTGGAAGAAAAGATGAATGAAGATGAGCAAGAGAACAACTGTAAAACTAGAATCATTTACTCAAGGGCGACAGAGAATGGGAAGGAAAAGAGAAGTCCGAACTAACAGAGAATAGGCAAAAAAGCTCTTGTCGGTGATGGCATATGAAAGAGCGAAGCAAAATGGAGCGGACTGTTCGATGAAGGGCAAGACACAATTGCGGAAACAAATCGATCAAATATAGCCAAAAAAGGAACAATAAACAAAATAGTGAGCGTGTGCGATGAAGAAATTTGAAATGACGACCCAGCGCAAAGGAGGGAGAGAACATGAGAGAAAAAAGTATAGAACGTACCTTTGCAATGATCTCTCCATTTTAACCATATTTAATCCACTCGCGCTGTATGCATTGGGCGTTGAAATGCTTTTCGCATACAACGTGCGTAGGCCGCAACTGCTTATGCCCAGAAATTGCGGCTTCCTATTTTTTTAACAGTTCGATGTCTTTTGGCACACGAAACACCGATCGTTTTGTTTTTTCACTTTTATTACCCGTCTTACATCGAGGTACAACGCACGAAGTCGGCATGATGAGCAAATAAATTTACACAAGGAGCTGCTCATGCACGCAGTAACGGAGAAGGAGAATAGGTTATGTCTATTACCCACGCTCGGGCACGTATTTCGTACAGCGCCAAGTAGTGGCAGCATTGGGAAAGAAAAATTTTTATTTAACGGACCTTCCCCCACCACCGTAAATGTCAAGGAGTTTCCAGACCTGTATATAAGACCTTGGCGTCGGCTGCGTTCTTGTCGCTCAGTTCATTTCGGTTCGGTGATGAGCAGCGACGCACGCGGTGAAACCACCAACTACTAATAACTGGATTTCCGTGGACGCTTTTGGATCGTGATCGCCGTAAGCGTTCGTACTCCTTAGCTCTAGTCTTCTTGACGGAGTCGATGCAGAGAGAATGTCAATGTACAGAACTGCCATGCGGATTCATCGTCTACGGTTCGATTATACTCAATTATACAACAAACTTCGCCGAAAAAAATAACTAAGTTATAATCGATGGTGCAAGCTGCGTTTCAAAAACACTTGACCTTTATCCAATTTTGTAGTCTCTCCGGTATGGCTCTACCACGAACGCAGAGACAGCTGTCGCGCAACGCAAGATCGTGTAGTGTCCTGACCAACCCCGACAACACGTGGAAGCACAGACTAAAGCTTGGGTTTTTAACACAGGCCTGGAAATGGATCATTCCGATTGGTGTCAGCATGACCCTTCTAAGTGTTTTGCAATGGAGACACGTGCAAAAGTGTCCGTATCCTGTTGAAGCTCGAACTGTTAAATCACCTGTCGATGATTTGGTCGTAAGTTATAATTCGTGAAGAATCATGTGCGATTGCCAGTATTCCCAACTACTGCTCGAACTTATTTCAGGTAAAATGTTACTGCCGCTTGCCATTGAGAATGACCAGCAGAGTATTCGGCTGGCTAGCCAGTGCCGAAATTCCTGTGCGAGTACGTCCTACGCTCTACAATCTCTACGCTAAATTCTTTAATGTCAATCTCCAGGAAATAGACAACGAACTCTCATCGTTTCCCAGCCTAGTTGAATTTTTTGGCCGGGGATTGAAGGCAGACGCCAGGCCTATCAATCCACACGCGGACATTGTAAGTGACTTTATACATTTTTCATAGATCAATTTGTTCTTTTGTTTCATATTCCTATACATAGCTATTTCCTATGATAAAACATCTAAAATCTAGTAGTATATAGGTGCCGCAATCCACAGTTTCCAAAGGCCCTGGGACAAATGCGATTTGATATGACGTTAGAAAAGCGTTACAGTGGGAAACCCTCCAGAGAAATCTCTCAGAAATTCTGATTAGTTTGATGAATGGTGATGATAAGTATGGGGTAATGGTAAAAGGGATTGGATGGGAAAAGCCCGCAAGCAAAGGAACATTGAAAAATAAGAAACAATAATTTCATCAGTAAGAATAGAATTAATAACACTTTTTACTTGCCTGCAAATGAGGTTTATTTTCTAGAAGCATATCCCCGAAAATTCATTATACGATGCAAAAATGAATGGTATATAGGTTTCTCCTTCAGACGGCAGAGTGCTTTACAGCGATATGGTCACTTCCTGCAGAGTTGAACAGGTGAAAGGCGTCACGTACAATTTGCGACATTTTCTTATTGGTTCTCCAACCAGCTCGAATCCAACCCTACCGATGACCAAAGATTGCGACGATTATGTCCTGTCTTTACTGAAAAATCCAAACAATCGTTTATATCAGCTCACCATTTATCTCGCTCCTGGAGACTATCATCGCTTTCACAGTCCAACTAATTGGCGCATCAATTACCGCAGACACTTTCAAGGTGAGCAAACAGTCGGTGGCTGGGTGTTTGTACATGCAACAATAAACTTTCTGAGCTCAACTGTTTTTCTAGGGTTGTCTATCGCAGAAGAGACTCATTCCCTCTTTGTGTTGGTGTGTAAGGATGTATGGGAAATATAACCCTAGACCACCATTTTCGAGCCCCGAACTCACAACGTTTACAACGTTGTCATGCAGTTTGGGGAGGATGTATGGAAGAACGGAACGATAAAATAAAAGAAATGTAACCACACTATGATGAATTACACTACCATTATACAGTGTACAATTTTCAAATTACTCAAAAGAATTTGTTCATGCCTCAATGACCTAAGAACAAAAATATTAACGTTCCATACTACTTTTTCATTATGCTTCTTCTCATCTTATCGAAGAGGAAAACGCGCCATAATAGCGCGGTATAAACTACTGCAAATTGAACGTGTTATAATTCTTGAACGGGTCAATATGTATATTACAAATATCCTATACAGGCTTAGAACGGAATAAGTAATAATACTCATGATGCAACCAATTTTTAGTGCTATGGTAGCATTTCGATAAGTTTCCCATAGGTCCTTACTGCCTGCATAAACTGGGGGCTCGAAAAACAGGTCGGTTTTTAATATTTTTTTCTGATAAATGTTTTGGAATGACGAGGTCGGCATTTTACACACAATTAATACACAATTTTGCCCAGTTCGAGTGTTTTCTATTGAAAAATATTGAAAAACAATTATGTTATTATTATTTAAACAAAGGGACGTCGTATTTGCATGGCCAATCGCTGGAGGGGGTTGTGGCAAACAGGGTGATTTGAATTTAAAATTTACCTTTAGGATAATGATAAAACTTCCGTATGACTGGACACGTTTTGAAATTTAGAAAATATGAAAATGAAAAAATGTAGAAAAAAGTACGATTTTTTTACAAAAAAAAAAACAACTAAACATTTTTTATTAACAAATGGATAAACATGTTAAAAAATCTACCCTTTATACCATAGAAAACTATTCTGCGTTTGAATTTGAAGTGCGTTGGACGAATAAATTTTGAGATGCGATTTACACCATTCCATAAAATATAGTTCCGAGAAAAACACAAAAGAAAAAAGGAGAAAATCTTAGAGCGGTGGTTCGTAGTAGCCCGGCCAGCGATTATTTGACCTGTTACAAAAATTATCATAACTCGGTCAATTTTATATTTTTTTAAATACAATCTTTGGTGCCTTCTCCTTAATTAAAGTTAAGGCCGTAGGTTATAACACGATGCATTAAAAAAATTGTGTGTTTTGAAATTTCAAGCTTACGCAGACCCCTCAGAGCATTTGGAAAATTAGAAATAATATGTCACAAAGGTTATTCCGAAAAGGAGATTAAGCTGCCGTACAGATCGGTCTGAGTAATTCGACCGCTTGTACCGTTTCAGGAAAATTATTGAGCGTAAATCCAAGTATAGCGAGCTGGTTGCCGAATCTCTTTGCGATGAACGAGCGAGTGGTCTACACGGGCGAGTGGGCAGGCGGCTTTATGGCGTACGTCGCGGTCGGTGCCACGAACGTTGGCTCGATAAAGGTCTACTGTGATCGGGATCTCGACACGAATCAGCGCAAGTGGCCGCATGGGAAGATCTCTGAGGACGTGAATTTCGCGTGCACGTGGGTTAGGAAGGGTGAACTTTTTGGTGAATTTCGAATGGGCTCGACAATCGTGTTGCTCTTCGAGGCGCCGCGAGACTTCGCATTCTCGCTCGTGCCAGGACAACCGATAAAGGTCGGCGAGGCGCTTTCCCAAATCTCTGAATTGTCCGAGCGACGAGCGAGAAAGTGCAGCAATTTGAATGAGGGCATCGCTCACGCGTTGATACTCATAAGTACCGTACATTTTCGTGGATCTCGAGAATGACACACCTCACTTCGTTCTTGTGTACACTTAATTATTCGTATTGATTATATAAAACAGCCCCGAAAGGGAACAGTATTGTAAAATACTTATGTCCTTCAATTGTTGACGCTGTACTCTTGTCACAGCAAAATGCAGATAGATATGTCAACGTGTGATTGAGAAATCATCGTCCTAAGATTTCTGCCATGGTGTTCAAATTTTCATCGCTAGAATGCGACGAAAAACCTTTATTTTTTCATTTCTTTAGTTTTATACGAGATTTCAAATATATGTTTGCACATCGATGTTATGAATCTCTGATGAGGATCCTAACAAACATTTGAGCGATTTTCGTAATCTAAATGTGCCAAGTAAATATGGGTAATCAATGGGAAAAAGTGCGTCGTATTTCAATGATGATCCATCGTCTGAGCGAATGTCGCGGTCTCTTAATAGAAGAGCCGCTTCGCGACACAGAAGTTTTAGTACGTGGCGGGCTAAATGTCCCCACAAATTTTACTTGATGATGATTATTATCGTTTCTTTCTTATTTCTCAGTTGTGTGGATATACAGTGCGCCACTATGGCTTTTATTGATCGAACATGTGCGATACGATCCTAGGTGATTAATTATCATATATTTATCTTACGATTATTGTTGATTTGCATTGTGTGTCGTTCCTGTCTAACACGTACTCCGATAGTTCGATCATTCGCGACTCTAAGTGATGAAGATATGGGATGAAACTTCATTTACAGATGCTATGGTGAGTAGGTAGATACTAATTTGTTTGCTTTAATACTGAGTTTTGGGGTCTTGGGACCTCGTTATCGATTCCGGTTATGTTATCGTCCAATGTTGTTAGTTTTTTAAGGTATGCTGCGAAATTATTTTTGGTTCTTTCACCAAGGCTCATCTCGTTTAGCATTTTATAGGGGTGTGCGGGTAGCACAATTGGTTGGATCGGATCGGGTCGGGTAATTGGACTATGATTTGGGTCGGGTACCCGAAAAATTGGGGTATCCGAATTTTCTCGGGTACCTGAACTTTTTCGAGTACCCGAACTTTTTCGGGTACTTGAAAGAGTTCGGGTACCCGAGTATTACGTACATAAAAACGTTTTTCGTATTTTTGTAATGAAATGTTTTTCTTTATTTGACGATTAAAGATTATAATGTAAGAAGCACAGTTCCTCGACGTGTTCCGTTATAAGTCTAGCGCGTGTAGGTGTGACGATGTTTCCGGCGGTCGAACAACTTTGTTCGCTATTTACTTGAGTTGCCGGCACGGGCAAATAAATTGTCGCAGCTTTAGCGATGTCTGGGTATTATTGGCAGTTAATTTTCCACCAGGATCTCGCATTTGTCGTTGTTGGAGACACCTTATCGGACAAATATCGTTTTACTTCGAGAAGCGGTGTGTTGCTGTCAATTACTTCTTCCCCGATTTCAATCGAAGTAAAGTATTTGAACAATTTTGACAGTGGTTCAACTGCAATTAATGAGTTTTTATTAACACCTTAAATCTGAAGCCAACATTTTCACTGAACGGCTACGCGTTTTTAAAAATAGATATTCAATATATTGAATATATTGAATATTTATTTTTTTAAACGCGTAGCCGGTCATTGAAAATTTTGGCTTCAGATTTAAGGTTTTAAAAAAATCATTAATTGCAGGTGACCCGATATTTTATTCAAATATATTATATTTCAATGAAATATCGACTTTAATTGAATTTAATAAGATTAAATAAGATCTTTTTGCGCAAGTTTAAAGGACCATTCCAGTGTGACTGTCTTGAAAATAGCTGATTATTATAATTTTTTTCCGAATGGAATTCCATAGTCACTCCGATTTGTTTTGTTCATTCAAATGACTTATGTTCTACAGGAAACTTTCTGTAAATGTTTTAATTTTGTTTTTTATATACAATTATTTGGCCATCGCAAAATGATGTTTAAAAAAATATCGTCTGACCTAATTTGATATAATTGCCATAGATGATAAATGAACGAAGCTCTTGCCGATTCGCCGATGGTAGAACTTGCCTCTGTAGCATTCGGATCGCTGTTGACTTCTTGAAGTTCAATTACTTTTTTGATCAGCATTTTCTCTACCTTGATTTTTCCTTCGCTGGTCAGTAGACGATTTTTGTACTGTGAATCCAGAATCATTGCTAACAGCAGACTTTCTTTCTCGCACACTTCGTTGAAACGTTCTTCCATAGAATTCAGGATATGTTTACTGAGGCCATTGCGTTTGTCTTCGCTGTTTTCCTTAATAAAATCCTGAGTTGCATGTATCAAACCTCTAGTGATCGGAATATATGATGACAGCATAAGATGCTTTTCAGCTGACATAAAAATGGTCGCGTCTTTGAAGGGTCCAAGTACGTCGGCGTACATTTGTACTATATAATAGTCCATTCTGAGTTCGATAGATCATTCGGCATTTTTGGCAGCGACAGAACAGCTCCCAGCGCTGTTCTCATTTGTAATAGTCGAGGAAACATATCATACTCAGCGTTCCATCTCGTATTCACGTCTTGTATGAGCTTGAGGGGCGTAGATCCAGGATTCAAGGACGTCTGCATATCATCGAGTTTCGCATGAGCAGTTGAACTTCTAGCGAAAAATCCGAGTATAAATCTACATTTCTTCCGGGACTCGGCGAAACCCGTAGTTTGTTTCACACCGTCCTTGATAGCGAGTTGCAACGTATGCGCAAAATAAGGTATTCTCTCCCATTTGTCGTTCAGAGACACAGCACGTACAATATTTGGAGCATTGTCGGTCGTGACGAAGATTGATCGGTTTTCGCAGTCAAATTTCCACTCAATCAATGACTCCTCGATAAAACGACGTAGGTTATTAGCACTATGACACCTGCTGCAAATTCCTGTACGGGTTTTAGTGTGGGAATGTGTGGGAAAGCATGGGACCGCCAAGGAAAGTGTGGGATCCCGTACGGTTTCCTGTACAGGATGAACATTCGTGTACAGGATGAACATTCCTGTACAGGAACCTGCATGGGAATCTGTGTGGGGCAACGTGGGAGGCTGAATCCTGTACGGGATCGTCTACGGGAGAACGCAGGAAATAAATTTCTATACGGGATCCTGTACGGGAGAACACAGGAAATAAATTCCTCTACGGGAACCTGCATGGGAACCTGTGTGGGACAACGTGTGAAGCTGAATCCTGTACGGGATCCTGTATGAGAGAACGCAGGAAATAAATTCCTACACGGGAACCTGCATGGGAAGCTGTGTGGGGCAACGTGGGAAGCTGAATCCTGTAAGGGAGAACGCAGGAAATAAATTCCTGTACGGGAACCTGTGTGGGGCAACGTGGGAAGCTGAATCCTGTACGGGATCCTGTATGGGAGAACGCAGGAAATAAGTTCCTGTACAGCAACCTACATGCGAACCTGTGTGGGGCAATGTGGGTAGCTTATTTTTTGAGACAGCGCTTAAGGGAGACTTTGTCCTTGGAGTGCCATATTTCAGGTGTTTACATTTTATTTTTTTTTAAAGGAAACGAGTAAAGCTTTTCGAGTGCGGTTTTTTTCTTGCTTTTATTCATGATACACAGAACGTTGAAAATTTTTTTTTTTTTTAAACTAAAATGGCGGCCGTTGCAGCTCCGCGAAAACAGGTCCTCAAATCGCGGGAGGTAAACGGCTGACATCACTGCCCCCTTTTTGTTGCTCTGAAACACAAATTCAAAGCATATTATCAATCTGTGACCCTTTGGTCATGGAATGACGAATGGGTTTTTCGTTTAGTACAATATTTGGAAAATGGCGGCAATTAAAAAAAAATCGAATTTTCGCTTTTTTCGCATAAAAAGATAAATAATAAATGCAAAAATGTATCTATCGAAAAAATGATCCGTCATTCCGTGAAGACATATTTTCTGAGTATGCTCTTTAATGTTCAGGTCGATATGTTAATTACAGCGGTCAGGAGAATGTCAGCCATTTCTAAAAACGTGTTTTCGAGAAAAACGCGTTTAGTTTTGTAATGTGTTTATAATTACCGCTAATCGGCAATGCCTGGTCCATAGAGGCATCCCTCCTCTTCTTCTAGCTGCTCATGTTGAGCCGCTAACATCTCCCGCTGCTCAATCTAGGACAAAGTCTCCCTTAATAAGCTAATCACGATTAAATCAAAACAAATGTGAAAATTCTAAATTTTTAAATTTGTATTTACATTTTCGTCAGATAATATATCATTAATCACTACTGTCAACGTTTTTTGGAAAATATTTTATCTGAAGTCAAAAGTATTGTTTTTCAACGTGAGTCCTAGCCTCGCAAAATGGCGTGAAATATTTAATACAAAGTTCGTAGTTAAACTTAATTAAACGCCATATCTTAATTCTTTTTTTATTAAATGTTTTTATTATGGCTATTAATAGAAATACAAGTTTGTTAGCGGTACAATATATACATCCTTGTGTACCTTAGTGTGGAAACACACCCTAAAAACGTTGGCAGTGGGGACTGCAATTAAATTTCTCTTTATCTCCACAATTTTTCGTAACACCGAAATACCATGAAACACTTTACTTACACGTATCTTTCGTGCTATAGTATATTCATCAAGTGTCTCTCTTATTACTGTGAACTTTACGATGCTGATGTGGGATCCATCACGCAATTGTGCAAAACTATTGTCTGAAATCCGATGAATCTTTGTCGAAGACGAGTACACGCATCCGTTTTTGACCATTTTAATATACCCTGTTGCCGTCGCCAGTGGCACTTGTAATAATTGATCTGACCACTCTGTGTGGTTTATTTTTGCAGGAAAAAAATACCTGGCGTTAGTCGTTTTTAACGTTTTCTTAACGGTTTTAGAGTCAACACTCATGTATAATGTTTGCACGACTGCTGAGCTGACGGGAAATACGTATTCTTTTAACTTAAACAGGGCATATTGTAGACTCAGACGAAACTCATATTGTAGACTCATGGACGAAACACTTTACTTACACGTATCTTTCGTGCTATAGTATATTCATCAAGTGTCTCTCTTATTACTGTGAACTTTACAATTCTGATGTAGGATCCATCACGGAATTGTGCAAAACTATTGTTTGAACTCCGATTAATCTTTGTCGAAGACGAGTACAAGCATCCGTTTTTAACCATTTTAATATACCCTGTTGCCGTCGCCAGTGGCACTTGTAATAATTGCTCTGACCACTATTTTTGCAGCAAAAAAATACCTGGCGTTAGTCGTTTTTAACGTTTTCTTAACGGTTTTAGAGTCAAGACTCATGTAAAATGTTTGCACGACTGCTGAGCTGACGGGAAATACGTATTCTTTTAACTTAAACAGGGCATATTGTAGACGCATATTACGGCATATTTGTTGATGAACTCCTTTCGCAGCAAATATGATTTCCAATAATTTTCCATTTTCCAATTCAAATCCATATGCTGAGTGGGCCCATAATGGTCCCCAGTCTAAGACACTTCTTGCAAGATGTAATAAAATATGCACATTGAATGTCATTGCCACCTTTAAATATATTTTTTCTGTATCCGCCACAAACTGGTGCAATAAATAATCAGCTCCATCGATTTCTGAAATTGGAATTGCTTCTTGAAGAAGGATGTACAACGCCTCAACGAATAGAGCCCAGTGTTCTATGAATTTAGTATGTAGAAAAGGATTAAGAGTTGGTAGACTGAAGTACAAGATCCAGTTTTCCCATTCACGAGATTTCCAGTATCCTTTATCTATGACTGGACGGGTCAATCGAGCAACTTGATTTGGAGCTTTAATGGCTGATACAATAGTGTCAACTTCGTCAATTTCATTTTTCTTTAATATACTAGAAGTTTCTGTGCTGCTACTAAACCACATTTTTGCGAATAGCTTTGCAACTCCTGAACAAAAATGCATATTATCAGGCACAAAAACCCTGATGATGTCAAACTTATTGAGATTTATCAATTCTGACGGTTTCTTCACACCGAACACTTTTTCGCCTGTGTCTGAAACTTGCTCCATATGTCTGATGGTATCATATGCATTTCTACATTTCGGAGGTGTGTCTAGCAAAGGGTATTTGACGGCAGTACAGCCAGATCGCGCGTAAAGTTACCCCCTCTCTAGTCTCTTACGCGCCCATCACACAATCATAGTGGCGCGTGTCCATGAGCGAGCGACGCTCGGACATCTTCGGAAAGAGCCGAGTGTGGTTGCGGTCGAACTGTCCCGACCGCGCCTTCGACAGCTACAGCAATACATGGACGCTGAGCACGTTCATGTGCGGCCAAGCCGAACGAAGGCTTCGAGGGAAAAAGCAATCTGAGCATGGCTCGCGCGGGGCTTTTAAATGATTTCAATGCTTATTTAGCTCTTGATTCTCTGCGTTATTAATGTATACAAAAAAATGTATCGCGTACTCTGAACGCTTATTTTTTTAGTTTATACGTTAATTTAAATATAATAATAAATCTAAATTACAACTTATTTATCTTCTAAAAAATTGTTTACGCTTTACTCACACCCGTCCTTATGCTCAATAAATTATAATTCAGAAAACTAAGCGAAAATATATTTATATTCGTATTATTATATTAATTCTCATACTTTCATCAAGCGATAAAGCATTATCTCCAAAAACAAGTCAATCCATCCGGCCGCCAATCGTAAGTGCCAGAAAGTGCATTTTTAATACAAGCGATAGTATGGTCCCGTTGGTAGCGTTCCTGGCTTCGGCCCGCAGGGGCGCAGGATCGTTCCTCTCACTCGGCGCTTTTTTTTTAAATCATGATTACTATTAATTCTTATTTGATGTTATTTTTATTAGTTATCATATTTATTTTAATTAGTTATCTTGTAGTGTCGAAAAATTTATTGCGCACTCTGACCGCTTATTTTATTAGTTTTTACGTTAATTTAAATATAATAATAAATGTAAAATACAACTCATTTATCTTCTAAAAAATTGTTTGCGCTTTACTCACACCCGTCCCTATGCCAAATAAATTGTAATTCATAAAAGTAAGCGGAAAGATATTTATCTTCGTATTATTATATTCATTCTCATATATTTTCATCAAGCGATAAAGTATTATCCCCAAAAACAATCATCCATCCAGCCGCGAATCGTAAGTACCAGAAAGTGAACATACATTGACACAAAAAATTAAAGGAGCAAGAAAAGTTGAACTCCGTCAAAAATGGTCGTACAAAAAAAAGGATTTTGAAGCTTTAAGTTTCAAGTTTTAGTTCCGAAAACGATTTTTTTTCTGAGAATCATTAATTGTGCGGTCGGAAGAAATATCACGGCAAAAAAAAATTTTGCAAATTTTTACGTCTTTCCAAGTTCTGCACGGGTGTTGGAGATTTTTTTCGGACTTGACCAATATCAAGGTCATTGAGCCCATTCAATTCACTTCAATTTGCTTTTTTTTTCTCCGTACGACCATTTTTTGCTGAGATATCTCAGGAACTAATGGTCGTACGGGAATTCGATCGGTAGTTTTGGAAACGTGAATACATACTCTACAAGCTCTGATTATTATTGCAGTGAAACGTTTATTTTTTATTTTTGCCATTAGTTTTAGAAAAGTACAAAAAAATGATGTTTTCATGGTTTTTATGAAATCCACCGCTACTATGCAAATATTGCGATAAACACTAATGTTTATTGACGGTCATTCAGCTCAATATGTCCCCAAGAGCCATGCAAAATTCCAAGTTGATCCGATTATCGGTCTTTCTTGCCCGATTGATCAAAATTGGAAAAAAATTAAAGGAGCAAGTTTCCTCATTTTCAGACATCATTTCATAATTATTCAGAGGAAAGAAACTTTTCATTACTTTTCGTACGATTGGGTATTGAGTACGCATTAAATGTTGGAAAAAAACACTGAAAATCATATTGACTAAAACTTTTCGAAAAAAAATTTTTTTAATAAAAAAATGTTGAATTTTTTTTTTTTATAAAAAAATCAATTTCGAATTTTTTTTTTTAATGTTGACATTTTTTTCAATTCAACATTGTACCGCCAGCATTATAATTACCCAAAGCGTACCACGGGGAGGTACGTTTTGGATAATTCTACGTACGCTTTGGGTAATTCGAATGCTGACGGTACAATGTGGAATCGAAAAAAAATGTCAACATTAAAAAAATTTAAAAAAAATCGAAAATTTTTTGTCAATATGATTTTCAGGGTTCTTTTCCACCATTTAATGCGTACTCAATACGCAATTGTACGAAAACTAGTGAAAAGTTTTTTTTCCTCTTAATAATCATGAAATGATGTCTGAAAAGGAGAGAACTTGCTCCTTTAATTTTTTTTCATATTTTGGTCAATCGGGCAAGAAAGACCGATGAATGGATCAATTTGGAATTTTGCATGGCTCTTGGGGACATATTGAGCTGAATGACCGTCCATAAACATTATTTGCAAAGTAGCGGTGGATTTTATAAAAAAACCAAGAAAACATCGTTTTTTTGTACTTTTTTAAAACTGATGGAAAAAATAATTTTTTTCAACCTACAATAATAATCAGAGCTTGTAGAGTATGTATTCACGATTCCAAAACTGCCGGTCGAATTCCCGTACGACCATTAGTTCCTGAGATATCGATGACTGAAGCCAAAAGGACGTTTTTTCATTCAAAGGCCGATATCTCAGCGAAAAATGGTGTAAGGAGATAAAAAAAAGCATATTAAAGTGAATTGAATGGGCTCAATGACCTTGATATTGATCAAGTCGGAAAAAATCTCGAAAACCCGTGCAGAACTTTGAAAAACGTAAAAATTTGCAAAATTTTTTTTGCCGTGATATTTCTCCCGACCGCGCAATCAGTGATTCTCAAAAAAAGAAAGCATTGTCGGAACTAGAACTAGAAATTGAAGTTTCAAAATCCTTTTCTTCTGTACGACCATTTTTGACGAAGTTCGACTTTTCTTGCTCCCTTAATTTTTAGTGTCAATGTATGTTCACTTTCTGGTACTTACGATTCGCGGCCGCATGGATGATTGTTTTTGGGAATAATACTTTATCGCTTGATGAAAGTATATGAGAATGAATATAATAATACGAAGATACATATATTTCCGCTTACTTTTATGAATTACAATTTATTTGGCATAGGGACGGGTGTGAGTAAAGCGCAAACAATTTTTTAGAAGGTTAATAAGTTGTATTTTAGATTTATTATTATATTTAAATTAACGTAAAAACTAATAAAATAAGCGGTCAGAGTGCGCCATAAATTTTTCGACACTAAAAGATAACTAATTAAAATAAATATGATAACTAATAAAAATAACTAATCAAATAAGAATTAATAGTAATCATGATTAAAACAAAAAGCGCCGAGCGTGAGGAACGATCCTGCGCCCCTGCGGGCCGAAGCCAGGAACGCTACCAACGGGACCATCCTATCGCTTGTGTTACAAATGCACTTTCTGGCACTTACGATTGGCGGCCGGATGGATGATTGACTTGTTTTTGGAGATAATACTTTATCGCTTGATGAAAGTATGAGAATTAATATAATAATACGAACATAAATATATTTTCACTTACTTTTCTGAATTATAATTTATTTGGCATAAGGACGGGTGTGAATAAAGCGTAAACAATATTTCAGAAGATAAATAAGTTGTAATTTAGATTTATTATTATATTTAAATTAACGTATAAACTAAAAAAATAAGCGTTCAGAGTGAGCGATACATTTTGTTGTATACATTAAACATATATAACATTAAACATATATAACACGTATAACATTAACATATAAATAAGCATTGAAATCATTTAAAAGCCTCGCGCGTGACGTCACCCGACGGCACGCGCGAGCCGTGCTCAGATTGCTTTTTCCCTCGAAGCCTTCGTTCGGCTTGACCGCACATTAACGTGCTCAGCGTCCATGTATTGGTGTAGCTGCCGAAGGCGCGGTCGGGACAGTTCAACCGCATTCGGCTGTTTCCGAAGATGTCCGAGCGTCACTCGCTCACGGACACGCACTACTATGATTGTGTGATGGGCGCGTAAGAGACTAGAGAGGGGGTAACGTTTACGCGCGATCTGGCTGCACTGTTTGACGGTTCCGGACTTCGGTTTTTTCTTGTTAGTTACCCACTCACCAGGATGGAGACACGAATTGCAACCATAACGACCATTCAATTGTGTTAATCCTTGCATTGAAGCACGGGCTACAGAATCTACACAAGCTATCAGCGTGAAAATTTTTATGACACATCCGTCTCCATTTATATTACATTTCACACCTTTTTCGGAGAGTTTGTTCATATTTTCTACGAAAGGAGCTAAAAAACATTCATGTCGGGTTTGTTTTTTCCAAACCACAATCCAGCCACTAATAACTCAGTGTTTCTGGCGTGAAGAGGTAATTCGTTTCTCATGAATTGAATGGGCCATATCGAATACGATGAACTTTGAAATACAGGTGCGTCATCAGTATTGAAAGTAGTAGTAGTTGCGTATCGGCATCTATCAGCTGAATCCAAACTTTTGAAAAAATTTCCGGTATTCCTTACCATCATAAATATCTCGAATATTTTTACTGTAGGTTCTTGTTCCGTTTACAACACTTTGATAATATTCACTGTTAGCCATAATTAATTCAGAGATGGCAGATGACGTATCCATAATTATTCAAAAGTCTGTGTACGCAGAATCATGAATGTTAAAGTCTATTTCGCATCTACTGCAAGTTAGAGTACGATCATTACATGTGAATTGACCCACATAAGTACGACACTGTGTACATGTTGCATGAAACTACACGCAATTCGCTGGATTGAATAATTTATCTATTAGATATCGCGTTCCTGCTACTAACATAGCCTTGCTAAAAATACAATTTATCAACCGTACTAACTGAGCTACTGCGGTTGAGGAAAGGCTATGCACTACAGCGTACTTCACAATATTCATCAGAAGTTCCCCTCTGCTTATACGAACTGATGCGTTAATAGGAATTAAACAGTTTTCGTCATCCATAATTTTCTGCAGGGTAGTAAATCCGTTATCACGATTATTATCATCGTCTGCGTTTATACTGGTGTTCGGTATACGTTGATCACTTGCTTCAACGAGATTGTCGATGGCTTCATTATCTGTTTCGTTGTAGTCTTCAGATTCATCACTTTCTATTGGCCCATTATTATCTTCGTGTTCCTTTATAGAAAAATTACAATGTCTTAATATCATATAGTCTAAATCTGACCTATGTAAATTACAAAAACCACTTGAATTTTAAATTATTTTGATATTCTATGTATGAATAAGATGTTAAATTTAAAAAATGTTGGAAAAAAGTAAAACATTTATAACATTATGCAAATGTGTTTTTATACATTTGTATAAATGAGATTTCATTTTTTTTTAAATCGTTAACTATTGTTAAAACTGTAAATTCATTGTTTTTACTAGACATAAGTTTTGAACATTATCGTTGAGTATTTTTGTGTTTAAGGACTACATTATATTGATTGTATATATATTTTTTTTAAGGTATTACTATTACAAAATGACTTAGTTGAGTATTCTTCCAAAATATTGTACGAGTGTTCTTGACATCAAAACTAACAATTTTCCCCTGTGAAGAAAATTTTTGTAACGTCTAAAATTTGAGATATTTAATTTCCAATTTTTGGGGTCTCCCATCTAAACGCGTGTAAATTGAAGTCGAGTTTCGTTTATGAGTTGCAAAAAAATGTTTTCAGGATTTTTTTAAACAAATTTTGGCCAAGCCTTTCTGGCTATATCTGAAAAAAAAATCCTAAATACGTTTTTTTTGCAACTCATTATAAGCAAAACACGACTTCAATTTACACGCGTTCAGATGGGGGAAATTTAAGATTGGAAATTAAATATCTCAAATTCTCGACGTCAGAAAATTTTTCTTCATAAGGGAATATTGTTAGTTTTAATGACAAAAAGGTTCATACAAAATTGTAAAATAATCCTAAATAAAGTAAATTTGTGATAGTACTACCTTAAGTATAGAAACAATGGTAGCTTTTTTATATGCTTTTCAATCGTTTTTTTTACAGTCTCAAAAGTATGTATGCATTTTCGAATTAAATATTAAAACATTTTTGTCGCGAATAACGAATAATTTATTTGTAATTGTACCATTTTTTTCTTCATACATATATACAGACTGATATATACAACTCGCTAATTATACGCTATAGTTCTTAAATGTATGCATTTGTAAATTTTCGAAAATATACTTTTTTCCAAAATCTACATTCAACTGACCATACTAATTTTTTACTTTTGCGAAAGCATCTTTTGCGATAAGAATGTCAACATTTTCGAATGAGAACAAATTCTAAACTTCAAGTGGTTTGTTGTATTAGTTATTCTTAACATTACAAGAATTCAAATTTCATATTACGGAAACTCTGATATAGATATGATATATTCGAGATCAGATACAATAATGACGTCTTACCATGCAATTCATTGCTGTTACTGTGTATGAACCCTCTGCAGTGTGATCGAAATTCCATTCAGCAGCTTGAACGACTGATTGAATTTCATTTAGCCGCTGTTCAGACATTTCTGTACCGCACATCAGTATAGACTCGGTATCAACAGTTTCTTGCGATTTGTCCTTCGAATCATTATTTCGAACGTCTTGAGCGTTGCCCATGCCCACAGGAGAATGGTAAGCCTATTAGAAGAGAAAACGTGTCATAAAACATATGAAAATATTTATGGGACATTTCACGCCAAAAGAGCCATTTGTGAACCGTACATTTTCATTTATAGCGTAACATTTTTAAAAAATTGTTATGCCTATCGCAAGAACCTTTCTTGATTTAAGAAAATATATTTTGTCTATTCATTAGTATGGATGAACTAAAAATATAAGGTTCAGAAATGGCCAATTTGATATATAATACATAACATGTACTTATTAGAGTGTTTAGAAACATTTTTTTCGATTTGAACAATTTTTTTCTTATATATTATAATCATAACAAAATTTGTTCATATCATTTATAAAGCACGCAATTTATATGGAAAACAGTATATGATTTTTTGTTTATAACATTTAATGTAAGGGGTTACATCTAGTTAGCGGCCGAAAAAAGGCGTGTTTTTGTGATTTTTTTGGGAAAATGGTTGCAGATTTTGAATTGTTTTTCTTCACAGTAAAGAGTATATCTTTGAATATACGAATTGAAATATACGAATATCTTTGAATATACAAAGAGTATATCTTTGAATATCTTTGAATATACAAAGAGTATATCTTTGAATATGTTTCATGATTTTTTTATTGAAAACAATTCATAAATGTAAAAGATATAGTGTATCACTCGGACCGCTGTCCAAAAAAGGTCTTTCACGGTGGCCAACTGTACGTTTCCAACTAATCATACGACTCAAAAAACCAAATGAATTTAGTTTTTGTATCGTATTATCTAGTCTTTAATCGAATAATTTGATAGAATATTAATTTAAAAAAAAATGGTCGCTGATTGAAAGTGAGCCTAAATGTTGGTGACAAAATCACTCCATTTTATTTGACACAAAAAAAGTATGCATCGAAAGAAAAATCTTTCAATTAAAGAATGCCTTTTGATACACAAAAATGTGTGTAAAAGTTCAAATGAATCGGTCCACTCGTTTTTGAGTCATGATATCGTGGTCATCAATTCTGAAAAAGTCGTTTTGAGAAAAAAAAACGCGTATCTGTAACATTTATGAATTTTTTCCAATAAAAAAATTATGAAATATACAAAGATGTACCATTTACTGTGAAAAAAACAGTTCGAAACCTGCAACCATTTTTCCACAAAAAAATCACAACATGCATTTTTCCGGCCGCCAAATAGATGTAACCCCTTAAAACAAAAAGCATGCAGAAATTTGTTTATTAATGTACATATATGTGCAATCAAATTACCTTTTTCGTAACTTGATTCTCTAATCGCCTCTTCTTGCTAGTCTGAGAACTCCTGGGCATACGATCTTTCAAGTTTGGTAGCAGGTACTCTTTATATATTGTACCTGTGCGGTCCATGATAATTTGCATGAAAAACACAAACAAAATGAACTTCGGATTTTAGGTTATTCACTTCCGAAACTGAACCACACGAAGTGATAAGATTATTACTCCGCACCAGGGGGCTGGCCCCTGCTGCAAATTTCCACACAGGAACCTGTATGGGATCCCGTACGGGATTCCACACGGGATCCCACGTGGTGTTTTCGTACAGAGAACCCGTACGGGTATGGAATCCCACGTGGGATCCCATACAGGGTTCCCAAAACGTTGACAATAGTGATTAATGATTTATTTTCTCACGAAAATGTAGATACAAATGAAAAAAATTCGAAGTTTCACATTTGTTTTGATTCAATCATGATTAGCTTATTAAGCGATGTCTAAAAAATTAAGCTGCCCACATTGCCCCACACAGGTTCCCATGTAGGTTCCGGTACAGGAATTAATGTTCTGCGTTCTCCCGTACAGGATCCCGTAAAGGTTTCAGCTTCCCGCGTTGCTCCACCCAGGTTTCCATGCAGGTTCCTGTACAGGAATTTATTTCCTGCGTTCTCCCGTACAGGATCCCGTACAGGATTCAGCTTCCCACGTTGCCCCACACAGGTTCCCGTACAGGAATTTATTTCCTACGTTCTCCCGTACAGGATTCAGCTTCCCACGTTGCCCCACACAAGTTCCCATGCAGGTTCCCGTACAGAAATTTATTTCCTGTGTTCTCCCGTACAGGATCCCGTACAAAATTCAGCTTCCTTCGTTGCCCCACACAGGTTCCTGTACAGGAATGTTCATCCTGTACAGAAACTGTACGGGATCCCACACTTTCCTTGGCTGTCCCATGCTTTCCCACACATTCCCACACTAAAACCCGTACGGGAATTTGCAGCAGGGGCACGTCCTATCCCTTACCGTATATAAAAATGCTAAGCTTTTCGATCGCTTTATTTACTTCTACTACCTCTCCCCGTCTTTTGACAATTTCTTCTTGCGCCGGCGCGCGACCCGCAATGCCGCATACACCATATTAAAGCATCAGCGGGTATTGTTGGTGTTATATGGGTATTGCCCGATTATACGTGTGCGTGCGTACACATACATAGCCCTTGTGCGCGCATCAGGATTGTCGAGAACAACTAGCGCTGCGAGTGGCAGAGTAGGACACTACAAACAGCGGACAATTCGCGTAGCAACAATTCCAAAAGACGCCAGTCCCCTGCTTCGTACACTGAACCTAAAGATGTGAAGTGCCGCGACTCTCATTTGGTTCCCAAATTTGGCTACACATACTCCCGCATGTGTAACAACCCGCATATGTGTAGCAAAATCTGGGAATCATAAGACCAATGAGATTACGCGGCTCTCCACATTTTGCTATACATACGCGTGCGTTTATAGCAACGCGCGTTGCCAGGGTAACGTTGTCGGCGCATACGACCTACGATTATGTGAATAGGTCAGTCAGTAGTCGCAGTAGTCTCGTGATAGCTTGCTGAGAACAAGTGTCCAACGTGTACCGAAAAAAGTGGCGCGTGCGAATTTCCCAATTTATATACAGATCGTGTATATTCTTTTGGCGATATAGCGACCGAAAGCAATGGCATAATGTATGCAAGTGTGAGGAATCTCACTACCAATGCTATCGAGAAAGTGCCAATAAAATATTTTTTTAAATTTTCACCAAAAAACAAAGACGATTTGAAGAAGGACAAAAAGTACAGTCTTCGCAAGTTCAAAGCTGATACTTCAAACGATGAAGAGGATGAAGAATTGTTGGAATACGTCAAAGCAAACGTTCTTGTCTTGAGCAGTAAGTATACATATTTATTATAATTATTAAAGATGCATTTAAGGATATTCGGCAGGACTCAATATTTGTTGGTATATGAAGCTACACCACGGGTCGATACCAAGTGAAACACTAAAAAATCATGTAATTTTTAAATGGGCTCATAATTTGTTTTTAAGTTCGTTCGAGTATCAAAAGCAACTACAATTTTTTTAAGATTTTTAAATTGGATTTTACACTCGAATTTGGATACCGGGAAATTTTTCTCATTTTTTTTTCGATTCATTATACTCAAAACGTGATGCATTGAACAAAAAAAACGTTGAATAAGAAAATGTAGGTTGTCGAATGTACTTTTCAATCATATATGTTTCGTAACTGTTAACAATTCTGCTAATGTATTTTGCAACGAAATAAGGTAAAATAATTTTTTTCGCCAAGTTCGCCCACTTTTATTTTTCTATGAATTATATAGAACTTTCGTTGATGTCATAAAAAACCACAGAAAAATTGGCATGATGGAGAATTCATATCTTCCAATTATTTTGTAAGGTTCACTGACGAAGAATTTTATCGAACCATGGGTATTGAATATCGACCGTTGTTTTAGGCACAACAGTGGATTGCGACGAATATTTAGTGTTATCTAGACTCATTGTGTTCTCCTTCTTTCAATTCAATTATGGTTTTGTTTGTCTGTCTTAAAATTTTTCATTTATTATTCTCCGGTTTTCGTAGCGTTATTCTCGTATCAAAAAGAAATCTTGCTTCTCATTTGTTGAATGATCTAGTTTTCTCACTCTCAATGCTAATACAATTGATTTTGCGGAAGAACTCGGTTGTCACGTTCCATAATTATTTTATTTTTTTTGCTTTCCGGCGACTCCGTCGCCTCGTGTCCCTGTGCGGTGTCTGGTAGAGATCGCCGAAGCGAGGCCGGATGTGCCCGGTCGAATTCTGCTGATCGGATATCGCCTGATCCACAGAGTTCGACCGTGGGACTCCGGGAGCGGGCAAGTTTCCGTGGTCGTGGACAAAAACCCCCACCGGAGTGATAGCCACCGAGCCGATGTCGGTCCGGTGGCAACAAACAACGACACTGCCGATTTGTCCACGATTCGCTCCTGGAGTCGGAGGAAACTCCTAATAGAGCAGAGTTCGCGGCGGTGTATTAAGTCCTGGATAACCACCCGGCGAACCCGCGTAGAATCGTCAGACTCTATTAGTAAGCCCTAATAGCACCGAGCTCGCGGCGGTGTAATAAGTCCAGGCTAACGACCCGGCGGACCCGTACAGAGTCACCAACGCTATTCAGAACATTATTTAAACCTTTCAATTATATAAAATAACTATTAGTGACCGGGGTGTGGGACACACTATAAGGCCCCCATCTAATTAGAGGACATCTAAGTGCGACGTGCGGCGTGCCGGAGAGACTCGCGGGGGATCTGTCCTCACGGAAGAGTGAAAGCGAGAAGCGCGGCGGGCCTATCCCCGCGCAACGGTGCGACTGTGGTCGACCCGATAGAACACCGTGTGAGTAAGTAAGAGTGAGTAAGGGAGAATAAATACATTTCAACCCATTTGTACCCCAGCAATAACGAGTTAGATTTACTTTCCCCCATTAATCCTTCCAATTTCCACGGGAGAGTTGCCGGGCCCGTATGGCACGTGCGGCTATCCTTGAATAATAATAGCGATTTATATAACGACAAAGGAACCCGGATATAAATTAAATCGTCCCTTCTGGACGTAACAAATTGGTGGCAGCGGTGGGATATCCACCGTACCGTGCACGCTCAGTGGAAATTGGAAAATAGCAAGGTTGGAAATTATATCCATTAAGTTCTCGAAATTTCAAATTTGTATTTCATTACGGTAAATTCGTGAACTGAGTGTCGAACTTTCCATTCTCTCCGTACGAAAAAAAAAGTAAAAAAAATAAATTAATCAAAATGGTTGACGATCCGCGCGATGGCAATCTCGGGGCCGGCGCGGGATCCAGTCGTGCGGGACTTGACGGCTCGCTTAACGAGTAAGGCCACTGTAACGGCCCGAAAAAAAAGGTTTTTTCACTAATTTTTTGCTCCCGAAATTGAAGGTATTTGAAAAAAAACTTTTAATGGTGTTATCGGGCATACATTAAACTTTATTATAAAATTTTTTTACAGTAAAAAAAAAACAAAATGGCGGTTCCACAGCTATCTTCCCGGGACATGTTTTGCTTCCAGGGCTCCGCGGCACGCAGCACCACTGGTGCACTTTTGAATCTAGAACAAAAAAAAAAACCATTAATCTAGAGGGCTATAGCTAGAGAATGTCGATCGGATTTTAAAAAGTATCAATTTTTGTGGATTTGGCGTGCGTTTGAAAAAAAAATTGATTTTTGACGAAAAAAACGGCAAGTTTTTTGTTAATAAAAAATCAATAAATAAAGTTCTTGAAAATTCCGATCGACATTCTCAAGATAATGTAAATGTTCACATCTGGTTAAAATTTCAAGTAAAAAAAATGAAAATTGTTCGAGTTATGCTGCGTGCCATTTTGAAAAACCATGTTTCGAGAAAAACGCGTTTAAAGTTTTGCGAATAGTTTTTTATTGGAAAAAATTAAAAAAAGAAGTTAAAAAAATTTTTTACCGTTAGTCTGCAATCCCAGCACCATACATTTGTCCTTCGATAGCCAAATTTTCGTCTTCTTCGTCTTTCCTGGTTGATTTTTGGAGCGCGCGCGCACTTTTGGCCGCGTCGCTCAGAGATGTCTCCGCGTGCGTGATGCGTTTGGCGTCGGCTTCGATGCAGAAATTATATAACTGTACACCAATTTCCACCTCCAACATCTTGAATATTTGCAAGACGTTGGTAAGGCCGCCATTGAATATGCAAACAGCGCTATCCGTCGCAATATCTAGTACAGTTTTTCCGCTTGAGGATGATTTTGGGGCCAAACTCCAAACGGTAGCGTTGAAACTTTCGTTATTGTTTTGAGTATAGGCCCCCAAGCAACGCTCCAGCAACTCGTCCCGGCTCAATTCCATGTAGATGGGTTTGATGGCTTGATAAACCTCCTCACTCATTGGCTGATTGTGATGATACGCATCCAAGGCATTTTCTGCTTTCGCTTTCTTCCAACTGCACCAATTCTCCGAACATTTTTCGTGCTGAGGCTTTTCATCCGTTGACATTTTGTGAAAAAGGGTTGCCCAGATCTCATTTTTCATATTTTTGATGGAATCGGAATTTCGACGGATTGCTAAGCCGTAATAAATGCTTAGTTCGTCAATCAATTTGGCAGTGAGTTTTCCTCTTCCCCTGAGACCTTTTGTTCCTTTTTTTAAGTTTCTCAATCGAGTGCCCATTCTTTTTTGCACGTGATCTATGCACTCTTTTTTTTTAACATCAACATTTTCATAAGGCTTCGAATCCACGATGCCTTAGAAAGTTTTGGAATCGCCATCTCCGATATAATTGCAGTCGTTTCGGAGCAAGTTTTGACACGCTTGGCGGCGACCTTCATTTCCTAAGGACAACAAATTTTTTTTCGCACAGGACCTTTTTTTTCTTATTCTAGAGGGTTTAAACTATTTTTTAAGCCAATAAAAAAAAATCGATTTTTCAAAAAAATTACAGTGGCCTTACCCCTTAACGAAGCCGTAACACCCGCCGACCTATCGGTCATACATAGTGGCATCAACCTGACAAACAGGTTGGTGTCAATACCGCAATTCGATAGCACCTCAATTCCCCTCGGTGACTATTTACCAAACATCCAGAATGCAGCTGCATTCGTACCCCCGTATCAAATGCCTGAATTTGTGACCGGTGTACTAAGTAGATTACGTGGTGAGGCACGTACCTGTGTCCAGGGTCAAAATATTCGATCAGTCAGAGAACTAACGACCGCGTTGCAGGACGGATTAACTCACCTTCGGAATTTCAACTCGTGTTTGGGTAGACTCTACGGGTTACGTTTAAGGCAGAACACCACTGTGACCCCCTGTTTTTTTGCCATTTTTCAAGAATTTTTTTTGTGGGAAAAAAAAGAGATTCGAAAATTGTTTTTGTTTTGTTCGTTGTTTATTGAAGATACATAACAAAAAAATTTCACGCCCCATGGTGACGCTGGGGAAGCTCCCGCGTCAGGTACTGTTGCCTCTGCAGAGGTTCGCAGCACGCAGCAGAACTCTCTTCAAAGCCGATCTGAAAAAAAATACCGAGTGTTTTCGTTAATAATATGATATTTTGAAGAGAAGTACATAGGGATTTGAAAAAATATTGATTTTTAACAAATAGGCACGCTTTTGAAATTAAAGGACGATTTTCGAGCAAAATTTCTCGTCGAAAATAGGCTATAACTTTTTTTATTATTGAGATATCGAAAAAATCCTATGTACTTCTTTAGATATTCTAGTTTTATTGATGCAGACCAAATTTGAAGTCGATCGGATAAAAATTGCTCGAGTTCTGCTGCGTGCCGCACCCAAAAAAGTGGTTTTGAGAAAAACGCGTTCAGTTTTAGGTTTGTTAGTTTATGCAACAAATTGGAAAAAATATTTTTTACCTTTAATCAGCAATGCCAGCACCATATAGCTGGCCTTCAAGAAGTAAATCATTGTCCCTAGCATGTTTTTTCGAACTTGTAGAGGCTCTTCTTGCCTCTTTTGCAGCGTCTGTGAACGAGCGCTCCGCCATCTTGATCCGCGCTGCGTCGGTTTCAATGCAAAAATAGAAACAATTTGGGCTGATTGTTATGCCCAACGTCTCCAAAACTTTCATGAGGCTTCTTAGGCCATCATTGAATAATAATACCGCGATATCAGCTGCAATATCGACGATTTTTTTGCTCCCGGACTGACACTTGGGGGCTATTGCCCAAACTGATTTGTTGTAGCTTTCGTTGTTTTGCGTGAAGCCGCCCAAACAACGCTGCAGCAAATCGTCTCTGCTCAAATTTTCGAAAACTGGCGTAATTACCTCCAATACTTCCTCAGGAAGAGGCGGCTTATGGCGATATTCAGAAATATTACCGCGCTGCACCACTCCACAAAATATTCAATATCTCCATAATATCTCAATATCTAAATAATTATTTTTTCGACCTGGGTCCAACGGCATCTTAATCTTAAATGTATTTTAGATTTTTCTAGATGGTTTTCAAAAAATCGATTTTTTGAAGCCTTCACAGTGGTGCTGTCCGTTAAAGCAAGGTGAGACACCCCGGTATTTATATCTCCGAATTCTCCGGCTAATGCGCGTTGCTCGAACCGCCTGGAAGGAAGAATTATGGTGTGAGGCCTCTGCGATGAACGTTGACCCAATCGCGACGCTGACCCTTGAATCTTTGCGTCAAGCGTTACCCTCGCGACTGAACGAAGTACATTACATCGCGAAACCAAAATCTCTCCGAGAAGCGCTTGAAATGGTAGAGGATCTATCCTCGGACTCGCTAGCCGGGACAGTAGAGCCAAAGTGTGGGGAACGTCCGCGAACGCCCGACGGCAACGCCCTCGCGTTAATCGCCAAAACGGAGACAAAACTAAGAGATTCGCGTTCGTCTTCCCCCGCGTCCCGCCCTGAGTTGGGACGGGAGCGGCAAAAAAAGCCAGCACCCCGATTCAGTAGTCCTGGTAGGTCGGCACATTTTAGACCCTCGGAAATACTGAAGCACCGAGACGATTCGCCGGCAAGATCAAATCGACCGGGCTCACCCGATGACCGAGGTGGATGCGAGCGACGCTATTGTTGCTTGCGTGGTTCAGGTTGTGGGTGCTGCCCTTGGAACCAGCGAACCCCTACTCAGTATCGTAAAGGCGGTGGCTATAACCATCGGTACTGCTGTGCCTACACCGGTGGGTGCAATTGCTGTCCTTGGACCGCCACCACCCAAAGATATACCCGCGGTGAAAGCTCAACATTATCGCCCGTCGCGGATCAGCGTGGCCTGCGACCCCAGAGTCCCGAGCCTTTAAACTCGAAAGGGGCTCGTCGTCCGGACATGGCGAGCCAGCCTCCCTTTACCACCCACGAAAAACGTACAGTAAAATTTCAGGACAGCCGTTAACAGGGAAATATCCCCAATTCAGCGCCGGAAACGGCAGAAAAGATTTCTCGTCAGAAACCGAGAACGAAGTAGATTCTTCGGTTGTTACACTGTCTGCCCCGGAGATTGTTAATGGAGCCCAGAAATTTTATTGTGATTCGGGGTCGAGTTTAAATTTTATCAAAGTTCATGCCCTCCGTGATGACGTCAGGTATGACCCAGCGAAATCGCGTGAATATGTCGGTCCTACGAACGAAAAGGCGTGGTCGTTGGGAACGGTAAAATTGACGATTAATGATCAGCCCCACACCTTTCACGTCGTCAAAGATTTCGTGACAGAAAGCAACGGATTGCTCGGTAGACCCTTTATGCGCCGCGAGAAAGCCGCGCTATCATTTCATCATAACGCTCTGGTAATGATGAGTGATCCTATTCGTCCTCGACCGTTTTTAACGAATGATTCGCCGCGACCGATTTCCCTCGCGACGAGTAAAAAGATCTTCACCATCAAAGCTAGGACACGGAAACCCTTGGCAGTTACCGTCACTAACCCGGATCTTTGTGAGGGTTATTTGCCCCGAATCGAGACAGAACCAGGGTTATACATCGGTAATGCTCTAGTATCTCAAAATAATGGGATATGTCACGTTCTCGCAATAAATACGTTAACTCATGACGTAGATATCGAGGTCACGCTGCAGGAAATCTTGCCCTTCGAATACTACCAAGCTGGTCCAAGCGAGGACAGTGATTCGTCGGACGACGAATCATTGCCGCCGCCGGATCGCATTGCAGCGGTGCTAGAGGCTTTGCGCCTGGACGAGTTGAACGACGTCGAACGTTCTCACATCCGTCAAATTGTGGAAGAAGACCCTATGAGATTCAAATTGCCTGGTGACAAGCTACCCGGTACGAGCCTCGTTGCGCACCGCATACTGACGGACAAAGATTTGCCAGTGAATACTCGCCAATACAGATTTCCTTCCATTCATCGAGATGAAGTCGAAACACATATCGGAAAAAAACTCGAGAATGGAGTTATCGTACCATCGCAGTCCCCGTATAGTTCTCCGGTATGGATTGTAAAGAAACCCAACTCTCCAGGCCGGCCGAGGATGCGAATGGTGATAGATTTTAGGAAACTGAATGAAAAAACTATCTCTGACTCCTATCCACTACCAAATATGTTCGATATATTGGCCCAGTTGGGCGAGGCTCAGTATTTTTCAAGCTTCGATCTGGCGAGTGGTTTTCAGCAAATTCACATGGATCCGCGCGATAGCACTAAGACCGCATTCTCAACACCGAACGGCCATTATGAGTACGCTCGTATGCCCGAGGGCTTGAAGAACGCACCCGCGACCTTTCAGCGGTTGATGGACAGTGTACTTCGAGGTCTCCGAGGGGTCGAATTGTACGTTTATCTTCACGATATCGTTGTATTCGCTCGATCGTTAGAGGAACATGGTGTAAAAGTTCGTCGATGAATGGCTCGGTTGCGGCACGCAAATCTCGTACTTCAACCCAATAAGTATGAATTTCTGAGAAGGGAAGTGTGCTATCTCGGCCACATAATTGGGCGAGATGGTTTACGGCCTGACGCCGTAAACTTGAGGCTGTGAAACGCTTCTAGATCCCGAAAACGGCGAAAAACATCCGACAGTTCCTCGGACTCGCTGGATATTATCAGAGATTCATTCTGAATTTTTCGAGTCGTGCCAAGCCGTTATTGGACCTCTTAAAAAAGGGTAAGACGTTCGAGTGGGGAAGCACTCAACGACGAAGTTTCCGAGAAGGCCCTTTGCACAGAACCCATACTCAAATTCCCTGACTTCAGCCGATTATTTATGCTTACCACGGACGCGTCGGATTACGCGGTAGGGGCAGTGCTAAGTCAAGAGCACGACGGCTTCGACTTCCCAATAGCCTACTTCTCTCGAATACTTCTCCCCGCCGAGGTAAATTATGGTACAACGGAGAAGAAATGCCTCGCCGTCACAAAAGCTTTGGAGCATTTTCAGCCATATTTATATGGCCGAAGATTTAAACTCGTCTCCGATCACGAGCCTCTTAAATGGATCGGCTCTATGAGTGATCCAGGAAAGAGGTTGGTACGTTGGAGACTGAGCCTTCAAAATTACGACTATGAGTTTGTCTACAAACCAGGAAAGCTAAATGTCAATGCGGACGCTCTTTCCCGTAACCCGATAAACCCAGTCATCAGAATCAAGCGAATCGGACGATACGGACCGACCAATAATAGTACTCCCTATAGAGACCGGGAGACCCCGGCTGCATTCCGCCCCTAATGAACGTCGCGTGGGGCCAAGGAATCCGAGGCACCCCAATCCCAACGCTCGGAGCCCTATTGCTCAGCGTACGCGTGGCCGAACAGCTGATTCAGATGCAGCACGCGGGGTACCCAACTATGTAGAGTCTTCATGGACAAGCTCGGGAGAGGAAGCCCGACCGATACAGCGATTAAATCGTAGCATGCTCCCTACTCCCCTCCTTCCCCCGAAACGACGTATTCTTAAACGCCCGCCACAGCTGGTCGATAAGATGCTGTGTCCACTACCCGTGTCCATAGACGCCGGGGGCCCCGCCCCTGCTAACTCTAACGAAATATCGTTTCTGTCGAAGCCCCTCCTAGCGACACGGACTACAGTACTCCCGTGGAAGATTTTATTTTTGACGAAAATAAATCGGTCCACGAGGCGCTACAACGTACCTTCGAAAGCTTCGACGAGTCACTCAAACAACTCAAGGAGAAATTTTGCAAAGGGCACGAAAAATCAGCTGTTACGGTCGAGGTATCATTGCCCAAGCGTTTTTTTGATGGCGAGGAAGTCGACGAGACAGTCCGGGAGGTCCTCAACGATCTAGATCCTATCATAGAAAGAGACGACCACTCACTGAACGATTGATTAGAGAAATTGTCGAAGAGATCCCAACAGCTTACTGAGGAGGAGCTCCTACGGAGAACTAGCCTTATGGGGCTCCGTTGTTCACGTAGGAGCAATCAAGGCAGTGATGCTGATGACGAGGGCGAGATGCGCGGGGCACCAGCAGCAGCTTCTACGCTACTGCAAGAGTTAGGCAGCGAGGCCGGGGAGCCCCGCTCGGGCCCCTTCCTCCATCTCTCCCTTGCACCGCCGTCGCCGTCGGGCGCTAGACACGGTGACTTAAGGTTTTCGGGGCGACGCACTGTGCTTCAGCCAACCAGCCATCGGATAACCAAGGACGGAAGGCTACCGTGTTCCCTTGCACGGAAAGAAAAGGGAGGCACAGATGACACTTCGAAACAAAGTCGCTCGCCCCCCCCCCCCCCCCCACGTCATATCTCCACGAGCTCGGCCGTTGCACAGCAACGAGCCCGGCGGACCCTATTATGAAACTGAGTTGGATCTATATGGCGTTCCGACGCCCAAAATACACATAGATCAGGATTTGATTCCCAACTCCAACAAACCCAAGTCGATAATAATTGGGGAAAGTAAGAACCTTACATACAGGAGGGATAATTACGTACACTTTGTCTCAGCCGACGGCGAATTGGTTACCCCGGTAGGGAAATTATTATCTGACCTAGGACTAATCGATTCGTCGTCTATACGAGATAAAAATTTGGCTGTCGGACAGATCGCCATGACGCGGTACGGACAACACCGAATTTTTAGTGTCGTAATAAAGAGCCGGTATTATGATGACACGAGCCACCAAGAAATCCAGAGTGGGTTGAGGGCCGTTGAACAAGAGATGAGTCGTTTGAAGCTAAGATCGTTTCGCATATCCCGTCATGGCGATTTTACCGACGCACTTGGCCCTGACAAATTTCTACATACGATCCACTCTTTATTCGAGAACAAGGGGATGGATGTGGTGGTTTGTTATGGAAGGACTCAGGTCCCTTCTCCGGAGTTAAGGGAGGCCATAATTACGGAGATGCACTTAAGCCTTATTTTTAGAGGCCTACCCTCAAAAACGACGTCCAAAATTACATCTGCTGTTGTAAAGGTTGCCAAGAGCAGAAACTCGTTCGTGCAAAGACTCGCGAACCCATGCTCTTGACTGATACACCAGCAGACACTTTTGATAAAGTATCTATTGATACCGTTGGTCCGTTGCCTATTACTCCTCACGGGGATAAGCATATACTAACGATGCAATATGATCTATCAAAATACTGTCTTGCTGAGCCAATCCCCGACCTAAGGGCGACCACCGTTGCAGAGGCAATAGGGCGTCGGCTACAGCCGACGCCCTATTGCCTAGCAGGTTCGGAGCTCCACGGGCAATTCTAACTGACCGTGGAACCTCATTCACGAACGGGTTATTGCGGGAAATCTAAAAAATCTACAAGGTAAATCATTCGACAACATCTGGGTACCGTCCCCAAACTAACGGTGCGTTGGAACGAAGTCATATCGTTCTAACGGAATATATCAAGCACTACGCAGATAAATACGACGATTGGGACCGTTTACTGCCCTTTGCCGAGTTTTCGTACAATACGAGCGTACACGAGGCAACGAATTTCACGCCTCACGAGGTTGTGTATGGAAAAACCGCCCGATAGTCTAGCGAATTTCCGACCCAGGATGGTCTGGCTGCGAGTAGTTCGTTCCTCGTTGAGCTCATAAAGCGGCAAAATGAAATTCGAGAGATAGCCGGGGAATCCCTGAATCGAGCAAAAGAACGCTGTAAACTATACTACGACCGTAAATGCAGGCCCTGCGAAGGAAAAATCGGGGATCAAGTATACGTTTTAAAAGAACCCCGCAAAGAAAGATTGGACACTCAATATCACGGTTTCTATAAAATACGATCAATTACCGATAGGAATAATGTCGTCCACGAGACGGAAAAGGGCGAACGATTCACTAAGCATGTCGATAAAATCGAGTTAGCCTACCTCTAGTTAGTTCAACTGTGTATGTGTACCAACAGCAAAATGCGATTATCCAACATGATTATCAGCGTCATTGCCCTCATGGGCCGAGGAATGACCAATGCAACACCCGGGAGTTCCTACGTCGTCAACAAACTGGAAGATAACGCGGGAATCTACTACGAGCTACAGACGCCAGTGCAATTACAACGCGCCGACTGCAGATTAACGCTATTCATCGACCTTGCCGAATTCATCGCGTCCTTCCCGAAGGACGGCGGAAACCTATCGAAAATTCAGGTAGAATGCCTCAAATATCACTCGGAGGCGGGTTGTGAGGAGCTGCTGCGTAGACCTTATATAATATCAAGGCTACGGCGTGGCCACGAGCTGACCAGTGATCTATGGGGGATCGGAAACCGCAAGGATTTCAAAACAAAGTCGCCCTTAACGACTATGAAGAGGCGTTCAGTACCCTTCGGCTTCGTGGAGAGCATCGGTAAATCCCTATTCGGGACTCTCACCGAGGATGATGCGGATTACCTCTCCTCCCAAATACATCGATTACTTAAAGATCAACAGGAACTGACTCACCTCCAGGAACGACAAATGCATATTTTTAGCTCGAGATTACAAACGATACACGACGAGCACTTGGAGGAATCAAAGCGAGTGGAAGCCATGTATAAAATTGTATCGCACATGCACGACTACCTTAGCATGATCGCTAACACATCCGCCGTGGCCTATTACGATTTCACGCTCGCTAACTATGGTAATAAGGTCGCAAACAAAATCGACAATTACATACGGGTCTCTGAAAAGTACATTTCTGTGATTAGCTCCGCAATCAATGGAAAATTCGATCCCGCGGCCATATCACCGAAGCAATTGCAAAACGTAGCGGAAGAAGCACAGAATCACGCGGGGGGGGCTAGAATTTCTCTACCCTCTGGAATACGTACACCCAGTGTACCTCGAGACCCTTGTTCGGACAGACGTAACGTCACGTGACGGACGGTTATTGATCATTGTGCACATACCGCTCGTGGATCCAACATTATACGACCTATACCGGATAATCGCCTGGCCCGTCCCTCAACAACTCGGGAACGGCACCGGGTCAGCAAGCATTGTGCCCACTTCCGCTTACATCACTTTGGGAAGAAATCGTCAAGCCTTCTTCCTGGTTAGCGAAGCATACAAAAATCAATGTAAGGAGGCCGATCGACGTCTGATCTGCTCAGGAAGCGTACCAATTCGGGACACAAATACGGACGTCTGCAAGCTGCACATGCTTACGAGGCCATCCCAAGAAGTCATGCGTCGGTGCAACATACGCCTGCATCCGCATCCCAAAGATTTCTGGGAATATGTGCCCACACACGGCGGCTGGCTTTTCTCCCTTGCCGAGTCCACGAAGTTGCAGGTGACCTGTCTAAATGCACCGGTAATTGACATAACGCTTCAGGGCATGGGGATTCTATAGTTGGAGGCTAACTGTGTTGGAGCAACGCGTACTACCACATTGTCCAGTCTCCGTGCATATACGGGCAAGGAAACATTCTTCTACGAACCGGGAATAACGCTCAACGTATTCATCGCGGCTCCCACCTTGGTTGATAGCAATGTCGCATCTGATTTCGACGAATTATTCACTCGCACGCACAACCAGCTGGCGAGCGGAAACCCGAGTCTGATATTTCAGGACGGGGAATCGCTGCTCGCTGTGGAGAAAAAAATTCATGCCATAGGGAAACATAAGAGAGAGAGAGAGAAACAACACTTCCTCACTCTGGCCACCTTCGCCAGCCAAGCGGGAATAATATTCTTATTTCTAATATAAAATTCAAGGGTTCGCATATATCTCTCTCTCTCTTATACATTTGGAATTGGTTATGCTCGCGAAGAAAGAACTCTCGCCCAGTCGAAGGGAGCTCGCACGAGCATTCGGCCCAAGGAAATTCGCGAGAAGGTAACTTGACACCTAGCTTGCCGATAAGTGCCTCGAGTCCGGCCCGGAGAGAGGGCCCTCTTCCCCGCCCCGTGCCTCGTCAGGAACTACTCGGCGCCTAACGAACAACGACTGGGAAGGGAGGGGAGACAAGCTGAGTGAGGACTCCCACAGCAAGGAACGTTCATCAGTATTCTGCAGACCGTAGCAGTAACTCGTTCTAAAACTCTCATACTAAAACTAGAAGTCATGGAACGTACGATCTCTTGGTATCTCCGCCGCGAGGAATGCCCGTCGTGCGCAAAAGACTTTCGGCAATGTACGGACTTGTTAGTGGGCGTTAACGAATTTGCCCGGGCACGAGCCGCGAACGAATTGCCCCCGTGGTGCCCCGTGTGCGAAGTGCCGATCGAGGAGAAGCAGGAAGACTGCAATTCCTCTTCCCACCTCTACGAGTGTTACGTGCAGTTTCGGAAGTCGGTGTGCGCACACCCGCTAAGTCCGGGGGTGGAGGGTCACCTCGGTGTCACGGTCGGGGCTATTCGCAGGACGGGTGACGTTCCCTTGCCAACCACATCGCCAGTCTTTAATCGTGGTGCATTGGCCGCGAATGTCATACAAGGTCGGGCGATCGAGAACACCGTCGTTGCTCGCTCCCGCGACCCATGCCCAATCTGCGGAAAGCGCAAGGAGTGCCCGGGAATAGGAGCTTGCATGGAAAAGCTCACGGACGAAAGATTCCGCCGAAAAGTGAACGAAGCCTGCCCCCTTTGCGGCCTTACGATCCCGGGGGCGCACTTCGCAGTCCACGCGGGCGGCTGCCTGTCGCGCTGGGAGGCGCACACCCCCACGGGGGCCCCCGCGAGGCCGTCGCCCTGCTCACCCCGAACGTTCGACCATTGACACGGGCGCCGACAAATAAGTCGCGTTCTCGTGATCCTTCAGCAACAACTCGGACCGCGGCCGATCCAGCGAAGCAGGAAGCGTCCCAACCATTAGCGCAACCCAAACATCACCGGCGGACAACTCTCTCGCCAGCAGAGGTTGGCAAATTTCGGGAAGCTGGTCCAAACAGCCGCCTCTCAACCAGGAGTGGGAGACCAGCGCGAGCAACTCGGCCAGCTGGTGGCTGAGCTCGCCAACGTCATGCTGCGCGAGGACTCCTAAGGCGTCAACCCTCGCGGCAACCCAGCTCGACGAGGACGTCGAGTGTCCAAAAGGGGGGGCGAATTGTCACGTCCCGTAATTATTTTATTTTTTTTGCTTTCCGGCGACACTGTCGCCTCGTGTCCCTGTGCGGTGTCTGGTAGAGATCGCCGAAACGAGAGCAGATGTGCCCGGTCGAATTCTGCTGATCGGACATCGCCTGATCCACAGAGTTCGACCGTGGGACTCCGGGAGCGGGCAAGTTTCCGTGATCGTGGACAAAACCCCCACCGGGGTGATAGCCACCGAGCCGATGTCGCTCTGGTGGCAACAAGCATCGACAGTTCCGATTTGTCCACGGTTCGCTCCTGGAATCGATGGAAACTCCTAATAGAGCAGAGTTCGCGGCAGTGTATTAATCCCGGCTAACCACCCGGCGAACCCGCGTAGAATCGTCAGACTCTATTAGTAAGCCCTAATAGCACCGAGCTCGCGGCGGTGTGATAAGTCCAGGCTAACGACCCGGCGGACCCGCACAGAGTCACCAGCGCTATTCAGAACATTGTTTAAACCTTTCAATTATATAAAATAACTATCATTGACCGGGGTGTAGGGCACACTGTAAGGCCCCGATCTAATTAGAGGACATCTAAGTGCGACGTGCGGCGTGCGGGAGAGACTCGCGGGAATCTATCCTCACGGAAGAGTGAAAGCGAGAAGCGCGGCGGGCCGGTCCCCGCGCAACGGTGTGACTGTGGTCGACCTGATAGAACACCGTGTGAGTAAGTAAGAGTGAGTAAGGGAGAATAAATACATTTCAACCCATTTGTACCCCAGCAATAACGAGTTAGATTTACTTTCCCCTATTAATCCTTCCAATTTCCACGGGAGAGTTGCCGGGCCCGTATGGGACGTGCGGCTATCCTTGAATAATAATAACGATTTATATAACGACAGAGGAACCCGAAAATAAATTAAATCGTCCCTTCTGGACGTAACACGGTCAAAACGATTCGATATCTTTTTATTCTATATGGTTTTTTCATTGGTGGCTTTTGTATTAGTAGACTAACCATATTATGATTCACTCATTGTTTAACGATAAAAATATTCAAAATAGAAAAATTTCAAGGCAGACAAAACCATAATTGAATTGAAAGGAGAAGGACAAAATAGTTTTAGATAACACTAAATATTCGTCGCAATCCACTGTTGTGCCTAAAACAATTGTCTATATTCAATACCCATGGTTCGATGAAATTCTTCATCAATTAACCTTAGAAAATAATTGGAAGATATGAATTCTCCATCATGCCAATTTTCCTGTGGTTTCTTATGACATCAACGAAAGTTCTCTTAAATTTATAGAAAGATACAAGTGGGCGAACTTGACGAAAAAATTACTTTTACCTTATTTCGTTGAAAAATACATTAGCAGAATTTTTAACAGTTACGAAACATATATGATTGAAAAGTACATTCGAAAACCTAAGTTTTATTCTTTGACGTTTTTTTTGTACAATGCATCACTTTGTGAGTATAATGAATCGAAAAAAAAACGAGAAAAAAATTTCCCTGTATCCAAATTCGTGTAAAATCCAATTTAAAAATCTAAAAAAAATTGTATTTTCTTTCGACACTCGAATGAACTTAAAAACAAATTATGAGCCCATTTAAAAATCACATGATTTTTTAGTGTCTCACTTGGTGTGGAATGCTTCATATAGCTTATATAGCTTATATAGGACACAAAGGACGCGTAAATGTGGCATGTACATATAACAGCTGAAAAATTCTCTCCCGCATTTGCATGAGTAGAAAATAGACGCACGCACAGAGGGCATAACAAAGGTCATAATAATCGAAGAACGCGATTTGTTTAGCTTAGCTTATTTCATGTTAGTTAAAGTATAAACACATGAATTATGTAAGTGTGCAAT
>OX632359.1:11473360-11541624 GCA_951751655.1 Ophion costatus | reverse complement strand
AAAATCTGTACAGTTGAAAAAAGAGTTTTCTTTCTACAGCCCCTTGGAAATCTCCATCCTTTTTATCGATATATTTCCTTGTCCATTTGTATTAACAGTACAATATGCAATAACCTAACAATACATGGCCCTAATAATTGATTTTTTATTTAATTCCAGCAAGTAAAAATGATATCGAAAATCAAATGAAAGCAGTAGGCCGAGTGAAACTGCCAAACATGAAACGAAAATCGAGTTCCGATGAAGACGACGAAAAGATAACGCATCATCGAAACAAAAAGGAAGATAACGTAATTGCTACTCTACGAAAATATGTTTAACAAATTTTTTAGAACTTTTTAAAGTTATTACTAATGAATTGTTAATATCTTTTTATTTGAAGAGCACGATAGAACTGCCTACATCATATTTATAACACCTATATGTAGTTGTGCCACGTGTTTGTTTTGTCGCATCAATTTTTTTACTATTTCTTTTCACTATAATTTCTGTGATGTTCGGGAAGAAAGTGCAGGATAAAAAAAAATTAACATATATGTTCCAGAAACCGACAAAAGCAATCGTGAAAAAAGTAAAGCAATCACGAATGCCGCTATTTTAAACAAAAATAAAGCAGCAAATCTGATGAGAAAAAGAGAAAAATTGGAACTGCCATCTTCATTTTCCGATGAGGACGAGCAAGTTATGGAAGGAAGAAACGAATTCGCCATCGAGGAACAAAAAAAAGCGATCACGAATGCAGCTATTTTAAACGAAAATAGGACTGTCAATCTGATGAAAAAAGGAAAACATTGGAACTATCGTCTTCATCTTTCGACGAGGACGAGATAATAAAAGAAAGAAACGAACACGCCATCGAGAAACAAAAAGAAGACGATACAAAAACGGAGAGAGGTATAAAGATCCCATCGATCGGTCAAAATCGAATCATTTACTTCCGCTTTGTTATAGATTATCTATTATGCCAATTAAAATGTCAAATTACATAAGCATTTAAAATATCTAAAAAAATCCAAAAAAGACATCTAGAAAAAATGGAATATCTTTCAAATTAATACGCAAGGATAAAAGTCAAGAAATTTATAATTTATAAATATCTAATATTCATACCATGTTTTTGTCAGAGGTCTAATTGGGAAAAAATGTGGACGCGTCATTGGCTCCAAAATACTCCGCAGAGGATGGTGTGGTAATGTACCGTATAACTGTACGTTTTATTTCCATATATGTAATTTTTATTTCTGCTATGAAATGATATTTTGTCATATATAGCTTAATCTTAGCGGAGGAATCCGAATTCGAGAAGATGTTTGGGACGACATTCAGGGGAGTTCTAACTCTAAGTTCATCAAAACTTTGGTATTTGCGGTGTGGGGAGATGAGCTTGTCAACAGGTGCCTGGACGAGAAAGCGACTGCAAGGGTACCAGGGCAGATACGAAAACCGCTGACTCCGAAAAAGAAATCAACGATACATCGTAAGTATAAAGCCTTCTGCACCGGTGAACATGTGCGTGTGTGTTAGGGATCGTCCATTAATGATGTGAGGTTTTTTCTGGCCACTCCTTGAGCCCCCCTCCCCCATGGTGATATGTGGTAAGGTTTCTAGCCCCTCCCCCCGCCCGCAACATCGCGTGTATTTTTTTTGTTAAGAAACGTTAGATACAAGCTATATAGAGTGTGGTATTTTATTATGAATAACGAAATAATATATATGGTTGTCCCGTCGGGAAGGGACGTGGGCATATATTTTTTTGATTCCCTCCTTTTTTTGCCTACGACAAGCGCAATAGCACGGGATGAGGGTAAAAAGGGGTAGTGCTTGGAATGAGTTGAAATTAGGAAATCATGCAGTGATTTGGTATCGAGAAATAATCCGACAAATTTGTACAAACTTAACTAAAGGTTTATTAGAAATAAGTGATTGGATTAATAAAGTTACTTATACAAAAAAATTGACAGTAAAAATAACTGTGAAGTCGGGGGAACAATCGGATTAACATAAAATGAAATTTGTAGCTTACATTGGTCGCTATGTTCGTGGGTGGATCCGTGTGTAGGTACGCTCGCTCGCAAGGATATCGGTTGTCGCTCGCAGATAAGGGCCTAGTTGACGGACGCCACGCTTAGCGTTCGGTAAGCGGTCACCAGCACCAGACTTTTGGGGTGCTGAGAGTATTTATGTATATACGCGTAGTAAACAGCACTCGAACTACCTTACGCACTCGAGGCCGCGAGAGTCGACTAAACGTTTATACGACACTTCGGTCAAAACCCGAAGATGTATAATATTCGAAACTCTATGATACCGGTACTACACTTCGAACTCTGTCAGAACAAGATTAAGAATTGAAGTTAATTCGATGGATGATTTTGCGAGACTACGATCTGATTGCAACAGAATTGGTTGGAAGACTGATCTGAACGCGATGGAAAATGTCGGAAAACTGTTCTCCACGAGTGGTGATGGAACACACTTCTACGAGCGATGATGGAACACTGCCTTGATGATTTTCTTCTTCCAGGATGTAGGAAAAATTGGGCTGCTGAGGTGGTGGGAGAAGAAAACTCTGGAAAAGTGCACTTTTGGTGGTGCATTCTTTTTGGATTGGTGGAAAAGGCATTAAATATAGGTCTCTTCGGTTGATTGGTCGAAAATAGAGAGTGGGAGCAGGACTCAGGCTCGTCGCTCTATTTCCAGGAATTGGAGCTGCGCTTCTTTGTTATATTTTAAGAGTTTGGACATTTTTCTCTCTTGGCTGGTCGTTAGAATTCGGTATCGTCGCGTCGTTATATATTTACGTCTCTACGAATATCATCACGCATTTCGTGCGTGTCGCTTCACGTGTTCGTCATCCTTGGAATCCGAAGGTTTCCCTTGTGTATTTTTGGTCTTAAGGACACTCTGCGATGCACTCGGACTCTGTTCGGATTAAGACGAGAATGTTTGAAATTTTCCCGCTTGTATATTTGTTCTCGATATCGTTAAGACCGCTACTCATTCGCGTAGGAAGGTACGCGAAACGCTTGGTTATATTATTATCGATAGGCTACATTTCCGCCGTGGGAGCCCTAATTCTAAAGAAAATTATTCAGATCCGTCGAAAAATAAGAATGCCGCTATCGTGCGTATTAGGCTTAAAAATACATTGTATGCAATTGGTCGCGACGTGACACCTCCCCCCTTTAGGATTGAGCGTCTCGCTCGATCAGGTTCGTTGGGTGTTGCAACCGAAAATATAATGGCATGATAGTATCAATTGGCATTGTCATTGATCGACTTACAAGAAAGTTTTTTTTTGTATATATACCTTTTTACTTCACTATGAAATGTGTAATAGGTGCGCGTTTTCTCCTCTTTCTTTTTCCTTATGCATATATACTTATTTACTTATTACAACTCATCGTACTTGACAAGGTTAAAAGAACAATAATAATGAGGATAGAGAAAAAGGTTATTGAGCATTATGAGAGTGGTTCTTTTGATACTTCTCACTTTGAGTCTTCTCGTACGAATTCAAGGGAAAGGAACGTGGCTTAGGAGGTTGATCGTACCTCGAACGATCGGAGACGTTAATGTAGAGATTGTGTGTTGCAGCGTTGGCCTTGGCATGACCCTTTGGTTTGGCAGAAGCAGCTGTGACGAGTTTATGAAGCTCTTGACCAGTTTCACCGCTGACGGTTTCTTCTTAGGTCGTTTAGCCAGGTGCATCAGGGGGTGCGTAAGCGCGTCCCATACTGCACCGACGAGGTACACTGACCGGCCGTACACAGTATGTAGGCTGTATGTATGGATCTCCGATGAGCACGATCGTTTGCACAATGGGTAACATTCGGGTCACAGCAGCGTTTGCTGTACCGAATGGAAGGAATTTTTCCCCAGGTGCGATTTCAGGTGGAGTCCGCTTGATATTGTAGGTTGTTATTATCCAGGAGATCCAACAACGTCTCCCCTTGATTGACAGTGTTTAGACCCCTGATGCCCCGTGCCATATTGTTTAAGACAGCGGGTTTTCCACGGGAAACATTATGCGTTCTCGTACGTTATCGATATCTTCTTTGGAATAGATCCCACATGTGCTGGGTTGGTGTATCGCCAAGTAGATTTCGTCGTTGCCTTCATGCTTGCAGGTGGTATGGCTTCGATCGCAACGGGTATATACTACGTGTCCCCAAGAAGTAAGGTGGGGGAAATAGGGAGTTGAAGGTCGTTTGCATTTCGCTTTTTGATAATATGTGCGTTTGAGGAGTAAGGAAATATGTTGCGTTCCCACGCGTGACGGCAGTTGATCGGAAAATTCTTTTAACCTGATTAGAATTCCTTGTATTCTCATACATTAAATTACGCGTACTCTTCCGCCAGTAAGTATCGCCATATAACTCGGCTTCTTCACTAAATTGTATACAATTTGTCCGAGGCTTGGATCGCTACTAACAAACTATTTTGGAGTATAGGACGCTCCCCCTTTTCACTGCTTCGTAGACGTATCTTAATATAATGATTTTCTAATATAATATAATGGCTACGTGTACAAATTTCGAATTGGTATAAGCAATTATAGCTAGGTTTGCGACTGGAAATTTTTCTCGAATTATGAAACAGTTCGACGTGTTTTGAATATGAATAATTTCCAGTGTTCTGTCTTGGATACTGTAAGTAAAACTTTGATTTGTTTCTCTGGTTGCAAGTGCAAATATGATTTCGTCAGACGTTACAGAGTAGGTTGATAACGGCCACCTGAAACACTGGGTAATGTGTATTATTATTAATTTATTTAGGGTTGAAATCGGATTCGTCGACTCGGGTCGACTTGGATTTCCCATTGGGTCCGGCTTCAACGTTAATATGGGAGTACCGCAATCGATTTTCGTGGACTACTCACGTTTTGTTCTTGTGTTGAATTTTTACGTTGCCCTTTTCCAATTTCTCTAGTACCTTATGCGGCCCGGTGTAGTGGTCCTCGAGTTTGCCTGGTTTAGGACCTTTTTGTAGGTAGACAAAATCTCCTACTTTGGAGCTTTTGGGGTTTGCGATTTTATCGTAATATTTTTTTGACCGATGTTTGGATGACACCAGATTCTCATAAGCGAGCGTTCTAATTCCGTTTATTCGAGTTACCAATTCAATCAAATATCCGCGGTAGGTGGGTAATTGATCCGATTCGCAGAGGGGTTCACTCGATGGAACTCTCGCTAGTTTTCCAAATACCACCTCGTAAGGACTGTATTTGGTACTTTCGTGAACGCTTGTGTTGTATGAAAGCTCTGCTAATTCCAGCCATTGATCCCATTCGTTGTCTTTATCTGTGTACTGTTTCAAAAATTCGGCCAACACATGGTCTGACCTTTTGAGGGCAGCATTGGACGGCGGGTGGAATGCCGTTGTCCTACATCGTTTAATACGGAAGCGTTTCGCGACTCTTCTCATCAAGCCACTTAAAAAGTTGCTGCCTTGATCTGTTAGAAGTGCTTTAGGTGCGCCAAATACGCATATGAATCTTTTTCTGAATGCGGCTGCGATAGTCGATGCCAGTGCATTTGGAAGCGGGATTGCGACGCAATATTTGGACAGATGGCCCTGGACCATAAGGATATACCCGTTATCATTTGAGGTACGTTGCATACAATGTCCATTGAGCTTTTTTCAAAAACTGTTCCTGGAGTATCTGTTATGATCATAGGTTGCTTTGTTTTGACTCGAACCAACTTTTTCAACTGGCATTCTAAACATTGCTGCACTCTTCTTTGGATGTCTGACTTTAAATCTTCCCAGAAATATTCGCGCTTGATTCTATTGTACGTTTTTGAAACACCCTTGTGTCCCCCGATCGGGGACTTATGCATTTCATAAAAAATCGAATCTCGTTTTTCGATTGGCACGTACTGTAACGTTCCCAGACAAATGATCATCTTTACTCGACTATTCTTAAAGGATTCTTTTATGATGTTCATAACGTCGCTCCATACTATGTTTTCGACATGATTCGTTTGGCAAATACTCCATGATTCAAGTTTGAGGATTTCGCAAAGATCTCGTAATTCTTCTACGCTTTCTTTAATGTTCTCTGATACGAACGATAATGATCCTGAGTTTTCGCCTTTGATAACAAGGGCGATGTGATATTTTTTTCCAACCTTTTTGCTGTAAGCTTGGCCAACTGTCAAATTTTTCCAGAGGGGAAGTTTGTTAAATTCTAACAACTTTTGTGCTCCAGAGTCACATGGTTTGCCAGCTGAATCGACAAAATAGACTAGGTGGTCGTTTCGGAAATGGAATAATTCCTTAGTTGTGATACAATTAGCGATTTGAAATTCTGATATTTTCCTTTCCTCCGTTGGAGGGATCTCGTCTTCAGAAAGTTCTGAATTGAGAGAGCTGAAATCTGAATTTGTCAAATTATCGGAATTGGAATCGGTGGCGGATTTGGAGTGAGAGATAGGAGGTGCTTTGCGCTGGTTCGGGCCATTGAACGTTTTTGAGCCGACGGCTTTCTTAAATCGGGTGACGCGTGCGGGTCTTATTACATCGGCCTCCGTCTCGTTGTCACTACTCTCCTCGTAGTTCACGGCCTTGCGAGGTGGTCGTGTACGATGCTGAGACGCGGGGCGTGCGTCGGCTCTCTCGAGAGCAGGCGCATCGGCACTTGACGCACTAACGTCATCGAGCGTTTCGTTTGCTTGTATTATTGTATCCGGATCGAATAGTACAGTCTCCCTTGCCTGAGCACGGGTGACTACATTAATTTTTTTGGATTCCGGAAATGGATGGATTTCGACCCGTGTCGTGATTTGAATGGGATTTGGACCTTCTTCTTCACTGCTACTGGATTTCGTTTTTGAACGAATTATCACCTGTGGCGCGTTTTTGAATTTTTGTATTTTTTTGTGTTTGCAATGGGCGGCTATTTTGGATTCTTCTAATTGTTCAATTGGATTACGCGACAATGCGTCAGCGTTTGAATTTAGTGTGCCCGGTTTGTATACGACATCGTAATCGTATTCGGACAGCTTGAGTCGCCATTTAAGAACGCGTGCGTTCGCGTCTTTGGCGGTCTTGAACAAAATCAAAGGTTTGTGATCAGTTACAAGCGCGAATTTCCTACCATAGATGTACGGTCGGAAGGCTTTTACGCTATGAATGGTTGCCATTGCTTCTTTATCGTACGTGTCGTACCGAAGGGACGCTCCTCGCAGTACGCACGACGGATAAGCTATCGGTTTGTCTTTTCCTATTTCTCCTTGTGTTAAGACTCCGCCTAAGGCGTAGCCAGAAGCATCCGTTGTTATAATAAACGGTTTTTCGAAATCGGAGTATTGGAGAATAGGAGCTTCGCATAATTTATCCCTTAGGATATCGAAAGCTTTTTGCTCTTCGTCAGTCCCCATTTAAAGTCAACCTTGTCCTCTAAGAGGCGCGATTTTGGAGAAGTCTTTGATGAACCTACGATAGTAATCGGTTAGGCCCAGGAATTGGCGAATATTTTTGACATCTTTGGGTAGAAGGAAATCTTTGACGGCTGAGAGTTTGCTCGGGTCTGGTTTAGGTCCGTCTTTACCGATTATGTGCCCTAGGTACCGGACATCTGTTCTGAGAAATTCGCATTTATCCGGTTGTAGTTGGAGATTGGCTTTGCGCAATCGTTCCATCAGTTCGTGAATCTTTTTACCGTGCTCCTTTAGGTCTCTGGCATATACTACGATATCGTCGAAATAAACAAAGAGGGATACTCCTTGGAGTCCACTCAATACGATATCCATTAAGCGCTGGAAGGTTGCCGGGGCATTTTTAAGCCCGAATGGCATTTTTGAAAACTCGTAGTGCCCATGTGGGGTAGAAAAAGTGGCTTTCGATTTATCTTCATAATTCATTTCGATCTGGTGGAAACCGGATGCTAAATCAAACACTGAAAAATAATTCGCGCGTCCCAACTGATCCAGAATATCTGTGATGTTGGGTAGCGGATATGAGTCACCGATTGTTTTTTCGTTCAAAGCACGAAAGTCAATTACCATTCACCAACGTTTATTACCGTTAGAGCCTGGTTTTTTCGGGACTATCCAGACGGGACTGTTGTTTGGAGATTCCGGGTGGCTTATGATTTTTGTTTCTAGTAACTCGTCCACTTGACGCTGGACTTCGCCCTTGAGCGCTTGGGGGAAGCGATACTGCTTAGTGTTTATCGGCAGGTCGTTGACCGTCGGTATCTTATGTCGAAGCACATGTGTGGCTTCTAGAGGTTCGCCCTTTACATGGAATCTGTCTGAATATTGTTCGATTATTTTTTCAACATGTTCTAATTCGGTTTTTGCAAGGTGGTCGAGTCGCAAGAGACTTTTTATTATTTTTGAGCGCTCTGAATTCGTTTTCTTTATACGCGATGTTGAATCAGAGGTAGGAACGCAGATCACGTTTTGACTCGATTTTTGACTTTTATTTCGATTTGTTTCATAGTTAAACCGTTCGTTACGATTGACCTCGATTTTTGAGTTTTCGATCGATTTCAGTTTTGTATTTTTCGCGTTTTTATTTCTGTCTGCTTTTGATTTTTGGCCCGGAATTTGACTGAAGTTTTTATTTTGATTGATGTTGATTCTCGTTCTTTCCTCGCTACAAAACTTGTTATTTGATTCGACATTTGCCATCGAAATTTTGGAATTGGCCACTTTCGGGCTCTGGATCGGCGCAATCATCGTGCAATTTACGCTTGGATTAGGAGGGTCACGAGGGATTGAACGAGAATTTGAAACTGTCGTACAGTCTAAACTGGGAGTATTTTCTGACAGGTCTTCGATAGCGTCGAATTCCTGCAGCTCCACAACTGGGACGATGAGTTTGACAGCGTCATTTGTGGTATTATGAACCTTCAGATGTGCCTTTCCGTCGACGTTTGTCACCAGGCATTCGCCGGCGTATACACCTTGACGGATTTTCAAAGGCGAGAGGTATCCCTCTTTTATTATGCTGTCTTTTACCTTCACGAAGAAGGGAGTTTCCGAATGCGCGGGGATTTCTATCACCTCGTCGGGTTCTCGACTCGACTTGGTTTCATAAAAATATGAAGATCCCAGCAGACCGGGATAGGGAAGCGGCACATTGTCGGGTATAATGTGAAATAGCGATTCGAAGTCGAATACGCAAAGTAGCTCCCTAGTCCAAAGACCGGTAATTCGGATATGCCTGTTAATTTAATGACATCTTCTTCGTTGATGTCTACCATATTTTTTGTATATGCCTTTTTTTATTAAGTTTGGGATGGCACCGCTGTCTAATAGCATCGAAATTGCCCCTTTTTCCGGTAGTGCTCCGATACACACCGAGGGCAATGTCTTGAAATTCTCCGATTTTATTGCGTAGGTCGGATACTTTCATTCGGCTCTCCGAGAGAGACGGCATTCGCTTGACGCGTTTGAGTGGGCGGGCCGCTCGGTCCGTCTGTCCGAGGGGCACTCGGTCCGTTTCCCGACTGGTTACGTGAATTATTATAATCGCGAGCACGGCAGTTTTCGATAGTGTGCCTGACCTTTTTGCAATGCCGACAGGATGGCAGATTAGAATTCGGGGATTGTTTCGAAATTTAAAACATCGATCCGCGGTGTGACCCTGCTTATAACAGAGTGGGCATTGAGGACCGGGCGAGCGGTGTGATTGATTGCCGGAAAAATTCGAAGATTTTTGGTTAACGTAGCAATTTTTCGCGATGTGACCGGGTTTATCGCAAATTTGACACGTGACCGATTTTTGAGCGACTTGATTATTTCCACATTGATCAGCTTTGTGACCTTTACCGTTGCATTTTAGGTATGTGATTGGCGCAAATCGGCAAGCTTCGCTCGAATGATCGTCCTTTTTACAGATGTTACAGGTTTTTACCGATTTGTTCGGAACGGATCTCATAGAGGACGAGAAAAGTTCCTTACGGGCTTCGAGGTCGCGTTCGATTTCGATCGCATGATCTATAGCGGTCGAGATATCGTCGCACCGAGGGAGACGCTGTTCTATCTCCAGTCTCAGCCCGCGTTTGAAACACGAGAGGAAATAGCCGTCTAATGTTTTTCTGTGAGCGGCACTTTCCGTGTCGTTTTGGGATGCTGGTTGAGCGTCGAGTATTTCCCTAGCTTTGTCCCTAATTGCAGTGGAAAAATCTATTACGGTTTCACTGCTTCCTTGAAAAATGTGACTGAGTTCTCCCAACAGTTGTACCTCGTTTTTATTCGGAGCATATAGTTTCTTTGAGAATTTCAAAAGAGATTCTACCGTTTCGAATGTGCACGACCGGATGACCTTCTTAGCCTGACCCTTTAGTTTGTTTCGAATTACTCTCACAAACCGTGCTTTGGATCCGGCTACAAGAGCTGAGAAGGAGCTACCTTTCCCGTCAAAATCCGGGACCATTTCGATAGCTTCCCTTAAAGATACGTAAGCAAGTGACTGCTTGGTACCTAGCGCCATGTCTGTTTTATTTTCGTTATCGATTTTTTGAGTTAGTTCCAATTTGTTTACTGGTCGTTTCTTAGGTTCGAGGCCGGGTAGCAATTGAGCGTCAGAGCTCCTCAAAGAATAACCCGATCGTTCACCTAAGTCGTCGGTGATATTTAAATTCAATGAACTAGCTGATGATTCGTCCCCGGACATTGGATCAATCGGCACATTTCCCTTTTTAAAATCCCGGACGAGCCCCCAAAAATTAATATGCCACGTCGGGAAGGGACGTGGGCATATATTTTTTTGATTCCCTCCTTTTTTTGCCTACGACAAGCGCAATAGCACGGGATGAGGGTAAAAAGAGGTAGTGCTTGGAATGAGTTGAAATTATGAAATCATGCAGTGATTTGGAATCGAGAAATAATCCGACAAATTTGTACAAACTTAACTAAAGGTTTATTAGAACTAAGTGATTGGATTAATAAAGTTACTTATACAAAAAAATGACAATAAAAATAACTGTGAAGTCGGGGGAACAATCGGATTGACATAAAATGAAATTTGTAGCTTACATTGGTCGCTATGTTCCTGGGTGGATCCGTGTGTAGGTACGCTCGCTCGCGAGGATATCGGTTGTCGCTCGCAGATAAGGGCCTAGTTGACGGATGACACGCTTAGCGTTCGATAAGCGGTCACCAGCACCAGAGTTTTGGGGTGCTGAGAGTATTTATGTATATACGCATAGTAAACAGCACTCGACTACCTTACGCACTCGAGGCCGCGAGACTCGACTAAACGTTTATACGACACTTCGGTCAAAACCCGAAGATGTATAATATTCGAAACTCTATGATACCGGTACTACACTTCGAACTCTGTCAGAACAAGATTAAGAAGTGAAGTTAATTCGATGGATGATTTTGCGAGACTACGATCTGATTGCAACAGAATCGGTTGGAATACTGATCTGAACGCGATGGAAAATGTCGGAAGACTGTTCTCCATGAGTGGTGATGGAACACACTTCTACGAGCGATGATGGAACACCGCCTTGATGATTTTCTTCTTCCAGGATGTAGGAAAAATTGGGATGCTGAGGTGGTGGGAGAAGAAAACTCTGGAAAAGTGCACTTTTGGTGGTGCATTCTTTTTGGATTGGTGGAAAAGGCATTAAATATAGGTCTCTTCGGTTGATTGGTCGAAAATAGCGAGTGGGAGCAGGACTCAGGCTCGTCGCTCTATTTCCAGGAATTGGAGCTGCGCTTCTTTATCTGGAGCGCGGAAAAATATAGAGAGGAAAAAGGGCTTTGTCGGCGGGAAGAACGCACGCTCGAGGTGGGGCTTGTTGACCGAGGCCCGCGAGTCCACGTGGGAAATATCAATGCAGTTTTATGACCGGGTCAACTTCCAGGATCGGAGGATTTTCTTCTAGCGAGTGTATATTTTAAGAGTTTGGACATTTTTCTCTCTTGGCTGGTCGTTAGAATTCGGTATCGTCGCGTCCTTATATATTTACGTCTTTACGAATATCATCACGCATTTCGTGCGTGTCGCTTCACGTGTTCGTCATCCTTGTAATCCGAAGGTTTCCCTTGTATATTTTTGGTCTTAAGGACACTCTGCGATGCACTCGGACTCTGTTCGGATTACAACGAGACTGTTTGAAATTTTCCCGCTTGTATATTTGTTCTCGATATCGTTAAGACCGCTACTCTTTTGCGTGGGAAGGTACGCGAAACGCTTGGTTATATTATTATCGATAGGCTACATTTTCGCCGTGGTAGCCCTAATTCTAAAGAAAAATATTCAGATCCGTCGAAAAATAAGAATGCCGCTATCGTGCGTATTAGGCTTAAAAATACATTGTATGCAATTGGTCGTGACGTGACATGGTCAGTATATTTAAAGGGCATTGTTCGCGTAGTTGCACAAGAAAATACACGCAATATGTCACAACACCCCCCCCCCCCCCCCCCCCCCGGCGTGATCAATCGTAATGTTATCCACCCTCTATTTGAGCCACACGTGATTAAGGCGGGATTCTACTTTGAAACCATGAAAAAAACGCTATTTTCGTGAATTTTTTCTGAGAATACTATTAAAGATATCGATATGGGGTTTAAACTGTTCAATAAATAAACTCTTTAAGTACAAAAAAAAAAATTTTAAATGTATTTTATTCATTTTTTGTACACGTAAAATATGTTTAAAGCCAACGCCTCGAAAAGCAGGTAGCGTTGCCGTGGTCGTGAAATCTTCCCGACGGATGGTCTGAAACAAAAAAATCAAATAGTTTCATGTTCAGTATGTCTTCAGGAACCGACCTAACTAGAATATTTTATATACGTGTAAAATTAACAAAATGGCGGCTAAAATACGAAAAAAAAATGCGTTTTTTTCGGTCTTTTTTTGCAATAAAAAAATAGTTCTAATCAAAATTTTAAGTTGATTGTAGTTAGGTCGGTTGGTACACATATATAGAATATGTGTTCCAAATTTCATAAGGATCGGTTCAGTACTTTTTGAGTTATCACGACCACGGTACTTGAAAATGTCGTTTCGAGAAAAACGCGTTTAAAGTTTTGGTGAGTGATAAATCGTAGAAAAAATTATCTTACCCTCAATCAGCGATGCCTGGGCCATATAATATGCCTTCGACGTGTTCCAGGTGGGTGTTTTCATCCAATTTAGCCTTTTCAAAGTTTCAAAGTAGAATCCTGCCTTAATGGACGACCCCTTATCAATTTGCAATTTTTTTCCATTGTTTAATGTATTCGTTTTTGCTTTTTCAGACTGCTATGTCGACCGCTTGCAAAATGAGCAAGGCCTGACACGTTGTGAGTTCAAAAAGGCCATATCGCTGTTCGGTCGTGCCATATCCGAGAAAATAAATTATCTCAACAAAAAACAGTAACGGATCGTTCACGAAAAAGAAAGTGGCCGTTTAAAAAATAACATTGTGGCAGGTGCATGATAATCAAGATGACCAATAAAGAGTTGACTGTTGATAACAGGTCAACAACTGCGAAAGCGTGTTGAAGTTAGTTTAACCTAGTTGAAGCGTGTTGAAATTAGTTTAAGGCAGAATACCACTGTGACCCCCTGTTTTTTTTTCCATTTTTCAAGAATTTTTTTTTGTGGGAAAAAAAAGATATTCGAAATTTTTTTTTGTTTTGTTTCTTGTTTATTGAAAATACATAAAAAAAATTTTCAAATTTTTCACGCCCCATGGTGACGCTGGGGAAGCTCCCGCGTCAGGTACTGTTGCCTCTGCAGTGGTTCGCGGCACGCAGCAGAACTCTCTTCAAAGTCGATCTGAAAAAAATTACCGAGTGTTTTCGTTAATAATATGATATTTCGAAAAGAAGTACACAGGGATGTGAAAAAATATTGCCTTAAAAAAATAGGCACGCTTTTGAAATTAAAGGACGATTTTCGAGCAAAATTTCTCGTCGAAAATAGGCTATAACTTTTTTTATTATTGAGATATCGAAAAAATCCTATGTACTTCTTTAAATAATCTAGTTTTATTGATGCAGTCCAAATTTGAAGTCGATCGGATAAAAATTGCTCGAGTTCTGCTGCGTGCCGCACTCAAAAAAGTAGTTTTGAGAAAAACGCGTTCAAAGTTTTAGGTTTGTTAATTTATGCGATAAATTGGAAAAAAAAATGTTTACCTTTGATCAGCGATGCCGGCACCATATAGCTGGCCTTCAAGAAGCAAATCATTGTCCCTAGCATATTTTCTCGAACTTGTCGAGGCCCTTCTTGCCTCTTTTGCAGCGTCTGTGTGCGAGCGCTCTGCCAGCTCGATCCGCGCTGCGTCGGTTTCAACGCAAAAATTGAAACAATTTGGGCCGATAGTTATCCCCAACGTCTCCAAAACTTTCATGAGGCTTCTCAGGCCATGATTCAATAATAATACCGCGATATCAGCTGCAATATCGACGATTTTTTTGCTCCCGGACTGACACTTCGGGGCTATTGCCCAAAATGATTTGTTGTAGCTTTCGTTGTTGTTTTGCGTGAAGCCGCCCAAACAACGCTGCAGCAAATCGTCTCTGCTCAAATTTTCGAAGACTGGCGTAATTGCCTCCAATACTTCCTCAGGAAAAGGCGGCTTATGGCGATATTCAGAAATATTACCGCTTGCGACCGCCCGCTGCCACGAACACCACGACTCGGCTCCCTCCGGGCAATCGTCATGTTGTGGCTCACTATCTGCGGATATTTTATGTTTGATAGTTGCCCAAATTGCCTTCCTCATTTTTTCAACATTATCGCTGTCCCTCCGAATAGCCAAGCCGTAATATGTGCTCAACTCGTCAATCAATTTTCCGGTGAGCTTTCCTCTGCCAGACAATCCTTTTTGTTTTTTCACGATTTCGCGGAGGCGCGTCCCCATACGATTTTGGACATGATCGATGCACTCTTTTTTTTTATCTCGAAACTGTCGTATGGAACGCTATTCGATATGCCCAGAAACGTTTTAGATTCGCCGTCACGAATATAATATTTATATTTTATGCCATAGAGCTCTTCAGACCGTTGAAACATTTCGACAGCTGAGTCGACTTCCATTTTTCCTGAGGAGCCGCTATGGTTCGCCTGGCACTCATCGTCGTGGGTACTTTTCCATTCCCAGTACTTCGCGGCGCTTTCTTTTTTTCCCAATGCTCGCAAGCTTTGCAATATTTTGATTTCACCATAACGTCAATCACTTTTTTAGTGTACCAGCCGATTAGCGATGTTATGCTGAAAAGCGAGCTGAAACCGCGCTTACGCCACGATCCGTCGCTTGAAACGATAATTCCGTCCTCCACCCCATTTTCCAACGAAATTGTCTCCTCCTCAAGTGCAGCCTTTTGTTTGCTCACTGTGCTCACAGCTTTAGTGGCAATCGAAATAGAATTTAAGATTCGATCGTAGAAAGACTGAAATATGGGGCGCGGTAGGTCCATAAATGCACAAAACTTCATCAGGCCATTCAAACCGACGCCAAGAAGACGCATACTGAATACGATCCGACGATTTATTTCGTATGCATTGTCAATCATAGGACACGAATTGATTTGCACTTTTTCACAATGGCCGCAATCGACCTCGATTTTGAATCCTAGGCCGCGCAAACTTTTTTCAGTAAACTTTATATCGCGATCACACACTTTGCACTTCACTAACGACGATATAATGTTCAATGCATTGACGAGGTGTACTATACGATAACCGAAGTCGTTAGTAACACCGACCTTTAAATCGTCCGACGATTTTAACATTTTCGCCGACGTGCTCACATACTCTGCAGAACTATTTTCGGAGCTATAACAGTTCGGAGGTTTTCGATTCGAGATTTTCGTTCGATTCCTCGTCACATAGCTCCGTTTTGTTCCCTTTTTCTCCGCATACACTTTGGGATTATCCATTTCGATGTGCAAAGAATAATTCAGAGCGTTCGATATTTGTAAACGAAACGATTCGGAGTGTTTAGACACGAGTAACGTCGCTTCTATTCGCAAACTGACGCTATGACGCTATCCCTATACCTGCCTTGAAAATGTTTCAATTATCGCCACCTATGGCTTTTTTCGAAACTATATTTATAACAATAGCCGGTTTTTGTGAAGGGAGACAAAAGAATACCTGGGAAAGACCCGCAGGACCTGGAAAAGGCCCGATATACCTGCCGACCCTGAGGCGCTCAGCTGCGCGGGACCCCGAGCGTCACGGAGCGCTGCACCGCTCCACAAATCATTCAATATCTTGATTTTTTGAAGCCGTCACAGTGGTGTTGTCCCTTAAGTTACTTAAAGCGTGTTACTTTTGTTACAATCAAGATAAATATAACTGCAAAAACCAATTTTCAATTTTGCCTTTTCTCATTTTTGACATTAGTAACCCGTACGGGTTCCCTGTACGAAAACATCACGTGGGATCCCGTATGAGAATCCATACGGGACACCACGTGGGATCCCGTATGGGATCCCGTACAGGAACCCGTACGGGTTATCACATGGGATCCCGTACGGGTTCCCATACAGGTTCCTGTGTGGGAATTTGCAGCAGGGACTCTCCGGAAAATATCGCATATTTGAAAGAAAAAAGCGATGTTCAAAATCTGCCGTTGTGTAGTAGATGTTGAGAGTCATATAACTTTCCACGCTTCGTGAGGTTCAGCCATCCGTTGTCAATGCTATGGAATGAACGCCTATAAAAAAGTATCACATCAATTAAATAAAAAATAAAAAGTTCGAAAAATAATCATACATAGTTTTTCAAATAGGATTTCCATTTTATATTCATATAAAATAAGACCTGACCTTTGACGAAATCGCTTTGAATCGTATCGGAAACCCGAAGCCGTTCCACATCGTACATTTTCGGAATCTCGCCCCGAGAGATGTCGTTCGGCTAGGAATGACATAACGTGGCCCCGTCGCTTTTATTACGTTTTTGAAGCCGGCATCTTCAACGATACTATAGGCTTGTAGATCGCGTGCCATCATTTGAGCTATAGCATTCGTGATTTTTTTTTTATTTGGTGGAATTACGATCCAACGGTCTCTGTTCAGCGAATGCTTTTTCGATGGTAGTCTCCTTTTCACCGTGCATGGAAATAGAACGCGTCGTTTGCATCATCTGAAATTTTTTCGATTCGGTAGGGTGCTTGTTCAAGTGCCGTGCCATCCAAAAAGTATTGCCCGCCTTCTTCTGAACAATCGTCTTGCAAACGTTGCATTTTGCCGCTAATGATATAACAAAAAAATTATAGAAAAGTCTGTATTTACTTGACGGGAAATAATTTTCAAAAACAAAAGCAGGCGTTTAAACAAAAATCAAGCCTGATCGAATGACAATAAAAAATACAGGAAAGCAGACATCCCTTGCATTTTGAAATCTAATAAAAACAAAACAATCAGAATTCCAATTCGTAAAATTAATCAAGGACCCTTCTACAACTGTTCTCATTTGTTAGGGAACCTGTTTTAACTATTCCAGCATGTATTGCGCAATGTTTTAATTTTATAATACATATAAAATAGAGCTTGCACGCTTGGATTAGGCGACCAGGATTCGTCGACACAATAATGTAAAATAATAATCACCAGCGAAAAAAGTAAACTGCATACAGGAAGGGAATGAAATTAGATATTGCAATAAGAAAGAGGCAATAAGTATTAGGTTGGTAGGTTACACATTCTGAATTGTCATCTTCATTCTCGAATGAAGTGTATTAAATTGTTAAATAATCAGATACAATCTAATTAAAACTATCACACAATTTGTAATAAACGCAAAAGCACATGCACGAGATCCAACGGACAGCAATTGAATGAGCCAAAATCGCCATAATGACACACACGCACATGCACGATCGCACGCACGGTCGCGCGCTCACACACACACACACGCCTTCGGTAATTTTCCACTAATAATTAAGGTCTAACTGATTATATTAAATAGCAAAGATAAAGTGACAGAGGAGGGAGTTGAAAAGGATGAATTAGAAGTTCATAAAAAAGTACACTTTAAAAATTACCTACAATCCCTACGCAAAAGTTTCGTGTATACATGGATTATTGTAAAGAAGATGCTAATTGAATGAATGTAACTACAATTTGTCTACGTATAATAATTTGAAACAATAATTGATTTGAGCATTTTTTTCTGTTGATAAAACTCAACTTACCTGCCGAGCCAACCGCGACGAAAAATCCCATACAGAACTCCTTTTCTTAAGGTAGTACTAGCGGATTGAGTAGTCAACAGAAAATCTGTAAATTTTCGAATCTGAAAAAAAGCAAAATATAATACATTTAGGTACAATAATAACCATAATACGGAAATGATTGATTTGGGAAGTATATGTGATAGCTGTGTGTACTATATTATGAAAAGAGAAGTATTAAAATAGCAATCAGATCATCAGATTAGACTTCAGTTGTCTCACCGGCCGCCATTTAATATTTTTGGCAATATTCTATCCCCGGCTCGAGAACCCGGGATAGGTATTTTTGGGATCGTTGCGAAATTAAGAGTTGGAACTCAAGTTCGTTGAATAGGAATATAAGTTTATTACTGGGCTGGTCTTATAATTGAATTTACACTGTGTCGGTCGTACCTTAGGACCGAACCGTTCAAAAGCCAACCAAGGACTGACTACTCCCGGGTAACTTCTCTTAATTGTCGACTCTGATTGTCGCAATTTGCGCTAGACCGAACATCACCCAAAGCTTCGTCAGGACGTGTTGCAAAGTGTCTTTTTTGACGTTTCCATTTTGGCAAAAGTGTGACTCTTTCGCAAGGAGGATGCGAAACGGTCTGGAATGCCGTTTCGCAAATACTTTCTCGACCGTTCGTTCGTATCGTTGTATTGCGTAAATTAGCGGATACAACATCCCTCCCCCTTAAGGGATCAAATTCCTCCTGGGATTTGTTTTAATGTTCGGTCCTCCGGTTTACACATTTCTATTTCTATTTTCCCATGTGATTATCCTAGATATATCTATCGTTATTTTTTCTTAAAAAAACTGTGTGTGTGGCAACTCCAAACGCGTAGGAAGTGAATACTTCGCGTGTATTTTTATTGATCACTCATTTATAAAAAAAAAAAAATTTTGACCACTCTCATATTGCCTAGTGTTTCATTTTTTTAACAAGTTTTTTTTCTTCAATTTTCACAATATTTTCTTATATTTTCACATATAACTATCTACAACAATATATCTTTTACAATTACTTACAACAACAATATATTTACACTTATTTACAACATATTACAATACAGTTTTTACAATTTATTTACAAAATGTTTCACAGTCGACTATAGTTGTTTGCTTTACAAATCTAAGGTGGTTATAAGCGAATTGTGATAGCTAAAATATGACACGAAATGTTTCAATGTTACGCCAGATAAATTTCTAACGAAAACGGCGTCGATAGTCGTCACATCTTTAGTAGTAGGGTCATTTCTGCCGTTTATCATACGCAAAGAAAAATTGTCCTCAAGAAACGTTAGCAATGGTTCAGCCTCTGGTAATGAAAAATTTACATTGAAATACTCTTCGGATTCAATTTGCTCTTTCGAGACTTGTGCTCCAGCCCCAATGAATTTAAAAGCGATCGTTAACGATGAAGAGACACGAATTCTCATATTCTTTGCAGCCGCATAGAGCAAGTGCCGAGGTGTAACACCACGTCGATCAGTTCGTCTTATCTCGCTCGATGCAATTGATAAGGAGTTGCCACAAAGCCGGCTCTGAATGTCCGCATTTGACCAAGATATATACCCGGCAATGATAAATCTTCTGCGTAATCATCCATCAACAAACTTATTGGAACATTGTTTTCTCCCGGTGCAAATCGCAAATATCTATCCTCATCCCACAATAATGTTTGCTGTTGGGCGACAAGGCGATCATCGATTAATATTTCTTCACTGACCTCAACGTTGAGCATATCACCATCCGTAACCGGGGCTGCGAGAAACGCCGGATCGATGGTGATAGCGTTATAGAGTAGGGTTGTGCTGAGGAAAGTCAACCACTCGCGAACAGTTATTTTGTTAACTAGTCCTTGGATGTAACTAGACTTGTGGATTTTTCTCTTTTTGATGTGGACGTTGACACTGGAATCCTCTCCGAAATCACGAGGCAAACGACTGGCCATCGTATTGACATTCACCGGAACATTAATGACCTGGCCGAAGATTCCAAACCGCCCATTGATGTGTCTCAATCGTCTTATCTCCATGAACGGAATTCTTGGCGAAATCAAACGTTCAGTGATAATATCGAGAGGAGGCAGATGGTCCGGCAGCGGTGGATATTTGAACCCGTTATAGGTGGCGAAAGTCGGTATTTTGTTTGCTCGTAAGCTGCAAGCACATGCTGAACAGAGCATAATATTCTCTGCTGCGATCCCAGATACAAGTGTATCGAGTAAATATTGATCAATACCTGGAGGCAAAGACTTTAAATCATATCGAAACCATAACCTATCGCATATAGAACACGAAAACCCAAATGGATTGTTCGTAAATTTCGTTTTGAAATAGTCGTGGGCACGTTTATGGCGATTGAACAGTGTATATGGCAATCGCGGCTCCTCTTGAATATTTTCAGCGGCAATCTCGATTACGCGTTGTTGACCATTATCGCCTTCCTGCGAAGCATTAAAAGATGAAGACGGTAATGATTGTGCATCGGCAAAGGGTATATTCGGTTTTGTATTAATACTCACAAGCTCGCTCCTTTCTGAGTTTCGATGAGCTGTAAACCGTTGCTTACGATTGGCAATCTGATGCGGCAAGTCCTCTTTTTCAGCCCGGTTATTAGCGGTTTCCAATTGTTTTCTTGCTCGATATTTACGTTGGTATTCCACAGCTGCTTGCCGTCGTTGCTCTGGTTGAACGGAATCCTGACGAACCGTACACTCACGCTGGTGCTCTGCATTCATTGTTGTTTATCTCACAACCCGCGATGTTGAAGGAACGGCATCGACCCATTGTTCAGTACTCGTATGCGTTATATCCGATGATGGAGGATTAGCAGGAACTGAAATGAGAGTCTAATTAAAAAATTGTAATAAAGAATAGTTTTGAAAATGTTATTAAATGTCTCTGTAATTTTGTTAGGGAACCTTTTGTTAATTTTATTTCACGTTTATTTTTTAATAATTATAATTCATTTTTTTCAATTTTATTAATTGATTTATATTTTTATTAATTTTATTTATTAATTTTTATGTGGTTAATTTGATCTCATTAATGATCAAGTTTATAATTATTTATGATTTTGGTGTTATTTATTATTTATTTTTATTTATTAATTTTTTTCATTTCATGGTATTAATCATTAATATTATTATTGTTATCAATTTTGATTACTTTTATTTATACATTTTTATTTTTTAAGTTTTCATTTATTGATAAACTTTATTATTATTAATATTAATTTCGAATAATTTTATTATTATTTTAATTGAGATTGATTTTGTTCTTATTTTTATTACTGTTATTTATGAATTTTTATTTATTTTTTGTTTAGCTTTATTAATCATTAATTTTATTATTCAATTTAATTTATATTCATTTTATTATTATTATGAATTTTCATTGTTTCAATTTTATTTTGTAAATTTCATTATATTTGATTCATTATTGCTTTTATTAATTATTCATTTTATTAATTTCTATTTTATTAACTGTGAATGTCAATTTAAAAAAAAATATTTTTTTATATTATGGATAGTTAATTTTTAGTTTTACTTCTTGGTGAATTTTTTTATTGTTTATATTTTTCAATTTTATCAATTTTAATTCTTAGCTCTGAGCAAATTCATTAACTCGAAGCCCTCCAGAGAGCCCACGGAGCGCCTTCGGTGAGCTCCATAGGCTTTCCGACGGGCTCCGAGGAAATTAATTTACTCCAAAGGGCTTCGAGGAAATCAATTTACTCCTACGGAACCTCTTCGACGAGCTCCGTAGGCTCTCGGGAGGGCTCAGAGGGAATCAATTTACTCCTACGGAACGTCTTCGACGAGCTCCCCAGGCTCTCCGGAGGGCTCCGAACGTCATCATAATAAATCATAAATCTGCACTTTTTATCTTCAAATAAATTTTTTTTAAAAGAGCAAATTTACTTACCGCTCGGCAAGTTGGCTTTTTGTTGCAGTTCACGTTCCAATTTCTTTTTCGCTCTATAGTTCCGTTGATATTCAACAACATTCTCCTTTCTTTCTGCCTCGGACCGAATTGAAGCCTGACGGGCTCTGTAATTCCGCTGATATTCTGCATTTGTTTTCCTTTTTTTCGTAGGTATCTCCGGTGGCAAAAGTCCAGCGTTGGCACGTTCCATGCCCGGAGGACCATCGACTGAACCTGAATAAATGAACAGCATAATTTAATTTTTCTTTCTTCAAAATTTTTCTTTTTTTCCTTATTTTTTTTCTGAAATTTCATTTATTTATTGTGTTTATTTTTTTTATTCTGTAAATTTATAATTTTAAATCTATGCAAGCAAAGCAAATCATTCACTTCAAAACAGCAAGGGAAAATGAATGAGACATACCTTCTTCGCGTCCTTCTGAAGCTTCAAGCGTGTCACGACCGTTGTCGGCCATGTCTAACCTCCGTAGACGAAGATTGGATGATATTCACAAAAATTGTTCTTTTATTTCACAGAAACGCCAATGAAGGGCTTATCACACAGAACAGCACAATTCACTTTTTAATTCAACAAACTATTCACGTCAATTTTATTTTATTTTATAGTGGTATGTTGATGTCAATGTAGTAATTTCGCGTTCGGCTCTCCCGCGTGGGTAAATTCCATCTAACGCATGGTGACGCCACGCTTTCGTCGGCCGACGCGTAACCGACTTCCGCGCTTGCGTCGACAAGAGAGAAGGAGATACTCCCTGCCGCGCGCTCGAGCAAGAGCGAGTGAGAGCGAAGTGTTGAACGAGAGAAAATGACGCTCTCTTTCGCCAACGCGAGAGGAAGTATCACGCTGACTCGCTCACACTTCACTCTCATTGGCTCTCGCTCCCGCGAGAAGGAGTGATACTCCCTCTCGCTCGGACATCAGACTCCCGCTACCTTCTTCGATTCTTCCATTCTCTTGTCCAGTTTAACATACGCGGTGAGGGAGAGAGAGCATATCGCTCTCTCGCTTACACCTCCGTCTTTTTCTATCTTCTTCATTCCTCCATTCTCCTATCCGGTTTAACGTACGCGCGACTATCCGCTGTCGCTTAAGAAGTATTCACTTCAAACAATTTTTTTTTTCTCCAGACGGCACGGGTTCCCAGTGGAGGTGCTCATCCTCTAAGGGGTGGTGGCGGCGGCTCTTCGTCCAGCACACCGTCGGTGTTCGCCGCCGTCGCGCCAGGGTCCGGGCCAACCTTGTGAAAATTTGGGCCGAGGATCCGGACAGCTTGTAGGCCATGGAGTGGGGCTTGGAGCCCGCCGACTTATTCGGCTTGTGTCGGCTGTTCTACGACAGCCCGGAAGAGGGTTGGTGGATCAGCCGCCCCACCATGTGGTGGCTGCACGCCCTCTTCCCCTCCCCTCTGGGGTTGAAACCGGACCCCATTTGGGTGTTCGGTTAACCGCCTTTTCCCTCTGGTAACTTTGGGTTACGAAAAATGTAACAATATATAGTCTTTTTCCACATATATTTCTGTGTTTATTTTATTTTTTCCTTCCCCTTTTCAGGGCGTATTACGGGCGAGCCTTTCTGGCCTCTCTTAATTAAAATTGAACTCCCCTTTTTTTTTATGACAGGCCTTTCGTGCGGTCGAGCCGCGGGCCCCTCCTGTCTCCGCGCCCACCCACTGGCCATCGAGACAGGTAGTGGGTGATATATTTCTTTATGCGATTCACGTGTACGCGTGCTTCCTCGCGTCCGCGGCCGATACGGTAGGTCTCACCTGCCTCTCGGCTTCGGACCGTGTAAGGCCCTACCCACTTCGGGGTGACCTTGGCCGATCTGCCCCTCCTCACGGTCCACAGTGGGGCAGAATCCCAAAAAGCTGGCCAAAAGTCAAATTTTTGAGTTGTATATATTCGTCTATATATGTTCAGATCTTGTTTACTGATAGTCCTAGGACGAAATTCCGGACCGGGCAGGTTTATACCTGCTCTAGGGTCGCCTCGACATCAGTCGAAATTCAGCCGCCGTTCGGTACGCATTAACCAAGCGTACGCGTCGAAAAATTCTTGCCTGTTTCGAAGTGCTGTGAAACGGACGAAACTGTCTCAATTTTAATTCTGCAAAATGGAAAAACTTTCTGAAGGTATGCAGAAAATATAATTATGCACAGTTATTGCTTATTTTATGTTTGAAATATCTAAATTTTGCAACAAGTAAACATAAAAAATTATACATTTTTTTTCGAAAATCGATTTTCTAAAGTAGTTTAAAAAATGTCTTCGCGAGTCTCGACCTTGTTTCAACAAGAAACTGATAGTGTACAGTACTAAATATAATATACTAAAAAACTGGCTGCTCAGGAGTGCTCAACGAATAGTTAGACTAATTTTTAGGGAGAAATACGTGGCGCGACATTAACGGACGTGTGAATGTAATCCATTGATTATTACGTTACAGCGCGTTGGTATATTTTCTGTCTATTAACATTGTTCGGGAATCAGCATTCCCTCGGGACGGGATCTCGGGCTTTCAAAAGGCGCGGCAACGATCGAGGAGACACGGTCGACGAGCGGCGGCGCCACGTGACGGGGCTCGCTCGGCGCGGCCCGCGACCCATGCGCGCGCGGACGATCTACGTCGCTCTCGGTCGATTGCCTCGCCTTGACCGTTCTGTTAATTTCTGGTGCTTGGAGCGAACACACGTGTCACGGGCTACACCCACCTCACTCTAAATTTTCCTCGGGCTTTTTTTCATCGGGTCCTTCCCAATAGACCGGAATCATTGGTACGGGATTGTTTTCCTTTCGGGACCATACGTTCGGGAATCCAAGTACCTTCACGTCGGTGCTCGCGTGAGATTTACGCCCTCACGGGAGAACCGGCATCGGGCACGTGGTCGGCGCCATCTTTTCTTCTCGGGACCGTTACACTTAAGTTTGAGCAATAAAGACATTACCTCACGAACTCCCACGCGTTTATTAATGATTTAACACCAACACCAGATACGCGGGTTACAACATTGGTCCTTCGAGCCGGATCTGGTGGCTCGTGAAAGTTTGTGCTTCGGGATTCAACACGTGGGCTTTAGGCTTCACGTGGTCGGAAGAGTCGGTCGGGAAAAGTGTAACGGGAACATTGTCGGTGAGACGTCGCAAGAGTTCGTGACTCTTCATCGAGCCACGCGGTGCGCGAAGCAGTGCCGGCTCTCGGGTCTCGCGGCCCTCGTGCGCGCTCGGGTTCGGGATCGGGACAGTGACGTAGCGAGCGGTGGTAGCCCTCGGGCCACGCGAGTACGAGTCCTGTGCAGTGACGTAGCGAGCGGTGGTAGCCCTCGGTCCACGCGGGTGCGTACTCTGTGCAGCGAAGTAGTTAGGCGCGGGCCCCTGTGACAATTTTCGGGATTGTTAGCGGGCCAAAATCGAGTGTCGAGTGTTCGCGATGGCCGATCAAAAGACCGAGCTCCGGGAGGAAGTTCCTGAGCCGGTCGACGCGGGTGTAAGCGCCTTACCGTCCGTCTCGGACGCTTCGACCTCGACCACGGCGGCGGCCTTGCAACTGCCGGGGGACGCCGCAACCAAGGTGCGCAAACAGCGCACACCCTCACCAACGGGAGAACGGGCGGGCAACCGGGCAACCTCACCGCGGCCGAACGCAACGGGTGCTTTCGCCCTGAAAATCGAGACGCAACGGGCTCGCGTCGCGCTCCTCGGGCACCTGTTGGAAAGGGCCATGGGCACGGACGCAGCCGAAGCTACCATGGCTCAGGTGGAGAGCATGCGGGAATCCGGGTTGGGAGTCTGGGAAAAGTTCGAGTCGGTCCACGAGGCTATAGGTGAGTCGTGTGACCTCGAGTTTTTGACATCAGACTACGTAACTGGAGATTGGTACTCCAAGGCGTTCAACACGTTCATCAAGGTGAACGAACGGCTCGGGATATTGCGGGAACAGGTGCAGCAAGCCGCTTCACCTACGACCAACGCCTCTGTCGGGAACACGGGCTCATTGGGAGGGGGCAGATCTCATTTGCCCAAGATCTCGCTCCCTACATTTACGGGCGCTTACACAGAGTGGTGTTCATTCCGGGACCTGTTCACCGCTTTCGTGCGGGAAAACACGGGCATTAGCGACGTCGAGCGGATACACTATCTGCGTACCTCAACATCGGGCGAGGCGGCGAAGTTAATAGCGAGTCTGGCCATCGAGGCCGACTCATTCGGGACGGCATGGGAAACGCTGCTGGAGCGTTATGAAAACAAGCGCATTTTGGTGTCAGCGCACCTGGGCAGCTTGCTGGACACCAAAACCATCGGGCCACGGTCCGCTCCGGACCTGCACGCACTCGTGCACTCGACCACCGAGGCGTGCAACTCCCTCAAAGCACTCGGCGCTCCCATAGAGCATTGGGACTGGGTACTGGTCTATGCGGTGTCGCGACGACTCGACACGGCGTCGCGCGAGGCATGGGAGATTTACATCGGCCAATCCCAGGAACCACCATCCTTCGCGAGCTTGCGCGCCTTCCTGGCGAGTCGGGCTTGGGCCTTGGAGGGAGCAGAAGCGGGACGACTCAGACCACCGGGCAATCCTTCATCGGGTAATGGGGCAAAGCCGTCATCACGGGCTACGGGCGCGCGGTCGTACGCCACCACCACAACTTCGGGCACCGCGTGCGGACAGTGTCAAGGGGGACACTTCATCGTGTCGTGCCCTCAGTTTCGTCAGATGACGAACGAGGCTCGTCGGGAAGCAGTATCAAAGCTGCGGCTTTGTTTCAATTGTTTCGGGAAACACAACGTCGGGTCTTGCCAGACGGCAGCAAGGTGCAAGGAGTGCGACCGGAAGCACCACACCATGATCCACGTCGGGTGGAGCAAATACGGGAACGGGTCAAACGCAGCGGGACCATCGGGAACTTCAACCACGGGCAAACAGGGCCATCATCCTCCTCGGAGACTCAACAATGAGGTGAGGCCGCATTAACGGGGGCAGCAGCGGGATCTTCACGGGCGGCGGTGCTGTTGGCGACGGGGTTGGCGCATCTGGCGCTGAGCAACGGGTCTTTACACAGCGTACGAATGCTTATCGACACCGGGTCAGAACTGTCGTTCATTTCCGACCAGCTCGTACGCCACCTCAGATTGCAACGGGAGTCGTCAACCATCAACATTACCGGGGTCGGGGGCACGAAATCGGGACACACACGCGGGATGGTCGGCTGTGACTTACGGTCACTCCACTCCCGCCACCAATTATCAACAAATGCACATATTTTGCTCAAGTTAATGCCTGTTCTTCCGTCCTTCTCTCTTCCTCATCGCCATTGGAGTCATTTTCAGGGTCTTACGCTAGCTGACCCGGAGTTCTTCGTACCACGAGAGGTCGATCTGATCTTGGGGGCCGACGCATACGGGAAGCTCGTCCTACCAGAGGTCAGACGAGGGCCTCCTGACACTCCAGTCGCTCAAAATACCATATTCGGGTGGGTTATTCTCGGGCCGGTTTCGGGCGCTCACTCTCTCTCTACTTTGGTTCACCACGCGGCGGTGGACAACGGCTTCCAGGAGTTGCAGGATCTCCTCTCGAAATTTTGGGTTCAGGAGGAGGTTCCTGAAGAAGCGGGCTCATCCCTCACGCCAGAGGAGCAAGAGTGTGAGACGCACTTTCTTTCCACGCATTCGCGGGACGAATCAGGTCGGTACATTGTTCGGTTACCTATCAAGTCGGGTTCACCTGAGCTGGGAAACTCGTATCGGGCAGCGGCGGCAAGCTTGCAGCGAATGCGTCGGAAGTTATTGCGGGATTCCGGCTATAGAAAACTCTACGAAGATTTTCTCGGGGAATATGAGTCGATGCAACATATGGTTCGGGCGCCAGCTGATTCACAGCCTCGGGACACGACTTATTATCTTCCACATCACGGGGTGTTGAAGGAAAGCAGCACATCAACAAAGTTACGGGTTGTCTTTAACGGGTCCGCGAAAACGGCTTCGGGTTTTTCGCTTAACGACATACTGCATACGGGGGCAAAACTACAATTAGACCTAACAGACGTGCTGCTTTGAGTTCGCCGACATCGGTACGTGTTTGCGACGGACATTACTAAGATGTTCCGGCAGATCCGGGTACATCGCGACGACTGGGACCTTCAACGCATCCTGTGGGACGACGGGCTCGGGAATGTCGTTCCTTATCAGCTGACTACGGTTACATACGGGACGAGGCCAGCGCCGTTTCTTGCAGTTCGGGTTTTGTTACAATTGGTAGCAGACGACGGGGAAAAGTATCCAAAGGCTGTCGCCCCTCTTACAAAGGGGCGCTATGTCGATGACATTTTCGGAGGCGCTGACAATCTCGGGAACTTAGCGACACAAGCGAGACATTTAATCGGGCTTTCCTCGGCGGGCGGCATGCCCTTAGCCAAGTGGCAATGCAACAAACCGGGTTTCTGCGACAAGATCGGCGTAGCGTCGAGTTCTGACTCGTCTCGGGTGATAGAAGAGGTCGGAACGAAAATTCTCGGGATCTCGTGGCTGCCGGGCGCCGACGCTTTCAAATTCACCACTCTCCCTTACACAGAGGGTGTCGAAATCACCAAACGGGTTATTTTGTCGGAAATTGCGCAGCTGTACGACCCACTGGGCTTCCTTGCACCAGTCACAATTCGGGCGAAGGTCTTGCTCCAACAACTCTGGGTGGACAAGCTGTCATGGGACGACGCGGTCTCAGCGAAGGTTGCAGACCAGTGGGTCGAATTTCGTCGGGAGCTGACCCACCTCGGGACGATCACGGTGCCACGCTGGATCGGGATATCCACGGGCACTTCGGTACAAGTACACGGGTTTTCAGACGCTTCTCTAGTCGCACTAGCAGCAGTCGTCTTCTTACGGGTCACGGATCCGGGTGGCCATACCAGAGTCTCGATGGTATGCGCCAAGACAAAGGTTGCTCCGCTAAAGCGCCTTGTCATCGCGCGATTAGAACTTGCGGCCGCACTAGTTCTTGCCAAACTGACGCGGTACGTTCACCAGGTGCTGAACCTCGGGAGCGCACCAGTGTATCTATGGACAGATTCATCGGTCGCGCTGACATGGGTTACGAGCCACCCATCGCGGTGGAAGGAATTCGTACGCAATCGGGTCTCGGCCATTCAAGAGCTTTTACCATCGGGACAATGGAGATACACACCGGGACGGGACAATCCAGCGGATTGTGCATCACGGGGGCTAACAATCACACAGCTCGAGCAATTTGAACCATGGCGGAACGGACCACACTGGTTAGCCCAATCCTCAATCCATTGGCCCTTACATTACACCGGGACGGCGGATACAGCGGCGCTCGAAGAGCGACCAGGTCTCATTCTCACAACTTCAACCAAACATTCGCGGGTCTACGAGCTCATTCATCGGTATTCGTCGCTTACACGGTTGCTGAGAATAACGGCTCTCCTCTTCAAGGCCATCGCCAAGATGAGAGGAGCATCACACGGGTCAACGGGATCATATATTTCACCGGGAGACCTGGACCATGCACGGGTATATTGGGTAAAGGCCACACAAGCAGAGTATTTCGAAGCAGAGCTGAAGATACTCACGGGACCACACGTGCTTCCACGCACGCATCCACTCACACGGCTAACGGGCTATATCGACAACATCGGGACGCTGAGAGTGGGGGGGCGCCTAAACCACTCGGACTTACAACCCGAATGCATTCATGTGGCCATTTTACCTCGGGATTCCCCTCTCACGCAATTAATCATCTCTGACGCTCACCTCCGCACGTTCCACGGGGGGACACAGGTGACGTTAGCGCACATAAGAAGACGCTACTGGATCATCGGCGGGCGGGCTCCAGTGCGTTCTCGGGTCTTAAAGTGCGTTCGCTGTGCTCGGTTTCGGGCGGTAAAAGCACAGCAACTCATGGGACAATTGCCGGTTACTCGGGTTACACCATCGCGGGCATTCTTATTCACGGGAGTTGATTACGCGGGGCCAGTGTCTCTCAAGAGCTGGCGCGGGCGCGGGAGTCGGGTACAAAAGGGTTGGCTGTGCATCTTCGTCTGTCTTGCAACTTCTGCCTTACATTTGGAGATTGTTACAGACTTATCAACAGATACGTTCCTAGCGGCGTACCGACGATTCATCGGGAGACGGGGAGTGTGTCACACTCTATACAGCGACTGCGGGACAAATTTTCGAGGCGCCAGTGCTGAGCTAACGAAGTTGTTCACGGCCGGGACTCGGGAATCCGAGCAACTAGCTCAACTCTTGGCCAACGACGGAACAAACTGGGCCTTTAATCCAGCGGGAGCGCCACACATGGGCGGGAAATGGGAGGCGGCAGTCAAATCTGTCAAATTCCACCTTCGGCGGACCATCGGGGAGACGAGCCTGACCTTCGAAGAATTTACGACTCTTCTGGTTCAGGTCGAGGCCGTGCTCAATTCACGTCCGCTGGAGCCTATGTCCGAGGATCCAGAGGACCTCACCGCACTTACACCCGGGCACTTTCTCATCGGGGATGCGCTGACGGCAATTCCGGAGCCGTCATATCGGGATATCAACACGAGCAGATTGTCGCGCTGGCAGTTCATCCAGGAGCGACTACACCATTTTTGGGATCACTGGTCGTCGAGCTACTTGCAGCGACAGCAGGCCATTTCGAAGTGGCATCACCCTCGCAACGAGATTCGGGTCGGGTCCATGGTGCTACTGACCGACGGGAACCTGCCTCCTGCAAAATGGCCGCTCGCTCGGGTGACCGAGCTTCATCCGGGAACTGACGGGCTGGTTCGGGTCGTTACCATCAGGACGGCGTCTTCCAGCTTCACGCGACCAGTGGCCAAACTGGTCATTCTTCCCATCAGGACCACGGGACCTTCTATCGACAGCGCGGCTGTACGATGGCGGGCGGGATGTTCGGGAATCAGCATTCCCTCGGGACGGGATCTCGGGCTTTCAAAAGGCGCGGCAACGATCGAGGAGACACGGTCGACGAGCGGCGGCGCCACGTGACGGGGCTCGCTCGGCGCGGCCCGCGACGCATGCGCGCGCGGACGATCTACGTCGCTCTCGGTCGATTGCCTCGCCTTGACCGTTCTGTTAATTTCTGGTGCTTGGAGCGAACACACGTGTCACGGGCTACACCCACCTCACTCTAAATTTTCCTCGGGCTTTTTTTCATCGGGTCCTTCCCAATAGACCGGAATCATTGGTACGGGATTGTTTTCCTTTCGGGACCATACGTTCGGGAATCCAAGTACCTTCACGTCGGTGCTCGCGTGAGATTTACGCCCTCACGGGAGAACCGGCATCGGGCACGTGGTCGGCGCCATCTTTTCTTCTCGGGACCGTTACACTTAAGTTTGAGCAATAAAGACATTACCTCACGAACTCCCACGCGTTTATTAATGATTTAACACCAACACCAGATACGCGGGTTACAACAAACATAGATTAATATTTATTTATCAATTCCATTTGTAGTATGTTCATTTATTGATTAATATTCATAGATCATTTAAATTTTAATACAGTAATTTATTATTCTAAATGTACGCTTTACGAAAATTTCAACATTTTATAAAATATTCCTGCAAGAACTCTCAGTAGCTAGAACTGTGTTTCCCCCATGTTTGTACGGCGTAACGGTTTTCGGCAGTAAAGGTGTATTAGTGTATACGTACATAGTGTATACGTAGTGTAGACGGCGATTCGACAAGGACTGACGAGGGGCTCCTAGAGCAGCCATGTATGAAAGAAAGGAGCCCGCCTGCTGTTCAGGCTTTATTATACCTGTTGTATACTGACACAGAGGTGATTCTCGTAAAAACAGATTTCATGTAATTTCGGTTTTTTTTCGTGCAGAATGTATGTAAATATATTTGTTAATCATTTATATCATAAATATTCGTTTTCTTTATAAATATCAAATCATTTTTAGTAGTAATAAATTATTTTTGTACATTTCGAGTCAGAACACCGTATATAGTTTTGTTAAGTATAAAATGATTTCAGAATAATGTCATTCAATTTTGTACATGTTTATATTGGTATTTTACAGAGTCTTCCCAATCTTCAAATATGGAATTATCAAGAAGAGATGTTTTTTTCATGGTGAAAGACAGTTTAAAAAACGAACAGAAATTCGTTATTGGAGTTTTGAAAGATGCAATTGTCAAGAAAACAGAACATGTGATACAAGTAGACGAGGATGAAAAGTCATTAGGACTGTTATTTGCAAATTTTCGATCCAGATGGAAAGCAGCAAATAGAGGCCAAGAAAAGTTTCTAAAAAATAATGAAGAATGGTTGAATGGCACCGTATGTTTTTCAATATTATCCGATACTGAATGCACAACATCAACATCTGAGAAGATTGTGAAGAATGATGAAAAAGAAACATCTGGACGACCTTCGAAATCCTTTGCTTCATCCAGCGATAGATCTAAGAGGCGAAAGACTGAAGAAATACGTTCTACTTTATCTACAGAAGAATTGACGTATGCTGCTCAAATGAGTTTAAGGACTTCTGGTCAAGTGGATGCTGCTCAAGTTCTTAAAGATGTCACATTAACCAGCCCAACAAGAGCCTCAAAATATATAGCTGCTGTTCGGTCAAAAAATGAGACACCTTTAACCCCAGACGAAGCACTTTCTTTGATGATCGAGAAAGGAGAATCAAAGCGCTCTTATCAGCTATCAAGAAATGCAGCTACAGCACGTAAATGCAAATTATACCCATCATACCATGAAGTAGAAAAAGCAAAAAATCGTTGTTATCCATCAGTTGTGTACATGAATATTACTGAGTCGTGCGCACAAATTAAAGTACAGGCTTTACTTTATCATACCACATACAGAATTATACAACTTCAGGCTGATGTCATCGATACTCTAAATTCTGAAATTCTGCAAAAATTAGTACTTCACTGTAAATGGGGATGTGATGGAAGCAGCGGTCAAAGTGTTTATAAGCAAAAATTTGATGAGGCTGGAAAATCTGATGAAAGCATTTTTTATACTTCTCTGGTACCTTTGCAATTAATCTACAACAATCACGAGGCGGATGAAGGAACTATTGTGTGGAAAAATCCTAGACCTTCATCTCCTCGATTCTGCAGACCAATACGATTGCAGTTTGTACATGAAGATGTACAATCAACATTGAAAGAAGTTACCGACATTGAACAGCAGATTGCGGGTCTTGCACCATACACTACTGAACAAAAAGAAAAATCAATTTCAGTAACCTATTGTATGTCGTTTACGATGACAGACGGCAAAGTCTGTAACGCTGTAACCGGTACCACTTCTGCACAACGCTGCTTCCTGTGCAAAGCCACCTCTAAAGATTTTAATAACATCGACAAAATTATAAAAATGGACATTACTACAGATAATTTAAGATTTGGCATATCTACATTACATGCGTGGATTCGTTTTTTCGAGTGCTGTTTGCATTTGTCGTATAAGCTCACAACTCAAAAGTGGCAAGCTCGCGAAGAGGAAGTGAAAAAGATTGTGAAAGTACGCAAGGAAGACATACAGACTCAATTTAAGACAACACTGGGGCTTATCGTTGATCGACCAAACCCAGGATATGGCAGCTCAAACGATGGAAATACCGCCCGCCGCTTTTTCGAAAATGCTAATATATCTGCTGAAATAACAGGCGTCGATGAAAATTTAATTCACCGATTTCATGTTATTTTGTAGGCAATTTCGAGCGGGTATGATATAGACGACAAAAAATTCAAAGACTATTGTGTAAATACTGCCCGTTTATTCGTTGCTTTCTATCCATAGTATTACATGCCAACATCTGTGCACAAAGTGTTGATGCACGGAGCAGAAATTGTAAAATATGCCCTTGTACCGATCGGACAACTTTCTGAAGAGGCCCAAGAGTCACGCAATAAGGACATAAAGAACTACAGGTTACATCATTCAAGAAAATGCTCTCGAGAATCGAATATGAGAGACATTTTCTATAGGCTCTTAGTATCATCAGATCCATTTCTCTCAAGCATCAGGAAATTGCCCCAGAGACCGGCGAAATCTTTACATAAAGAAGCTATAGAAATGTTAAAACAACCTGAAGTCACCAGACAAGAGATAAGGAACGATTCCGATTTGGATACAAGTGGGTCAACATCAGAATCCGAATCGAATGATTCCAACATTGAAGATGACATACAAGATTTTTGTTACTAGAAGTAAATAACAGATATTTGATTTATTGCAAATTTTGTACTCAAGAAATTGTTCAAAAATAAAAACATGGCTCAAGAGATTTTCTACTCATTTAAACCTAAAAATATTATGAAACATTTTATATTAAAAAATATTTAAAAATTGAAATTTTTTTTGGAATCGTCTATATATCGCGTTTGCTATTTTGAAAATTAACATTCCTATAACAAATTCGTAATCAGCGATCCCAAAAACCCTTAAGAAATATGATTGGGTATTTTTTACTGAATTATTTGACTATTGGTTGAATTATGTCCGCCATTTTGGGTCCGCCATTTTGAAAATCGTAATTCTGATAACAGATTCGTATTCAGCGACCCCGAAAACCCCCGAGAAGAGAATTGAAGATCATTTTGGACACTCCGAATTTTGGCCAGCTTTTTGGGATTCTGCCCCACTGTGCGGTCGCGTCGGAAAGGAGGACTTGATCGCCTGGGCGGTACTCTATTTTACCGGCCGGGTGATCATATTGATGCTTCGATTTCTCCTTTCCCTTTTTCAGGTTTTTTTGCGCTTGTTGCCATGACGCGCTCAGGCACTTGCGTAATTCCGCTGCGTAATCGTCGTACGAATACGTTGCTCGCGGGATTTCTCGCAATGCGGTTGGTAATTTAGCCTCCTTTCCGAACACCAGTTCATACGGCATAATACCCGTAGCCGTGTGTGGCATGGTATTGTATGTGAACATGGCGTATGGTATCCATTCGTCCCAGTCCCTTTGATCCTCACGTACGAAATTTTTCAGGTAATGCGCAAGGATCCTATGTGATCTTTCCAGGGCTCCATTCGATTGTGGATGGTATGCCGTGGTTTGCAATTTTTTTATTTGTAGGAGATCACACATTTCTAGAAATATTTCTTGAAACATTTTCAGAAAATTTGTGCCTTCATCCGAGAGGATTTCGGACGGGGTACCAAATTTACAGATAATTTCCGTTACAAGGGCCTTTGCCACTGTATCGGCTTCTTGGTTTTCTGACGGAATTGCTGCGCTGTATCTTGTCAATAAATCCTGGAAGGTCCGAATATATTTGTTGCCTTTTTCGGCCACAGTCAAGGGACCTCCTATATCAACAGCACATTTTTCGAACGCTCGGCTTGGCGTGTCTGTGATTACCATGGGTGCCTTCTTAATTTTTCCCGATTTATTTCGCTGACATTTGTTGCACTCTTGTATGTGTGCGGTGGCGTCTCGTTTTATTCCCGGTCACACATACCGTTGACATATTCGCTGCAGCGTCCGTGTGATGCCTTGGTTCCCACCTAGAGGAGCATCGTGATATTCTTGTATCATTTGTGCTCGGTCTTTCTTGCTTGGAGTGGATACGCCAATGCTGCAGTTTTCTTCGTCGCTCGCGCTCGTGCTCGCGCATCGCGACTCTTTTAACTCACGGGGAGATTCCCCCTGTGCCGCGCTTCGCCGGGCGGCTTCTTCGCCACGTGCTGCCTCGTAGCACGGTGAGTCATATTCTCGGCCTCCTCTTTGTGTGGACATTCGTATCGCTGTCCTTCTTTTCGTGCTCTCTCTCTCTCGGGCGCTCTCGCTCGTGTTGTCATTGTCCGAGTCCGTATTGTCGGACTTCTCTCTCGCTTTCATAACGGCTGCCGGCCATACTGTCTTTCTTTGTTCTCTCTCGCGCGCTTCCGCGCGTAGTCTTCTTTCTTTCTCTATTTAATTCTCTCTTTGTTGCGCTACTGCGTTTCCGTCTATTTGTTCCTTTATTATTTCTGTCTGTTCTACTACTACGCTTGTGTGTATATTTTTCTCCCAGTAGTGCCTGAGCTCGTGGCAAGGCATATATGCGACTTAACGCGTCTGCGTTTGTGTTTGATTTTCCCGTTTTATAGTGGATTTTATAGTTGTATTTTTCCAATTTTTTTCGCCATCTCATTACACTTGATCCTGGGTCCTTTACGCTGAATAACCATGTCAATGGTTTGTGATCCGTAATTATAGTGAATTTTGTGCCATAAATATACGGTCGAATTTTATGTACTGCCCATACGATTGCAAGCAGTTCTTTTTCTGTAGTCGAGTAATTGGTTTCGGCCTTGTTGAGAGTTCGACTTGCATAACGTATGGGTAAATCCTCTCCATTTTTCCCTTGGGACAGGATTGCACCAATTGCCTTATCTGAGGCATCCGTTGTCACGATAAACGGTTTCGTGAAATCAGGATACTGGAGTATGGGTGCTGTGATCAGGGCTTCCCTTAAATGGTCAAATGAGCTTTGGCATAATTCGGACCATTCGAATTTGACACCCTGTTCGATCAAATTCGTCATTGGTTTTGCTATCTTGGAAAAATCTTTAATGAATCTGCGGTAGTGTCACGTCGCGACCAATTGCGTACAATGTATTTTTAAGCCTAATACGCACGATAGCGGCATTCTTATTTTTCGACGGATCTGCATATTTTTCTTTAGAATTAGGCCTACCACGGCGGAAATGTGGCCTATCGATAATAACATAACCAAGCGTTTCGCGTACTTTCCTACGCGAAAGCGTAGCGGTCTTAACGATATCGAGAACAAATATACAAGCGGGAAAATTTCGAACAGTCTCTTTGTAATCCGAACAGAGTCCGAGTGCATCGCAGAGTGTCTTTAAGACCAAAAATACACAAAGGAAACCTTCGGATTACAAGGATGACGAACACGTGAAGCGACACGCACGAAATGCGTGATGATATTCGTAGAGACGTAAATATATAACGACGCGACGATACCGAATTCTAACGACCAGCCAAGAGAGAAAAATGTCCAAACCCTTAAAATATACACTCGCTAGAAGAAAATCGTCCGATCCAGGAAGTTGACCCGGTCATAAAACTGCGTTGATATTTCCCACGTGGACTCGCAGGCCTCGGTCAACAAGCTCTATCTCGAGCGTGCGTTCTTGCCACCGACAAGGCCCTTTTTCCTCTCGGTATTGTTCCGCGCTCCAGATAAAGAAGCGCAGCTCCAATTCCTGGAAATAGAGTGACGAGCCTACGTCCTGCTCCCACTCTCTATTTTCGACCAATCAACCGAAGAGACCTATATTTAATGCCTTTTCCACCAATCCAAAAAGAATGTACCACCAAAAGTGCACTTTTCCAGAGTTTCCTTCTCCCACCACCTCAGCATCACCATTTTTCTTACATCCTGGAAGAAGAAAATCATCAAGTCAGTGTTCCATCACCACTCGTAGAGGACACTCTTCCGACATTTTCCATCGCGTTCAGATCAGTCTTCCAACCGATTCTGTTGCAATCAGATCGTAGTCTCGCAAAATCATCCATCGAATTAACTTCACTTCTTAATCTTGTTCTGACAGAATTCGAAGTGTAGTACCGGTATCATAGAGTTTCGAATATTATACATATTCGGGTTTTGACCGAAGTGTCGTATAAACGTTTAGTCGACTCTCGCGGCCTCGAGTGCATAAGGTAGCTCGAGTGCTGTTGACTACGCGTATATACATAAATACTCTCAGCACCCCAAAAGTCTGGTGCTGGTGACCGCTTACCGAACGCTAAGCGTGGCGTCCATCAACTAGGCCCTTATCTACGATCGAGCGTACCTACACACGGATACACCCACGTACATAGCGACCAATGTAAGCTACAAATCTCATTTTATGTTCATCCGATTGTTCCCCCGACTTCACATTTATTTTTATTGTCATTTTTTTGTACAAGTAACTTTAATAATCCAATCACTTATTTGTAATAAACCTTTAGTTAAGTTTGTACAAATTTGTCGCATTATTTCTCCATACCAAATCACTGCATGATTTCCTAATTTCAACTCATTCCAAGCACTACCCCTTTTTACCCTCATCCCGTGCTATTGCGCTTGTCGTAGGCAAAAAAGGAGGGAATCAAAAAAATATATGCCCACGTCCCATCCCGCGACGTGACAGTACTACCCGGATAGTCCCAGGAATGATTGTATTTCGTTTACATTTCTCGGTATTGGGCAATTTTTTACCGCTTTTATCTTTTCGGGGTCAGGCTTCACACCGACTTCTGTTATAATATGGCCGAGATATTGCGTTTCCTTTCGCATAAATTCGCATTTCTTTGGCTGTATTTTTTAGTTAGCTCCTCTTAGCCGTCTCAGCACGTCACATAGTCGTTTGTCGTGCTCGGCGAGTGAGGCTCCATATATGACAATAGCGTCCAGATATACTTATCATTTTAGGCCTTGCAAACCGGCCAATACTGCGTCCATTAATCTTTGGAACATAGGAGGTGCATTTTTTTAACCAAATGGCATTCGATTTTACTCGTAATGCCCTAACGGCGTTGAAAAAGCCGTTTTCGGTTTGTCTTCCTCCGCCATTGGGATTTGATGAAATCCCGAAGCGCGGTCGAGGGTCGTGAAGTACTTTGCCTTTCCCAACTGGTCCAGTATCTCTGCGATATTGGGCAGTGGGTAAGAGTCACCTTCTGTAGCCTCGTTTAGCTTCCGAAAGTCAACGACCACCCTTTTTTGGACTATTCCGTCCGCATCTGGTTTTTTCGGCACTACGAGCAATGGAGCATTCCATGGGCTCGTGCTTGGGCGGATTATATCCTCATCTAGCATTTTTTGTGCCTGTCGTTGAATTTCCTTTTTATACTCCTCAGGCAGTCGATAAGGTCGCACCTTTATCGGCATTGTCCCGCCCTTGAGCGGTATCCGATGCTCGACTGCTTTTGTACAACCCAGTACTTCTCCTTCGAGATGAAATACGTCGGGGAATTCCTCGCAAATTTGTCGCAAAATTGTTTCCTCTTCCGCGTTCAAATGCGAGTTCCCCTTAATCTCGCGTCATAATTTGTCCATCCTTTGCTTTCGTAATTCTGCGATTTTTTCGACGTCCTGATGCGTTTCCTCTTCTTTCTTCTTTTTGTCGCATTTTTCTTTTCCCAGGCTAATTTTGTCGATTGCCAATTTTTCCAGTTCGACCGTAGGTCTTTTGATAATTTGCTCTTTCTCGAGCACGTTCATTATTGTTAGAGGGCAAGTGTTTGCCTCTGCCTTTACGACGGCTTTTCCCATCGTAACTACCTTTTGGATTTTTTGTTCCCTTGGCCTTTTCCCATCGTCCTCGCCTGCACTATACATTTTGTGCGGGCGGGTATTTTTAAGTATTTCGTGCCGTGTACAAACGGTATTTTGTGCCCTTCAATTTCTATCATCTTTCCACCTAGTATGTTGATTCCCTTTTCGACTATACAGTTCATTCCAAGGAGTCCGTCTACTGCTAACGGTACTTCCTTGCCGACCACGTGGAACTTGTGCGTTACCACAGAGGCCGGGGTGTCCAGTTTCAACTCAGCTGTGCAGTGGGTACGGAACGCCTTGCCCCCGAGGCCATGAAGTTCTATTACCTCGTCCCCGATGGGTGTATCTGGATCTAACTCATTCACCTTTACAATGCTGCACTGGACCCCTGTGTCACACCGGAGCGTCAGCATTTTTTCGCGAGCCTGCTTTGACGCTATATGTAGGTCACTGGCGTGTACCCGCGGCAGCTGAGTGCTGAGGTGGTAAATTCTTCTTGGTGCCTTGTCATTGTGTACATATGGCTTTCCAAGTAGAATGTCCATTATTTTTCTTTGCTGTATTTTTCGCTTGTTCACTTGAACGCTTTTTGTTTCTTTCCCTATGGAAAGAACGCCGACTGCTAACGAACTGACGGTTCTTATGGGCATATTTTCTTGGATTTTTTCATTTGGCCTATATTCATTTTGTTTTCTTGGGAACTTATTGTTTGGCACGTACTTGTAATGCTTCTGTGGATTACTCGGTCCTTGCCATCCTGGCCTTCTTCTACAGTCGTTATATCTGTGACTTGGTTTTTTGCAATAATTGCAAATTATTTCTGCATGATTAATTGTTTTTGTTGGCACTGGGAAGTTATAACGCGCTTGTGTATGCGCTTGATGCGACGCGGGCCTTTGAAATGGGAACGATTTTCGCCCCTCGTGGGCGTGTGACAGTGCGGACTGTCCGCTACTGTGTGAGACGCTCTTCACGATTGTTTTGGTCCCTTCGACCGATTTTTCCTCTTCGATTGCTCCGCGGATTGCTCCACCCAACTCGTGGTACCCTCATGACCATATTATTAGCTGTAGGTCCTTGCAAAGTCCATGTTCGAAATTATTCAGGGCAAAATGCCTAATTAACTGTTTGATTGCTCTTCGACCAGATTCCGAATTGACCATGGGCGTGCAACCCGTGATTAAATCCATCATTATAGACTCGACGCGGTTTGCGTAAGCTTGTACAGTTTCGTCATGTTTTTGTCTACAGGAATTGAATTCGATTTGTAGCGCGGGGACTGATTGCTTGGCCTCGTACAGTGATTTTAGTAATGTCAGCAAATCGTCAAACGTCTCTACGTCTTTGTAACGCAGGTCTGCCGCGGCCTTGCCTTGCAATTTGAGATGCAATATAGGTTGTAATAAATCGGCGACATTTTCGGGACGGACTCGAGTCGACGCCTATTTTATTGCTCGTGTAAAATCTGTAACAGCTTCCGGTTTGGAAGCGTCGAATACGGGGATGCTCATTCGAGCTTCTTTCATTGACATATAGTCGTCGTATTCGGCCATTGTTACTGTCCGTTGATTTATGCGGCAGGGACGTGCCACGCGAAGGCCAATCCCCTTAAGGGATGAGCCCGGACACCTCGGTGACTAGCGACACCGCCGGACCCGAAGCGCTGACCTACCAATGTCGCCGAGAGGAGGGCTCGTCAATTGGAAGTGATGTGTAGTCGCAGGCACGAAGATCTGACCAATGATCCTGAATGGTATCGCGGGGGCTAGTGGCCCACCGCCCTGTGGGACGGGACTAGCCGATGCGGTTGGATTCGCGGTGGCAGTGGTTGGCCGCATGCTGGTCAGAATTCCTACGGGCGCCCAGCGTATGAGTTACGTTGTTCAACTCGGGCAGACACCTGCAGAGATGTTAGAGTGTTGGAAAGTCACTCGGCTCTACCAGTAGTCGCACAGGCGACCTCACTTCCGAATGCAGAACTGGAAGGCCAGCTTTTATGCTTGGCGCGCTGGTCGGGCAGTATTATGCCGATTCCTCGCTCATAGGGGTCGTGTAGTTAAGGGTCTATGACTAGGTACTGCACGTTAAATCCAATGACATTAATCTGTCCGTTGATTTAATAACGTAAAATCTTGGCGATTTAATTCGCGATTTCTTTCAGTTTCAACGGGGTTAAATGTTTCGTCAGCACTGGACAACGCGTTTGACGAATTGTTTTCCGAAGGCTGATTATGCTGTCGCTTTGGATTTAAATATTTCGCGTACGTTACGGGAGTCAAATCTAGTTTTTCCGTGCTTGGATTTTCCCCACGACGCTTTCGGCCTAAATCACTTTTGTCGTCGTAAATGAGGACAGTGTTAAAAAACGAATCCAACGATCGCGATTTTTCGTCGCTCCCGGGCAATCGATACCGGTCTGCTTTTACTTCGTCCGACATAGACGAATTCTCTAGCCTTGGAGGATTTTTATTTATGAAATGTTCCGTCACTTACAGGTATATGATCGCAAGATCCATGCTGATTGATGAACTGCTGATCGTCCTTTGTGATGAACTGCTTCGTTCCTTTGTTTCGTACACTACTTCTGAGTACGATTTCTCCGATTGTTGAGTCCGTCTTCCGTTGATTCTCGGGATCCGGGGTTTCAGGGATTGGCTCTGCTTGGATGTAGCCTTTCCTCTGTATTCCTCTTCCGACTCAGTCGGGCTGGCTCACTCTAGCACACGGGTGAACTCAATCACTCGCTTTCGGTGCTTGAGTGGTAGATGTGCGTGTCCACGCACAACGAACGAACTTTTTGGCAAATCCCACCGCTGCCACCAATGTTGTATCCCCGGCTCGAGAACCCGGGATAGGTATTTTTGGGATCGTTGCGAAATTTAGAGTTGGAACTCATGTTCGTTGAATAGGAATATAAGTTTATTACTGGGCTGGTCTTATAATTGAATTTAGTGTGTTGGTCGTACCTTAGGACCGAACCGTTCAAAAGCCAACCAAGGACTGACTACTCCCCGTTAACTTCTCTTAATTGTCGCCTCTGATTGTCGCAATTTGCCCTAGATCGAACATCATCCGAAGCTTCGTCAGGATGTGTCGCAAAGTGTCTTTTTTGACGTTTGCATTTTGGCAGAAGTGTGACTCATTCGCAAGGAGGATGCGAAACGGTCTGGAATGCCGTTTCACAAATACTTTCGCGACCGTTCGGTCGTTTCGTTGGATTGCGTAAATTAGCGGATACAACAGCAATATCAGTGGCAACGCTGTACTCAGGCGCTTCCGATTAATGTCAAGCGTGTGTTTGGGTTTGTTTGGGTGTGTAAGCGTGTGTGCAATGTGCATACTGTAACTTCAGTCTTGTAACACAGATATGGCTCGACACATCATTCGTTCAAATCACGGATCTAATAAAGGACGATTTGTTTCGAAAATAGTGTACGAATGGCGAAACAATGTACGTGCATCGAAAAAAAATAATACCGATTTTGAAAGTACGGTTAACGCAGGAACGCACGATGATGCAGGACGTCGCTCGTCGATTTTTACCGCCTCGGTCAGAGTCTCTGGTGCAATGATTGCAACAACCCTCTTGCACTCCGAAATAATTATAAATGAGGAGAGATTTGGCCTGGCGAGCAAGCTCGATGTGCTGTGTGTACAGTGCAACACGAATCATACCGTCGAGACCAACAAACGTCAGGCGAATCATCGGTTGTACGATGTAAACAGTAAAGCTGCAATAAGTATGTAGCGTGTATAGTGCAATTGAAAAACGAACTGTACAACTATAGAACTAATTGTTCTATTTAATGTTTCTATTATTATTAATTTTACCCCGAATCTTTCTTACAATTTTAATTATTCTTTTTATGTGTGTAATACAGCTATGATTGATGCGGTGATGGGAGAGGCGACATTAAACACGTTCTTTTCGGCTATGAATATCCCTGCCTTGCCATCAACAACTGTACAACGACACGAGCGACTCGTCGGTTCGGCGAATGAAAAAGCAGCGGAAAATAGCTGTCGCTAAAGTATACGAATCGAGAAGACAATGACTACTGCAGCGGGTGGACAAACAGAAGGAACCCAACCCGAGTAAGTGTGGCTATGTATACATATTCATGTAAGGAGGTAGCTGGAATTTCGAACGGACTTTCATTGTCCGTTGTCTATTGTAAGGTCATGGTGGAGTTACCGGTGCTTTATATAGCATGCTCTGTTCATTGTTCATTTGATAATTGTTCATTTGATTCAAATTAATGAATCTTGCTGATCAGAAAAAAGGAAAATTCACTAGCCTGACACATGAACGCTATACAATCTTATACTCGACAGTAGTAGAGCTACAGCGGTTCTAACCCAGGGATCTCAGGCGGGAGCGGGGCGGGGGAGTCGAGCGCGGGGAATCCGTGGTATGCATGGCGGGGGGGGGGGGGGGGGTATGCATGGCGGGGGGGGTATGCATGGCAGCGGGGGGGGGTGGATCCTGCACGCGGCAGCCGATTGCAGGGTTGTGGTGGCGGCGGAGGGGGAGGGGGGTGTTAGAGAGTGGGGAGGCTAGTTTTTGGTGACGCTGTCTTCCAGGCGATAGCTGGACCCGCGGGCGAGAGGGGGAAGCCGCTGTCGACTCTGTGGGGAAGGGGGCATCATAGAGTTGCGTTTCCTTGAAAACCCATAAAATCTGATAATTTATTATCAACATTATAGATGTAAGCGGAGCATTTTTGTCTAGACTATTCACAGGAGTTTATATACATGAAAAAAAAAAACTTAGCCAAATGTGTGCATGCGTGTACGTGCGTGCGTGCGTGCGTGTGCGTGCGTGCGTGTGTGTATGTGTGTGCGTGCGTGTGTGTGTGTGTGTGTGTGTGTGTGTGTGTGTGTGTGTGTGCGTGCGTGCGTGTGTGTGTGTGTGTGTGTGTGTGTGTGTGCGTGCGTGCGTGCGTGCGTGCGTGCGTGCGTGCGTGCGTGCGTGTGTGTGTGTGTGTGTGTGTGTGTGTGTGTGTGTGTGTGTGTGTGTGTGTGTGTGTGTGTGTGTGTGTGTGTGTGTGTGTGTGTGTGTGTGCCAACGTTTCAACCACCTCGTCCGAAAAGTCTCAAATTTTACGACTCTTTTTTTTCTTACGTCGAGCGCCAGGGACCGTCATAACCTATCGCTTCGCATGTGCACCTCGGGTCTCATCATTCCATAGGTCCACACTTGAAAACCCATAAAATTTTACGACAGCAAGCGACGAAGACAGTGATCCGGGGAAAAAATGCATTTCCATTTTACATGGCTTTGGTTTTTCATCTCTGAATGAAAATATATACAGAGAGTGCAACGTCGAACCTTGATGCCGACACTTGAGATCATGCAGGTCTGGACAAGTTAGCCCCATGGTTAAGGATTTTTTCTTCGTTAACACCACTCTCCAGGCTATTAGAATTTTTTTTTATTGCTCCGCTATTCAGAGCATATACGATAACGGGGTGTTTGTGTTGAAAAACTATAAACTTTCGGAGATCTATGGATCGGAGACCTTTTTAGGCTTCGACCGTGGACCACTTGAGCGCCGAGAGCCAATGAATTTTTTTCTTTCACTACACCCATCTTGACTGAGATGCTCTTTTATTTTTCCAGGCATTCCAATGCGATATTAGAACATTCTCGTGGGTTGGTGATATTTTCCGAGATGATAGGGAAAGACGGAAAATGTCTAAAGGGGTAAACCATGCTTAATGATCTGCTGCGCTCAAAAGTGTTGGCACTTTCGATCGAGCAGTCCGTTAGTGAACATCATCTCTTTTGGGAAGCCTCGTTTCATCAAATATGGAGAGCAACGCGGAGAAGTCAGAACAAATCTTGCACGACCAAGCCGCGCTCCTAAGTTCATTCGAAGATTTTGCTGTGTGGGAACAACGGTGCGTTGAGTTGATAGAAGAATACGAAACGCAAAGCCGCATTAAGCGCCCGCGAGTATCAATTGGACTTCAACAGTCATTGATAGCCCAAATAGCGCGGCTGGAAGGGTTGAGGAATTCTGTGCGTAATCATTTTATACACACGGGTGCAGGACACGGTCATCATGGGCTAATCTGGCGAGAGATTGACACATCGTTCAATAGTCGAATATTGACCGGTTCCGTAATCAATCGCAATCACATCGAACCACGGCAATTTCTCAACGATGCTCGCGACCTAGTGCTTCAACGTGTGCAAAATACTATCTGCAAACACAACAGTATTAAAGTTAACACAGTGTTTAATGGCGAATTCGCGAGCGGAGACAAACATGCCAATAAAAGTGTCAACACGCGAAACTGTGAACTATTCAACACAAGCGATTTGAATGATTGGTACCAGCAATGCGTTATGGAGCTATTAACCAAACTCGATGAATTTCAAGAACGAGATAGTGGCTGGGCTTTGCGGAAAATACTTAACCTCACGATAAATGTGAATAAGTATAATCCGATGCGTGCTGGGTGCTCCATATCATTGCCGCGGGAAATAATGATGAAGAGGGCTGTGGTTAACGTCAAATCGAACGACAATGCATGTTTCGCATGGTCAGTTGCCGCTGCTCTACGCCCAGCTGAACGACACAGTGACCGTCCGTCATCTTACCCACATTACTCAAGCATACTGAATCTACAGGGCATTCAATTCCCGGTAACCATACACCAAATAAAAAAATTTGAGCTGCAAAACAATTTATCCATCAACGTGTATACCACCACCACCAACAAAAAGGACATTGTTCCAATACGCGTGACTCAAGAGAAGAAGGAGAAGCACATCAATTTGCTGTACATGCAAGATACTGAAGACAACAATGTGGGACATTTCGTATGGATCAAGAACCTGTCGAGACTCGTGAGGGCGCAACTGAGCAAAGCGGAGCATGAAAAATATATATGCGATCGGTATGTAAATTTAACATTATTAGTACAAAATTATATATCTACTAAAGGAGAAAATTGATAAAAAAATCTTGTTTGTTTTGCAGGTGCTTGCACCACTTCGGTTCCGGGGAAAAATTGCAATCACATGAGGTCGATTGTGGAGCAATAAACGACTGCGCGATCCGACTACCGAATGACACCAACAAGTGGCTCCAATTCACCAACTTTAGCCGGAAAGAGCGACATCCCTTCATTGTGTATGCCGATTTGGAGTGTGTTTTAGCAAAGACTGATGAGAAGAACCAAGCAAAAGATATGTATCAACATCATGAAGTGTTTAGTATAGGATACTACGTGTGTTGTGCGTATGATCAAACACTATCTTCATATCACTCATTTCGCAGTGTCGATTGCGTTTCGTGGTTTGTCGAAGAACTGAAAAAACTAGCATTGCGCATAAAAGAAATTTTCTGCGACAACGTCCCAATGATTTATCTGACACCGAGCGAGTGGGTCAGTTTTCGCAAAGCGACCCAATGTCATATATGCAGGAAAACATTCGCGCAAGAAGATGTACGCGTTCGAGATCATTGCCATCTGACTGGACGCTATAGAGGCCCTGCCCATTCTAATTGCAATTTAAACTACAAACAGTCATTCTTCATTCCCATAGTTTTTCACAATCTATCGGGTTACGATGCACATTTTATAATCAAGGAAGTAGCCACAGCGTTCGAAGGAAAAACCGATGTGCTTCCAATCACAAAGGAGAAATACATCTCCTTCACGAAGCATGTTGAAATTACAGACGATTCAAAACATAAGATCCAATTGCGCTTCATCGATTCATACAAATTCCTCAACACCAGTCTCGACAAATTAGCCTCATTTTTGACCGAGGACAAACTTAAAATTTTACGCATGCAATTCCCAATGCTATCGACGGACAATTTCAATTTGCTGACGCGAAAAGGGGTCTTCCCTTATGAGTATATTGATGACGTGACCAAGCTAGACGACACTTGCCTACCATCACGGGACGCATTTTATAGTTCCCTGACAGATGCTACAGTATCCGAGAGTGAATATGCACATGCTGAGAAAGTTTGGGAGCGGTTCTCCATTTGAACGCTGGGTGACTATAGCGATTTATACTTGAAGACAGATGTCTTGTTATTAGCTGATATTTTCAAAAACTTTCGAAATACGTGCATTGAGAGCTATGGCCTAGATCCCGCGTATTACTACACATTGCCGGGGTATACCTGGGATGCAATGCTAAAACACTCGAATGTCAAGTTTGAATTACTAACCGACATGGACATGGTTTTATTCGTTGAGCGGGGTATACGCGGTGGTCTCAGTCAATGCTCAAACCGATATGCACACGCTAATAATAAGTACATGGAGTCGTTTGATCCATCGATAGCATCATCATACTTGAAGTATTTTGACGTCAACAATTTGTATGGATGGGCAATGTGTCAACCTTTGCCATACGGAGATTTTCGATGGGTCAACGACGTGTCCAAGTTTGATCCATCTTCCATTGCGCTAGATTCACCAACAGGCTACATCTTTGAAGTCGACTTGGAATATCCACAATCTCTACATGATGCGCACAAAGACCTGCCGTTTTGTCCAATACATGAAAAACCGCCGGGTAAGCAGGGGGAAAAGCTGTTAGCAACCGTCTGTGATAAAAAACGCTACATCATTCACTATCGAAATTTACAGCAGTGCTTACGCCATGGACTTTGCCTTACGAAAATCCATAGGGTATTACAATTCACACGATCCCCATGGCTACGTTCATATATTGAGTTAAATACGCAATTTCGAACGCTAGCCAAAAATGATTTTGAAAAGAATTTATTCAAATTAATGAACAATGCGGTGTTTGGCAAAACGTTGGAGAATGTGCGCAATCATGTAGATGTAAAGCTTTTGACCAAATGGGAGGGCAGATGTGGTGCAGAGGCAATGATTGCGAAGCCAAACTTCCACAGCCGAAGTGTTTTTTCGGAAAACCTTATTGCTGTAGAATTGCGCAATCTCGAGGTGAAATTCAACAAGCCGATATATGTGGGTATGTGCATCCTCGACATATCCAAAACATGCTTGTATGGATTTCATCACGAGTATTTGGTACCTCTGTATCGGGATAAGTGTAAAATCATGTATACCGATACGGATAGTCTCATATATGACATTGAGAGCGATGATATGTACATGGACATGAAGCGCGACATTGTAAAATTCGATACGAGCGATTATCCGGTAGACAATAGGTATGATATGCCGCTTGTCAACAAGAAGGTACCCGGTCTCATGAAAGACGAATGCAATGGTGCAATTATGACCGAGTTCATTGGACTTCGATCGAAAATGTATGCGACACGTGTTGAGGGTAAGAAGGACACTAAAAAAGTCAAAGGTGTCAAGAGCAATGTTGTGGCTAGGACAATCACGTTTGACGATTATGCCCGATGCTTGAAGGAAGACATTGAAATGAGCCGTAGTCAAACGTGTATTCGATCGAAGTTGCACAAGGTCTACACCATTCGTGAGACGAAAATCGCTCTAAGCCCTCATGATGATAAGCGGTATATCATACCTGGGACCTCTGAGACCCTACCATGGGGGCATTACAGCATACCGTTGTAACAAAGTATCATGCATATAAACGCGATTTAAAATTGTGTACATTTTTGTAAATACTTGATGTATAAAACTTGTGAAAATTGCGTATGTTTTTGTAAACATTAACTCGATGTAAAACTTGTTTGTTGTAAATATTTGATTTTGTAAAAATGGACTTTTGTAAGTAAAGGAAACGGCTTTTGTAATCCATGTGTACCCATTATTTCCCGCATATACTGTTCGAGAGTAGGGGGAAGAAGGGATTGGAGGGAGAGAAAACGCCTGCTGTGGCGCACCACGTTGACGGGTAGAAAGAGAGTCATAAAAGTCTAAAGGTTATTGGCCTCTTTTATTGACGACTACAAATCAGATTTACTTATCCAACTATTGTGGGCATTGTCGAAACCCAGCCATTTTACAAACATTCGATGACCGCGCTTCTTTAAAATTTTTTCTATCAGATAGATATCGGGGTACTTGACACGGAGAAGCTCTTGTTCGTAGAAACCACCGGCGATGGGTTCATCTTTATGGTCCTTCAAACGATACGTCACTGGATGCGGTTTCTTCACACGAGATACCGTTAATATTTCCGTTGTCCAATTTGGCGTGTAACCCTTTTCGAAAACACTCTTAAATTTGCTGATTCTCACTTTATCGCCAATGGTGAATTTCGGTGGTGTTTTTATTGGCGGCTGAGTCTTATTGAAAACTTGCCGCAATATTACCTTCTCATTCTCCGCGTTGACATTTCTCGGTTTCATCTTAATGGTACGGTGTACGGAATCATTATATTCAGCTACTAGATTATCAAGAATATCGATCCACTTATAATTACCACGAAGACTAAATTGCATCCACATCTTATTTTTCAATGTACGATTGAAACGCTCGCAAATGGATGCTTTCAAGTTGCTATATGTTGAATACATGTGAATATTGTACTTTTTCATTAGGGATTTAAAGTGACAATTGTAAAATTCTTTTCCCTCGTCGACGTGCAAGTGCTGTGGTATGCGTCCCTTAACGAGTATCGACTTCATTGCGGCTGCTGCATCTTTACCACACTTACTCAGCATTGGTATGGTCCAGGCGAATTTTGAGAAAGTCTCGATGACGAGGAGGAGGACTTTATGTTTGGTGTTTTGATGTGCGTACGATGACATATCGACGAGATCAGCTTGCCAGGTCTCATCCAAGCCACGGATGTCCACATGTCGACGCGGATAGTTTCGTCGAACAGGCTTATGTAGCTCCAGCACGAGAGCGCTCTTTTTCTCGTTCATTTTCTAGTCCACTCAGTCGCGCATCCAGTGCAGCAATGGTCCGTGAATTACGAATCACCAAGTCTTGTAGATTTTTGACATTGGCCTCGAGTGTCTTTGCAATATCTCTTATCGTAGCTTCAAGTCCATTAACCAGCAACTGATTACTCTCGTTCATTTCTTTGCGAATGTTCTTAATGATAGTTCGGGATCTTTTGTGTAAAGTATTTAGAGTAATGGCGTCGTCTTCCCCTTCCGGATTGGCAATGTTACACAATCGTTTCTGCCCCACGTCATAATGACCATCTGCGGTGGTTTTAAACCCAATCCCAGGTCGGCCTGGAGGACCTTGCTTACTGAGGAGTACACTCTGACGCAATTGGCGTCCAAACACATCGACACTCATGATGAGAATGCATAAATTTTCCGACGCCGAGTTAATAAATTATTTCAGCTTCACGCAATTCCTCGATAATCGATATAATTTCATTCGCATGGGCCGAATTGCCGGCTGCTTGTGATGCCAGAAGTAGACGAAGACGGTCTACCAGCTCATTGGGATTGTCCCAATATACACAGTCCAATTGAGCGTTTTTTCTAGCCAGCTTATACGTGGGCATACCCTTTCCCACGTGGTGATCGGCTATATTTGCAATATAAGTGTTGAATTTGTGACAGGTATTACGTCGTATGGCCGTACTAGGCTTATAACATTTTTTGTGAGCATTCGTCGCAATGACAATTTTTTCATAGTTTTTCAAATCGTCTGGAGTGAGAGTTTCGATATTGGGCACTTTTTTAAACAGCAGCTCAGTTAATCCAACAGTTTTCGCATAACTCACATCTCCCACACGAATATGTTGGATTAACTGAGCTGCTGTTTAAAAAAGTGCCCAATATCGAAACTCTCACACCAGACGATTTGAAAAACTATGAAAAAATTGTCATTGCGACGAATGCTCACAAAAAATGTTATAAGCCTAGTGCGGCCATACGACGTAATACCTGTCACAAATTCAACACTTATATTGCAAATATAGCCGATCACCACGTGGGAAAGGGTATGCCCACGTATAAGCTGGCTAGAAAAAACGCTCAATTGGACTGTGTATATTGGGACAATCCCAATGAGCTGGTAGACCGTCTTCGTCTACTTCTGGCATCACAAGCAGCCGGAAATTCGGCCCATGCGAATGAAATTATATCGATTATCGAGGAATTGCGTGAAGCTGAAATAATTTATTAACTCGGCGTCGGAAAATTTATGCATTCTCATCATGAGTGTCGATGTGTTTGGACGCCAATTGCGTCAGAGTGTACTCCTCAGTAAGCAAGGTCCTCCAAGCCGACCTGGGATTGGGTTTAAAACCACCGCAGATGGTCATTATGACGTGGGGCAGAAACGATTGTGTAACATTGCCAATCCGGAAGGGGAAGACGACGCCATCACTCTAAATAGTTTACACAAAAGATCCCGAACTATCATTAAGAACATTCGCAAAGAAATGAACGAGAGTAATCAGTTGCTGGTTAATGGACTTGAAGCTACGATAAGAGATATTGCAAAGACACTCGAGGCCAATGTCAAAAATCTACAAGACTTGGTGATTCGTAATTCACGGACCATTGCTGCACTGGATGCGCGACTGAGTGGACTAGAAAATGAACGAGAAAAAGAGCGCTCTCGTGCTGGAGCTACATAAGCCTGTTCGACGAAACTATCCGCGTCGACATGTGGACATCCGTGGCTTGGATGAGACCTGGCAAGCTGATCTCGTCGATATGTCATCGTACGCACATCAAAACACCGAACATAAATTCCTCCTCCCCGTCATCGAGACTTTCTCAAAATTCGCCTGGACCATACCAATGCTGAGTAAGTGTGGTAAAGATGCAGCAGCCGCAATGAAGTCGATACTCGTTAAGGGACGCATACCACAGCACTTGCACGTCGACGAGGGAAAAGAATTTTACAATTGTCACTTTAAATCCCTAATGAAAAAGTACAATATTCACATGTATTCAACATATAGCAACTTGAAAGCATCCATTTGCGAGCGTTTCAATCGTACATTGAAAAATAAGATGTGGATGCAATTTAGTCTTCGTGGTAATTATAAGTGGATCGATATTCTTGATAATCTAGTAGCTGAATATAATGATTCCGTACACCGTACCATTAAAATGAAACCGAGAAATGTCAACGCGGAGAATGAGAAGGAAATATTGCGGCAAGTTTTCAATAAGACTCAGCCGCCAATAAAAACACCACCGAAATTCACCATTGGCGATAAAGTGAGAATCAGCAAATTTAAGAGTGTTTTCGAAAAAGGTTACACGCCAAATTGGACAACGGAAATATTTACGGTATCTCGTGTGAAGAAACCGCATCCAGTGACGTATCGTTTGAAGGACCATAAAGATGAACCCATCGCCGGTGGTTTCTACGAACAAGAGCTTCTCCGTGTCAAGTACCCCGATATCTATCTGATAGAAAATTTTTTAAAGAAGCGCGGTCATCGAATGTTTGTAAAATGGCTGGGTTTCGACAATGCCCACAATAGTTGGATAAGTAAATCTGATTTGTAGTCGTCAATAAAAGAGGCCAATAACCTTTAGACTTTTATGACTCTCTTTCTACCCGTCAACGTGGTGCGCCACAGCAGGCGTTTTCTCTCCCTCCAATCCCTTCTTCCCCCTACTCTCGAACAGTATATGCGGGAAATAATGGGTACATATGGATTACAAAAGCCGTTTCCTTTACTTACAAAAGTCCATTTTTACAAAATCAAATATTTACAACAAACAAGTTTTACATCGAGTTAATGTTTACAAAAACATACGCAATTTTCACAAGTTTTATACATCAAGTATTTACAAAAATGTACACAATTTTACATCGCGTTTATATGCATGATACTTTGGTACAACGGTATGCTGTAATGCCCCCATGGTAGGGTCTCAGAGGTCCCAGGTATGATATACCGCTTATCATCATGAGGGCTTAGAGCGATTTTCGTCTCACGAATGGTGTAGACCTTGTGCAACTTCGATCGAATACACGTTTGACTACGGCTCATTTCAATGTCTTCCTTCAAGCATCGGGCATAATCGTCAAACGTGATTGTCCTAGCCACAACATTGCTCTTGACACCTTTGACTTTTTTTGTGTCCTTCTTACCCTCAACACGTGTCGCATATATTTTCGATCGAAGTCCAATGAACTCGGTCATAATTGCACTATTGCATTCGTCTTTCATGAGACCGGGTACCTTCTTGTTGACAAGCGGCATATCATACCTATTGTCCACCGGATAATCGCTCGTATCGAATTTTACAATGTCGCGCTTCATGTCCATGTACATATCATCGCTCTCAATGTCATATATGAGACTATCCGTATCGGTATACATGATTTTACACTTATCCCGATACAGAGGTACCATATACTCGTGATGAAATCCATACAAGCATGTTTTGGATATGTCGAGGATGCACATACCCACATATATCGGCTTGTTGAATTTCACCTCGAGATTGCGCAATTCTACAGGGATAAGGTTTTCCGAAAAAACACTTCGGCTGTGGAAGTTTGGCGTCGCAATCATTGCCTCTGCACCATATCTGCCCTCCCATTTGGTCAAAAGCTTTACATCTACATGATTGCGCACATTCTCCAACGTTTTGCCAAACACCGCATTGTTCATTAATTTGAATAAATTCTTTTCAAAATCATTTTTGGCTAGCGTTCGAAATTGCGTATTTACCTCAATATATGAGCGTAGCCATGGGGATCGTGTGAATTGTAATACCCTATGGATTTTCGTAAGGCTAAGTCCATGGCGTAAGCACTGCTGTAAATTTCGATAGTGAATGATGTAGCGTTTTTTTATCACAGACGGTTGCTAACAGCTTTTCCCCCTGCTTACCCGGCGGTTTTTCATGTATTGGACAAAACGGCAGGTCTTTGTGCGCATCATGTAGAGCTTGTGGATATTCCAAGTCGACTTCAAGGATGTAGCCTGTTGGTGAATCTAGCGCGATGGAAGATGGATCAAACTTGGACACGTCGTTGACCCATCGAAAATCTCCGTATGGCAAAGGTTGACACATTGCCCATCCATACAAATTGTTGACGTCAAAATACATCAAGTATGATGATGCTTTCGATGGATCAAACGACTCCATGTACTTATTATTAGTGTGTGCATATCGGTTTGAGCATTCACTGAGACCACCGCGTATACCCCGCTCAACGAATAAAACCATGTCGATGTCGGTTAGTAATTCAAACTTGACATTCGAGTGTTTTAGCATTGCATCCCAGGTATACCCCGGCAATGTGTAGTAATACGCGGGATCTAGGCCATAGCTCTCAATGCACGTATTTCGAAAGTTTTCGAAAATATCAGCTAATAACAAGACATCTGTCTTCAAGTATAAATCGCTATAGTCACCCAGCGTTCGAATGGAGAACCACTCCCAAACTTTCTCAGCATGTGCATACTCACTCTCGGATACTGTAGCATCTGTCAGGGAACTATAAAATGCGTCCCGTGATGGTAGGCAAGTGTCGTCTAGCTTGGTCACGTCATCAATATACTCATAAGGGAAGACCCCTTTTCGCGTCAGCAAATTGAAATTGTCCGTCGATAGCATTGGGAATTGCATGCGTAAAATTTTGAGTTTGTCCTCGGTCAAAAATGAGGCTAATTTGTCGAGACTGGTGTTGAGGAATTTGTATGAATCGATGAAGCGCAATTGGATCTTATGTTTTGAATCGTCTGTAATTTCAACATGCTTCGTGAAGGAGATGTATTTCTCCTTTGTGATTGGAAGCACATCGGTTTTTCCTTCGAACGCTGTGGCTACTTCCTTGATTATAAAATGTGCATCGTAACCCGATAGATTGTGAAAAACTATGGGAATGAAGAATGACTGTTTGTAGTTTAAATTGCAATTAGAATGGGCAGGGCCTCTATAGCGTCCAGTCAGATGGCAATGATCTCGAACGCGTACATCTTCTTGCGCGAATGTTTTCCTGCATATATGACATTGGGTCGCTTTGCGAAAACTGGCCCACTCGCTCGGTGTCAGATAAATCATTGGGACGTTGTCGCAGAAAATTTCTTTTATGCGCAATGCTAGTTTTTTCAGTTCTTCGACAAACCACGAAACGCAATCGACACTGCGACGTGAGTGTTATGAAGATAGTGTTTGATCATACGCACAACACACGTAGTATCCTATACTAAACACTTCATGATGTTGATACATATCTTTTGCTTGGTTCTTCTCATCAGTCTTTGCTAAAACACACTCCAAATCGGCATACACAATGAAGGGATGTCGCTCTTTCCGGCTAAAGTTGGTGAACTGGAGCCACTTGTTGGTGTCATTCGGTAGTCGGATCGCGCAGTCGTTTATTGCTCCACAATCGACCTCATGTGATTGCAATTTTTCCCCGGAACCGAAGTGGTGCAAGCACCTGCAAAACAAACAAGATTTTTTTCATCAATTTTCTCCTTTAGTAGATATATAATTTTGTACTAATAATGCTAAATTTACATACCGATCGCATATATATTTTTTATGCTCCGCTTTGCTCAGTTGCGCCCTCACGAGTCTCGACAGGTTCTTGATCCATACGAAATGTCCCACATTGTTGTCCTCAGTATCTTGCATGTACAGCAAATTGATGTGCTTCTCCTTCTTCTCTTGAGTCACGCGTATTGGAACAATGTCCTTTTTGTTGGTGGTGGTGGTATACACGTTGATGGATAAATTGTTTTGCAGCTCAAATTTTTTTATTTGGTGTATGGTTACCGGGAATTGAATGCCCTGTAGATTCAGTATGCTTGAGTAATGTGGGTAAGATGACGGACGGTCACTGTGTCGTTCAGCTGGGCGTAGAGCAGCGGCAACTGACCATGCGAAACATGCATTATCGTTTGATTTGACGTTAACCACAGCCTTCTTCATCATTATTTCCCGCGGCAATGATATGGAGCACCCAGCACGCATCGGATTATACTTATTCACATTTATCGTGAGGTTAAGTATTTTCCGCAAAGCCCAGCCACTATCTCGTTCTTGAAATTCATCGAGTTTGGTTAATAGCTCCATAACGCATTGCTGGTACCACTCATTCAAATCGCTTGTGTTGAATAGTTCACAGTTTCGCGTGTTGACACTTCTATTGGCATGTTTGTCTCCGCTCGCGAATTCGCCATTAAACACTGTATTAACTTTAATACTGTTGTGTTTGCAGATAGTATTTTGCACATGTTAAAGCACTAGGTCGCGAGCATCGTTGAGAAATTGCCGTGGTTCGATGTGATTGCGATTGATTACGGAACCGGTCAATATTCGACTATTGAAGGATGTGTCAATCTCTCGCCAGATTAGCCCATGATGACCGTGTCCTGCACCCGTGTGTATAAAATGATTACGCACAGAATTCCTCAACCCTTCCAGTCGCGCTATTTGGGCTATCAATGACTGTTGAAGTCCAATTGATACTCGCGGGCGCTTCATGCGGCTTTGCGTTTCCAATTCTTCTATCAACTCAACGCACCGTTGTTCCCACACAGCAAAATCTTCGAATGAACTTAGGAGCGCGGGTTGGTCGTGCAAGATTTGTTCTGACTTCTCCACGTTGCTCTCCATATTTGATGAAACGAGGCTTCCCAAAAGGGATGATGTTCACTAACGGACTGCTCGATCGAAAGTGCCAACACTTTTGAGCGCAGCAGATCATTAAGCATGGTTTTCCCCTTTAGACATTTTCCGTCTTTCCCTATCATCTCGGAAAATATCACCAACCCACGAGAATGTTCTAATATCGCATTGGAATGCCTGGAAAAATAAAAGAGCATCTCAGTCAAGATGGGTGTAGTGAAAGAAAAAAAATTATTGGCTCTCGGCGCTCAAGTGGTCCACGGTCGAAGCCTAAAAAGGTCTCCGATCCATAGACCTCCGAAAGTTTATAGTTTTTCAACACAAACACCCCGTTATCGTATATGCTCTGAATAGCGGAGCAATAAAAAAAAAATTCTAATAGCTTGGAGAGTGGTGTTAACGAAAAAAAAATCCTTAACCATGGGGCTAACTTGTCCAGACCTGCATGATCTCAAGTGTCGGCATCAAGGTTCGACGTTGCACTCTCTGTATATATTTTCATTCAGAGATGAAAAACTAAAGCCATGTAAAATGGAAATGCATTTTTTCCCCGGATCACTGTCTTCGTCGCTTGCTGTCGTAAAATTTTATGGGTTTTCAAGTGTGGACCTATGGAATGATGAGACCCGAGGTGCACATGCGAAGCGATAGGGTATGACGGTCCCTGGCGCTCGACGTAAGAAAAAAAAGAGTCGTAAAATTTGAGACTTTTCGGACGAGGTGGTTGAAACGTTGGCACACACACACACACACACACACACACACACACACACACACACACACACACACACACACACACACACACACACACACACACACACACACACACACACACACACACACACACACACACACACACACACACACACACACACACACACACACACAAACACACACACACACACACACGCACGCACGCACGCACGCACGCACGCACGCACGCACGCACGCACGGATGCACGCACGCACACACGCACGCACGCACGCACTCACGCACGCACGCACACACACACACACACATACACACACACACGCGCGCGCGCGCGCGCGTGCGCACACACATACACACACGCACGCACACGCATGCACACATTTGGCTAAGTTTTTTTTTTCATATATATAAACTCCTGTGAATAGTCTAGACAAAAATGCTCCGCTTACATCTGTAATGTTGATAATAAATTATCAGATTTTATGGGTTTTCAAGGAAACGCAACTCTATGATGCCCCCTCCCCCACAGAGTCGACAGCGGCTTCCCCCTCTCGCCCGCGGGTCCAGCTATCGCCTGGAAGACAGCGTCACCAAAAACTAGCCTCCCCACTCTCTAACACCCCGCTCCTCCTCCCCCGCCGCCGCAACCGCGCAATCGGCTGCCGCGTGCAGGATCCACCCCCCCCCCCCGCTGCCATGCATATCCCCCCCCCCGCCATGCATACCCCGGCTTCCCCGCGCTCGACTCCCCCGCCCCGCTCCCCCCTGAGGTCCCTGGGCTAGAACCGCTATAGCTCTACTACTCTCGACTCTATTTCAGAGCGCCAAACGAGCATGACAACGATGGAGTTTCTTTTCCGGAAAGTCACACATTCAACGATCCCGAGGACCTGGTAGATATTGCAGCATCGATGGACGCTGGATGGCAGAAGCGGGGCACGGGCCGCGCATACAATAGTGTCTCCGGTCGGCTTCGTTTGGTGTTCACGATTATTAATGATGATCATACAATTTGAGCACTTTATATTGAATATTCTGTTTGATATCACAGCTCACCTGTCTCTGATTGGCCACCGTTCGTAGAAGATTTTGGCGTATGCTGTAGGAAGTAAGGCATGTGCTATGTGCGCTCATGGACATAGTCAGGACGGTCACGACTGTCGCAAGAATTTCAATGGGAGCGCGAAATCTATGGAGCCGCACGTGGCTGTAGAACCGATCGCAAATAATGAAATGTTAAAAGACAAAAAAGCCAGAGTTACGGTACTCATAGGAGACGACGACTCATCAACGATTGCGGCTGTACGACGTATTGTATCCGCTAATTTACGCAATACAACGAAACGACCGAACGGTCGACAAAGTATTTGCGAAACGGCATTCCAGACCGTCTCGCATCCTCCTTGCGAACGAGTCACACTTTTGCCAAAATGCAAACGTCAAAAAGACACTTTGCGACACGTCCTGACGAAGCATCGGATGATGTTCGATGTAGGGTGTCACATCCTACGATGTACTCGCTGAACTTTCCCCTTATACAAAAAATTATTGAAACAGAGAGTTCAAGATTGCAAGACAGGCCAACACACTGCGACCATGCACGAAGAATGTATCACATAACCCAGCCAAAGACCTTGGTCGTCAAAAGTTGAAACTACACGGTTCTAGGGCCGATTTCTCCGAAAAGTCGTAAAACAAAAAATCATGACTGCGAGCTAGATGGCTTGAAGATAGACCCTAACGTTGTTTCGATTCTTACTCGTATGAGAACCAAAGACAGACCAAGGGCTCCGGAAAACTCCACTCGAACCGGCCATAAAATCGAGAGCGCAACGAAATTCGAATGCACGTGCAAAGCCCGCGACGCGGCTAGTCGCTACGTTATCGCGTGGTGACCCGGCACCGCGACCCCAGACTTCAAATAAACAAATTCAACCCCGCGTGCTTTCCCACGGAAAAACTGGCAGAGGAAAGACTTCTATGTCCCTCGCTCTGATTGGCTAATGGACGACTAATATTACTCCCACAACACGTCCTCGATTGGGTAAAGGAACATTAAAAAACCAAAGTCCCCCTTTCTCCATACTCTACCAAAAACGGAATCTGGAGCAAGAAGGTCCAGGGGATGGTGGTAGAAGTGAGTCTTCCAACAACTTCCATTGCGTTCAGATCGCAGTCTCCCTACAATTTCCATCGCGTTCTGATAAAGTCTCCCGTCTACTTCCATCGAACCAAGTTCTTCTATCAAGTCTCAATCCCAGTGTCCCGACAATCTTTATCAAGTCTCAATCCCAGTCTCCTGACAATCTTTATCAAGTTCAATCCAGTCTTCCTGTCTTCAAATCCAGTCTTCCTGTCTTCAATCCAGTCTTCAAATCCTGTCCTGTCTTCAATCCAGTCTTCAAATCCAGAGCTCAGTCTCCCGACATTCGTCACCAAGTCTTTTACCAAGTCTTAATTTTTTATCCGCGTACTAGCATCCTTGTTACAGACATTTTCCTTCGAGTCTTATATACATATAACATCGACTCTCAGACCGAGTAGAAAGGTCAGGAATTCGTGTATCTCTTCGTGCGTTTGTATAAAATCTCGAGTGCTTCTCGCAGTGCACGCATAAACGCATAGAAACCGAAAATCTTGTGCAAGTGCTACGAGCGACTTAACCACCGAGCGCACCAGGGCACTAGCGAGGGCCCTTCGCCTTACGAGCGTCAACCGATATCTTTACGAGCGAGCGCACACAACCATTCGAGCGAGCATATACACGCAAACCAACACCAGCAAATGTAAGCAAAACACGTCATTCTGTCATTTTTCTGTATCATTCCTTCACTCTTCCGTTATTGTTAATTCACACAAAAATCCGACTATCCACATATATAATAAAACGTCGGTTAAAATTACACGAGATTGTCGAGTTATTCCTCAACGTTAAAATATAACGTCAATTACTTAACCCAATTTTCTCCCACGCACTACCCCTTTTTACCCTCATCCCGAGCTATTGCGCTAGGCGTAGGCAACAAAGAGGGAAACGAAAATAATTATACTCACGTCCCTTTCGGATGTAACAAGGGCAAATTGCGACAATCAGGGTCGACAATTAAGAGAAGGTACCAGGGAGTAGTCAGTCCTTGGCTGGGTTTTGAACAGTTCGGTCCTAAGGTACGACCGACACACTGTAAATTCAATTATAAGACCAGCCCAGTAATAAACTTAAATTCCTATTCAACGAACTTGAGTTCCAACTCTTAATTTCCCAACGATTCCAAAAATACCTATCCCGGGTTCTCGAGCCGGGGATACAACATTGGTGGCAGTGGTGGGATCTGCCGGAAGGTTCGTACGTTGTGCGTGGACACGCACATCTACCACTCGAGCACTATAAGCGAGTGCTCGAGTTCACCCGTGTGCTAGAATGAGCCAGCCCGACCGAGTCGGAAGAGGAATACAGAGGAAAGGCTACAGCCAAGCAGAGCCAATCCCAGAAAACCCGGATCCCGAGGATCAACGGAAGAAGGACTCAACAATCGGAGAAATCGTACCCAGAAGCAGTGTACGAAACAAAGGAACGAAGAACAGGACGATCAGCAGTTCATCAACCAGCATGCATCTTGCGATCATCTACCGTGACGGAACATTTCATAAATAAAAATCCTCTACAGCCAGAGAATTCGTCTATGTCGGACGAAGAAAAAGCAGACCGGTATCGATTGCCCGGGAGAGACGAACTATCGCGATCGTTAGATTCGTTTTTTAACACTGTCGTCATTTACGACGGTGAAAGTGATTTAATCAAATTAGAATTGACTCCCGTGCCGTGTGCGAAATATTTAAATCCGAAGCGACAACATAATCAGCCTTCGGAACACAATTCGTCAGATGCGTTGTCCAGTGCTGACGAAACATTTAATCCCGTTGAAATCGAAAGAAATCGCGAATTAAATCGCCAAGATTTTACGTTACTAAATCAACGAACAGTAACAATGGCCGAACACGACGACTATATGTAAATGAAAGAAGCTCGAATCAGCATCCCCGTATTCGACGCCTCCAAATCGGAAACCATTACAGATTTTACACGAGCCATAAAATACGCATCGACTCGAGTCCATCCCGAAAATGTCGCGGATTTATTACAAGCTATATTGCATTTCAAATTGCAAGGCAAGGCCGCGGCAGACCTGCGATACAAAGACGTAGAGACGTTCGACGATTTGCTGACATTATTAAATTCACTGTACGAGGCGAAGCGAACCGTCCCCGCGCTACAAATCGAATTCAATTCCTGTAGACAAAAACATGACGAGACTGTACAAGCTTACGCAAACCGCGTCGAGTCTATAATGATGGATTTAATCACTGGTTGCACGCCCATGGTCAATTCGGAATCTGGTCGAAGAGCAATCGAACAGTTAATTAGGCATTTTGCCCTGAATAATTTGGAACATGGATTTTGCAAGGACCTACAGCTAATAATATGGTCATGAGGGTACCACGAGTTGGGTGGAGCAATCCGCGGAGCAATCGAAGAGGAAAAATCGGTCGAAGGGACCAAAACAATCGCGAAGAGCGTCTCACACAGTAGTGGACAGTCCGCACCGTCACACGCCCAAAAGGGCGAAAATCGTTCCCATTTCAAAGGCCCGCGTCGCATCAGGCGCATACACAAGCGCGTTAAAGCTTGCCAGTGCCAACGAAAACGATGAATCAAGCAGAAATAATTAGCAATTATTGCGAAAAACCGGGTCACAGATATAACGACTGTAGAAGAAGGCCAGGATGGCAAGGCCCGAGTAACCCACAGAAGCATTACAATTATGTGCCAAACAATAAGTTCCCAAGAAAACAAAATGAATATAGGCCAAATGAAAGAACCCAAGAAAATACGCCCAAAAGAACCGTCAGTTCATTAGCAGTCGGCGTTCTTTCCATAGAAGAAGAAACAAAAAGCGTTCAAGTGAATAAGCGAAAAATACCGCAAAGAAAAATAATGGACATTCTACTTGGAAAGCCATATGTATACAATGACAAGGCACCAAGAAGAATTTACCACCTCAGCACTCAGCTGCCGCGAGTACACGCCAGTGACCTACATATAGCGTCAAAGCAGGCTCGCGAAAAAATACTGACGCTCCGGTGTGGCACAAGGGCCCAGTGCAACATTGTAAAGGTGAATGAGTTAGATCCAGATACACCCATCGGGGACGAGGTAATAGAACTTCATGGCCTCGGGGGCAAGGCGTTCCGTACCCACTGCACAGCTGAGTTGAAACTGGACACCCCGGCCTCTGTGATAACGCACAAGTTCCACGTGGTCGGCAAGGAAGTACCGTTAGCAGTAGACGGACTCCTTGGAATGGACTGTATAGTCGAAAAGGGAATCAACATACTAGGCGGAAAGATGATAGAAATTGAAGGGCATAAAATACCGTTTGTACCCGGCACGAAATACTTAACAATACCCGCCCGCACAAAATGTATAGTGCAGGCGAGGACGATGGGAAAAGGCCAAGGAGTGACAAGGGAACAAAAAATCCAAAAGGGAGTTACGATGGGAAAAGCCGTCGAAAAGGCAGAGGCAAGCACTTGCCCTGTAACAATAATGAACGTGCTCGAGAAAGAGCAAATTATCAAAGGACCTACGGTCGAACTGGAAAAATTGGAAATCGACAAAATTAGCCTGGGAAAAGAAAACTGCGACAAAAAAAAGACAGAAGAGGAAACGCATCAGAACGTCGAAAAAATCGCAGAATTACGAAAGCAAAGGATGGAAAAATTATGACGCGAGATTAAGGGGAACTCGCATTTGATTGCAGAAGAGGAAACAATGTTGCGACAAATTTGCGAGGAATTTCCCGATGTATTTCATCCCGAAGGAGAACTGCTAGGTTGTACAGAGGCAGTCGAGCATCGGATCTCGCTCAAGGACGGGACAATGCCGATAAAGGTGCGACCTTATCGACTACCGGAGGAGCACAAAAAAGAAATTCAACGACAGGCACAAAAAATGCTAGATGAGGATATAATCCGCCCAAGGACGAGCCCATGGAATGCTCCATTGCTCTTAGTGCCGAAGAAACCAGATGCGGACGGAATAGTCCAAAAAAGGGTGGTCGTTGAGTTTCGGAAGCTAAACGAGGCTACGGAAGGTGACTCTTACCCACTGCCCAATATCGCAAAGATACTGGACCAGTTGGGAAAGGCAAAGTACTTCACGACCCTCGACCTCGCTTCAGGATTTCATCAAATCCCAATGGCGGAGGAAGACAAACCAAAAACGGCTTTTTCAACGCCGTTAGGGCATTACGAGTATAATCGAATGCCATTTGTTTTCAAAAATGCACTTCCTACGTTCCAAAGATTAATGGACACAGTATTGGCCGGTTTGCAAGGCCTAAAATGCTACGTATATCTAGACGATATTGTCATACGTGGAGCCTCACTCGACGAGCACGACAAGCGACTACGTGAAGTGCTGACGCGGCGGAGAGAAGCTAATTTAAAAATACAACCAAAGAAATGCGAATTTATGCGAAAGGAAAAGCAATATCTCGGTCATATTATAACAGAAGTCGGTGTGAAACCTGATCCCGAAAAGCTGAAAGCGGTAAAAAAATTTCGAATACCGAGAAATGTAAAAGAAATACAATCATTCCTGGGACTAGCCGGGTACTACTGCATATTCATTAAAGATTTTTCTAAGATAGCAAAACCAATGACGAATTTGATCAAAAATGGTGTCAAATTCGAATGTTCCGAATTATGCCAAAGCTCATTTGACCATTTAAGGGGCGCCCTGATCACAGCACCCATACTCCAGTATCCTGATTTCACGAAACCGTTTATCGTGACAAAGGATGCCTCAGATAAGGCAATCGGTGCAATCCTGTCCCACGGGACAATTGGAGAGGATTTACCCATATGTTATGCAAGTCGAACTCTCAACAAGGCCGAAACCAATTACTCGACTACAGAAGAAGAACTGCTTGCAATCGTATGGGCAGTACATCAATTTCGACCGTAAATTTATGGCACAAAATTTACCATAATTACGGATCACAAACCATTGACATGGTTATTCAGCGTAAAGGACCCAGGATCAAGGCTAGATGGCGAATAAAATTGGAAGAATACAACTATAAGATCCAATATAAAACGGGAAAATCAAACACAAACGCAGATGCGTTAAGTCGTATATATGCCTTGACACGAGCGCAGGCACAAGAGGGAGAAAAAAGTACACAAAAGCAAGGTCGTAGAACAGAGAAAGATAATAAAGGAAAAAATCGAAGGAAAAGCGGTAGCACAACAAAGAAAGAATTAAATAGAGAAAGAAAGAAGATTCCGCGCGGCAGCACGAGAGAGTAAACAAAGAAAGACAGTATGGCCGCCAGCCGTTATGAAAGCGAGAGAGAAGAAACCAAGTCCGACAATACGGATTCGGACAATGACAATACGAGCGAGAGCGCCCGACAGAGAGAGAGAGAGAGCACGAAAAGTAGGACAGCGTTACGAATGTCCGCACAAAGAAGAGAGGCCGAGAATACGACTCACCGTGCTAGGAGGCAGCACGTGGAGAAGAGGCCGCCTGGGGAAGCGCGGCACAGGGAGAATCTCCTCGTGAGTTAAAAGAGTCGCGATGCGCGAGCACGAGCGCGAGCGACGAAGAAAACTGCAGCATTGGCGTATCCACTCCAAGCAAGGAAGACCGAGCAAAAATAATACAAGAGTATCACGATGCCCCTCTAGGTGGGCACCAAGGCATCACACGGATGCTGCAGCGAATACGTCAACGATATGTGTGGCCGGGAATGAAACGAGACGTCACCGCACACATACAAGAGTGCGACAAATGTCAGCGAAATAAATCGGGAAAAATTAAGAAGGCACCGATGGTAATCACTTACACGCCAAGCCGAGCGTTCGAAAAATGTGCTGTTGATATAGTAGGTCCCTTGACTGTGACCGGAAAAGGCAACAAATATATTCTGACTCTCCAGGATTTACTAACAAAATATAGCGCAGCAATTCCGTTAGAAAATCAAGAACCCAATACAATAGCAAAGGCCCTTGTAACGGAAATTATTTGTAAATTTGGTGCCCCGTCCGAAATCCTCTCGGATCAAGGCACAAATTTTCTAAGCAAAATATTTAAAGAGATGTGTGATCTCCTACAAATAAAAAAATTGCCAACCGAGGCATACCATCCACAATCGGATTGAGCCCTGGAAAAATCACATAGGACCCTTGCAGAATACCTGAAAAATTTCGTACGAGAGGATCAAAGGGACTGGGACGAATGGATACCATACGCCATGTTCACATACAATACCACGCCACACACGGCTACGGGTATTACGTCGTATGAATTGGTCTTCGGAAAGGAGGCTAAATTACCAACCGCACTGCGAGAAATTCCGCGAGCAACGTATTCATACGACGACTACGCAGCGGAATTTCGCGAGCGCCTGAGCGCGTCATGGCAACAAGCGCAAGAAAACCTGAAAAAGGGAAAAGAGAAATCGAAGCATCAATATGATCATATGGCCGGTAAAATAGAGTACCGCCCGGGTGATCAAGTCCTCCTTTACGACGAGACCGCGAGGAGGGGCAGCTCGGCCAAGCTCACCCCGAAGTGGGTAGGTCCTTACATGGTCCGAAGCCGAGAGGCAGGTGAGACCTACCGTATCGGCCGCGTACGCAAGGAAGCACGCGTCCACGTGAATCGCTTAAAGAAATATATCACCCACTAACCGTCTCGATGGCCAGTGGGTGGGCGCGCAGACAAGAGGGGCCTGCGGCTCGACCGCATGAAAGGCCAGTCATACAAAAATGGTGAAAAGAGAGGGAGAGGAAATATATATACATCGCACATGAAGTGCGGAAAGTGAGAACGTGCATCTCTAAAATAATTTAAACAAAAAAAAGGAATGTTTTATTCTTATCATTAATGGAGGCCACAATCGCTCTCCCGCATTACGCCCGGAAAAGAGGAAGGGAAAAATAAAATAAATAAACACAGGAATATGTGGGAAAAGGTGGAATATTGTTACATTCGGTTCGAGTGGTTAACCGAACACCCAAATGGAGTCCGGTTTCAACCCCAGAGGGGAGTGGAAGAGGGCGTGCAGCCACCACATCGTGGGGCGGCTGATCCACCAACCCTCTTCCGGGCTGTCATAGAACTGCCGACACAGGCCGAATAATTCGGCGGGCTCCCAGCCTCACTCAATGGCCTCCAAGCTGTCCGGATCATCGGCCCAAACATTCAGAAGGTTGGCCCGGACCGGGGCGCGACGGCGGCGAACACCGACGGCGCTCCCCTGGCAGTTTGCCTAACCGTTCATTCATACCGGTTTTACAACCAAAAAACTAACCGTTGTATTTGGACAAAATTCTACCGACTTTCTAACCGTGTTTCTGACCACTACCCGTGATTTGCTCAAGTTAGAAAGATGGTTAAAAAATTGGTTTGAAATTCGAATTACAACCCTGCCGAAATGCAACCACTTGTAACCGAATTTATAACCGTATTTATAACCACTATCCGTGATTTGCTCAAGATAGAAAGATGGTTAGAAATATGGTTGGAAATTTGAAATACAACCCTGCCGAAAAGCAAGCACTCGAAACCAAATTTGTAACCGTATTTATATCCATTATTCATGATTCGCTTAAGTGGGAAAGATGGTTAGAAAGATGGTTGGAAATTTGAAATACAAACCTGCCGAAAAGTAACCACTCGTAACCGAATTTTTACCGTGTTTCTAACCACCATCCGTGATTACCTCGAGTTAGAAAAGCGGTTAGGAAGATGGCTGGAAATTCGAAATACAACCACAGCCGCGCTTTAACGTGACTGCAAAAGTGGTCGCCAATTAAAGATGTGTGTACCTGTAATTGGGATTTTAATGTGGATATTAAAGAATCGATGGCGGGACATACCGCTAAATCGTAGTTTTATTTATACCAATTTTTTTGGTGGCGTCGTACAATATTTTATTTCCTGTTTTCGCATTTTTTCGTTCTTTTCAATTGCTTGATTTTGTTACAGTTGTTTTCACCGACAGAGGTAGGCGCGCGGTCGGTGTGCGTGCTCGGCGGTCACTAAAGTTAAGCAGCATTGGAGGCTGCCAATACTCTGAGCGGTGACCGCTTGCCCGTGCACTGGTTTGCGCGTCAACCTTTGAGCGGGAGGCAGTTTGTCTGAGTTTCTGATGTTTAATACAACTGAAACTCAGCCAAATATAGCCGCCTGTATCGGCCCAGGTTTTCCGCAGTTTCCCTGGGCCCTCGTGCAAATGCGATACAGTAGTGCATTAGGAAAGAGTGGCTGCGGTCAACACTCTGCGGGGGAACTCTGGAAGGAATGTAGGGAGCTCTGGAAGGATTGTGAATGTCGGAATGTTACAGTTGTTTTCTCTTTATAATTGTTTTGTGTATTATATTTGAAATTTGTTTTTCCGGTTTCTTGATATATGGCGGACAATCACCAATGTTTTTTTCTTAGGCGCAATACATAATGAAGGCCGATCGTAAGCGGTATACAGTTGCGAAGCATACTAAATTATTAATGGACGATATTTTTTTTTGAAACATTCCGCCAATCTCAACGATACAAATATTTAGTTTAAAACAAAAGAATAAATAACAAGTCTTTGTTTTCCGTCTAGCAGAAAAAATGCAATCACAATTTTGAACCA
>OX632359.1:11433360-11468360 GCA_951751655.1 Ophion costatus | reverse complement strand
ATAGCAAGATTTTGCTACGCAGGCGAACAATTTTTAAAGTTAAACAAAAATTCAACTTACCAGCAAATTGAAGAATGACAACCGCCTCGTAGGTATTACGGACGATTCCATCAGTAGTAGTATGTTGTTCGCAAATTCTCAACGTTTTTTTAGAACCCAATCCAGCAGTATGAACTAAATAATCTTTGGTACAAGAAATATCGAATTTACAATTTTTTGTTGTTGTACCGTTTGATTTCACTAATGGGACAAACTCGTGGTTCACTCGATGAAGAGAGAGAAACGCGACAGTATTCCATTTTCACGCTGATACGTTTTCCATAAAATATTAGAAGTTACGGCGCGCAGGCGTCGGTTATCATTGTACCGGTACACTGATACACGACGTGCAAGATACGCATGAAAAAACAACGCACACCACAAGAACCGCAGCAAAACTCAGTATTTCTGTCTTCTAAAACACTTCACTGTTACTTGAATTTATAATTAAGCGTTTTTTGTAAACTAATACGCAGCGAAAATAATGAACACAGAGCACTAATATTTGCTCGCGAAGCGCGCGGAGTGGTACGTACGAGACAAACGAGTGCGTACGAGACAAACGACGGCAACTTGTGGGCTCGATTCGTGCTCTCACTCTTTGTTTGGTCCATGGAGCCTAGATACCAGGAGGTTCAGCGAGGACTTTCAACTCGTCCCCAAAACGAGAACGAGAAATGATGGCGTTGCGGTGCTCCGGCACCTATACGTATATAGATATACGCTTAACATGGGTGCGATCTAAGACAGATCACAGATAATGGACCCAACCCGCATTCGTGTTAAGGCATAACACCACTCCAGGATTTTGGAAAGACGTTTTCTTGCCTAAAAATACTTTGGTGTCATAAAAACAATATGCAATTGGTCCTGTAGCGATTTTTTAAATTTAAGTAACATCGAGCAATTACATCGAGCAATTACATCGAGCATCGAGACCGAATCGCTAATTCGGTCTCGATGCTTCGCACTGGGACGAAGAGTCGAAGCCAAACAGACGGCGATCGCGGAGCGCGCGCGTGTGTGTGTGTGTGTGTATGTTTGCTATGCGGACCGCGTATAGAAAGAACAAATGCATTCTCGCACGCCGTTCGGTCGTGCGCAAGCACCTTACATCTATGTGTGTATTACACAATTCACACAACTATGCGTAGCGACCATGGTACGCTTGTATTGGCAGCATGCGCTCGCTCGGAAGCAAAGCCTCAGGCATTTTCCCATGCTTTTTGAATTCATTTAAACAAATAAGCTACCACCGCCAACCACCAGTTGATTCTCGGTTGTGATACAGTGACCAGTGACCAGTTATTCATATTAGATATTGAGACGATACATCAGCAGATTCACATCACATTGATTTTGAGATAGACCAGAATATACACACTTTTATGAAAATTTACAACCCGCTTGCCGGTAAGTACTATTTAATATCTGTTTAATTGCTTTTTATGTCTCGCTAATGACAAATCGACCAAATCATATATATTGTGATGTCGCGGATGGACAATTTTGTGATTTTTATGAGGAAAGGAGTGACTGACTCGCTCCAGAACTCGGTCGTAGGACGGAACAACTCGGTAAACACAGATTTGAGCTACTCGAGACACGTTTATTCAAATGACTCACGGACAGAGATTCGGTGTCGTACAGAATTTGGAGACTTACTGCCTACTTAGCCTAGAACGGAGGCAACTTATAGGGCTGGAGCGTGGGAAATTGAAAATAGTGGGAGGAAGGGCCTACGTGACGCTTGAGGCGTTCTTCGGCGTTTTTCCCAAGCGATAGGGCTAGAAGATGGTTTTCTGAGAATTCAGAAAACCAGTGTGTGACTATTGAATTCGGGACCGCGGTTGGGTGGAAGTTACGGATTTGGTAAAGGGCCGACGATACTACGAATGCAGCTGCATTCGGGCGGTGGTAATAAAAAAGGTACGCGGGAGGAATGTCAGGACTCTTCTAATATTTGTGTGGGAGTTTTCGTCGGAATGTCGGTGAAGGAGGCGGAGGTGATAAAATTAGAAGACGGAGTTCGACCGTGGGAAAGGAAAAAAGGAAAAATTCTCAGCCTATATTACACCTCCCCCCTAATTTAAGAAAATTCATACAAAAAAAAATGAATTTTCTTCAAGCTTTTAGGCTAGTGGACCAACGGCGACCCACTTGTTTCGCAGTGTTTTGTACATTACGATGTCTGGCGATTTCTAGCATGGAACATTCTTCTCCGTCGTAGTTTACACGGTAATCTACATGTTCGTTGTTTTGATGAAAACAATTATTGTACACATTGATACAAGGGGAAAAGGTCGCTTTAAATAGTTTGGTGAATATACTGGATAAACAACCACATAATCCACATCTGAACATAACATATAAGAAAACAACGGCGGTACAACTGTACCCGAGATACCTGATACCTTCGTAAGTAGTTTCGACAAATGTCTTCGTCCGTTTACGTTGTCCGATTTTCTCTGCCTCTTCTGAGATCTCGTCTAACGTCTGTCCAAGAGTTTTGAGTTGAGTAAGGTCAACGTGTGTAGGTCGTCCTAACGTTGTTAGCTGAATGTCGTCCAAAGAAACTGAATGATTTCGAAGCACTTCTTCGAGATTCGGAACTTTGAGAGTCTTGTTGAGAAGAAGGTCGGAAGCTGCTGTAATCCTTTTATCATAACTAGGTCTTATAGAGATGTGTTCAGTATGCCCAACGCAGTCGCCTGTTATGGTTATTTTGTTGGTACCGCGTAGTAGTGACTGGTGTGTTTTATGGTCATCACAACTCACATAAAACGTCTCGTCATGCGGGGACGTCACGATCCACGAATTTCCTGATTTCAATTGAATCCACAAAGATTTAACCAGATTTATGTAGAGTATTTGACATTGCGAGTCAGATATGTCTATCGGCTTTTGAATGATCACTGCTTCGCAACTATTGGGATCGTGTACAAAATAGTCAGGGTTTTTACGTTTGCACAGGCGTCGTGGTCCTACTTCTTTACAGTGATCGAAGTCTTCTTCTGTGCTCGGAGTAAATATTGTTCTGGCCGCATTGGTCATTATTAATGTATCAGGAGGGTTCACGTAGAAAAATGTACTTGAGATTCCCTTCCGCTTGGGGATAGGAATAATACGGAACACATCAAGCAAACTGTTTTCTATTACTGGCACCTTAATTATGTACGTGAAACGATTATCTTTCAACATAACGCTTACGTCGCTAATTCCTATAATTGCCGCAAAAGCAGACTCTTCTAGAGGTACAGGTGGAGTATTACTTGTCGCTGTTTGCTCCCGAATAGTTTTTAGAGCGTCGATTAGGTCGGCAGGATTAAGGATTTGAGGGTGGATTATCCCTTGTTTTCCATCGTTTACTGCATTTAAGACATTATTAATGCATTCACTGTATTCGTCTATAAGAGTCTCTAGAAGGGTCACTTGTGCGTTAATCTTGATATCTCTAGCATTATCAGCTACTGCAAAATTGACTTTTGCATAGGACTTAAACAGTCGTTGATTCTCAGTGCGCAATTCTTCTATGGCTTTGAAAAGTGTAGATGCCATGCCCTTAACTATTGCTGTTTGATTTCGAATTAGGGTACTCATTTTCTTATTATCAGCGTGAAGTTTATCGATCTCATCATTATAATATTCGGCATCGGAATTTCCTAAAGTCCCAAATAAGATTTTACTTATGTCGCCAATAAAGTTAAATACGCCTCGTTTAAACCGGGGTTTATAATCAATTATGTTCATTAATCTAGATCTCCTAGCATCTATTCTATTTAACCTCTGCTGAAGGATTTCGATTGATGCAAATTCCGAGCAATTCTTCTTTTCGTTGGCTCCACTGCAAACCGTTGCCAAGCCCAGCGTAGCTTACACCAGCTCGTCCCGGTGTAGATTTATTTCGGTGAGGTCGACGTAGTTGACTACTGTCCAGGTTTGGTGGTAGATCACGGCGTTTCCTAGGTTTTCCATGTAAATTGCGCCTTCGAGTGGTTCCACCCTTAGTTCATTGGTTGTAACGCACTTTACGGGAAGGAGGAGAAGTAACAGCCACAACATGCCTGCACAGAATTTTTGATTAGTTTCTATAGTAAGGTTTTAATTTATTAACATGTATTAGTTTTCTTCTGTTGTTCAGCAATATCTCGTAGTTCACGTCCGACGTTTGTTCTAAGATGACTGCTGGCCCTTCCCACTTCGAGGCAAGGGGTGTCTTATCTCTCTCCTGAGCGACGAGGACTTCGTCGCCTTTTGCAAAGATGGGTACAGAACGATGAATGTGAGCGTCCTGGACGGCCTTATAACGTTCTTTAGCGGCAATTAGATTATCGCGTCCTCTTTTCACGATGCGTTCGTGATCAGCGCGTAGTCCCTCAAAGTACTGATCAATTGTCACATTGGTCTTTTGAACTGGCAGATTATTCGGGATATTGGGTTTCCTTCCGAATTGCATTTCGAATGGAGTTAGTCCTGTTCCTTCATGTTTCGCTGTATTATAGCCATCGAAACAAACTTTAGTTTTTTATCCCAATCTTCCTGGTTATCGTATATCAGTGCCTTGATTTGTTCTTTAATAGGTCCGTGCGCTCGTTCCAGGCTTCCGTTGCTTTGAGGATGAAACGTTGTCGTTGTCATATGTGAGATCTTGAAGAGTTTCTCCAGATGTTTGAAAGTCTGGCTAATAAAATTTCGTCCACCGTCAGTTAAGATGATTTTTGGAGCTCCGTGAATGTAGATAAAGTTTTCAACCAGTGCCGTTACTGTTGATTGAGCATCCTGTGATTTTAATGGAATCAATGTAATGTACTTTGTGAGTTGGTCTTGTACAGAGAGGATGTACTTGTGACCCTCGTACGTTTCAGGTAGTGGACCCACAAGGTCCAATGCAATTTTTTCATTGGGTTTCTCCGGTGTGTCTGTAATTATTGCTTCTGCTCGCGGTTGTGTTCGCACGAGCTTGACCCGCTGGCACGTGTCGCATCTACGGATATAATCTTCGATGTCTCTTTGCAGGTTGGGCCAGGTAGCAACGGCCTTCACCCGATCGAGGGTCTTCGCTACTCCGAAATGACCTGTGGCGCTTGTCCCGTGGTGTTGTTTTATGATGTCTATCCGTTCTTCTTCTGTGCCTGGCTCGTAGAGTTCCGTGTCGTAGAGATAGAGAAACGGTCGTTCTGATTTCTTTGACCAAATAAATGAGATCATCTGCTTAATTTTCATTTTTGTAAGTGGGTTTTCGGGCAGGTGTTTGCAACCTAAATAAATTTTGGTAGGTTCTTTGGTCACTGACAGTTTCTCAGCTAATACGTTATACCATTCGATTTCATCAGCTGAGAAATCAAGATGCAGTTCATCTTCACTGTTTTCAGGTTGATCTGTAATCTTGATCCTCGGTGTTTCTGGGTGGTGTCTCCTCAACAATTTCAGGAACCACTGGTATTTCCTTCGATAGTTCGAATTCGATGTAAAAGGGAAATTTTTCATTTTCCGTCTCTTCTTGATAATTATTCCTTTCCGCTGCGTTCTCAGTATCCGCTGCGTTGTCGCTTTCTTCTTCGATGATATCTGACGCTTCTTGATGTTCGGTCTCCTCATTTAGGGTATCGTTGCGTTCTCCTTGTCGAGTAGTTACGGGATATATTCATGATAGGGCGTCAGCGTTTGTATTCAACGTTCCTTTTTTATAAACGGCCTCATACTCATATTCCTCGAGTTTTAAACGGAGTCTCATTAGGCGACTATTCGTTGGAGGGTTCGAAGTTTTAAGAATCCAGATCAGCGGCTTGTGATCCGTAACGATTTGGAATTTCTTTCCGAACAAATATTGTCGGAAGTGTTTCACAGCCCAGACTATTGCCAGCATCTCTTTTTCCGTCGTCGAATATCGTTGTTCGGCTTTATTAAGGGTGCGTGATGCGTAGGCGATGGGACGATCCTTGCCGATGGGTCCTTGCGATAACACTGCACCTATGGCGTGGTTACTCGCGTCGGTAGTGAGCACGAAAGATTCCTTGAAGTCCGGATACTGAAGGACGGGAGATGTTGTCAGCGCTATTCGTAATAAGTTGAATGATTGTTCTTGTTTGTCGGTCCAAGACCATGTTGTATCCTTCTTCAAGAGTTCTGTAAGTGGTTTCGCTATTTTGCTGAAATCCTTTATAAATTTTCGGTAATATCCAGCGAGTCCCAAAAATTGTTTAATTTGTTTTTGATCCTTTGGCTTGGGAAAATTCTGTACCGCTTCAGTTTTCTTCGGGTTTGGTTTCACTCCTTCTTCTGAAATTACGTGTCCTAGAAATTCCAATTCTGGCCGTAGAAATTCACATTTGTCCGGCTGTAATTTTAAGTCTGATTCGCGAAGGCGGGTTAACACCTCAATAAGTTTCTTGTTATGCTCTTCAAGCGTTTGTCCATAAATTATTATGTCATCGAGATAGACGAAGCAGCTATTTCCAATTAATCCTCTCAGCGCGTTGTTCATCATGCGTTGAAATGTTGCAGGTGCGTTCTTAAGTCCAAACGGCATCCTGTTATAATGGGCAGTGACCTGATGGCGTGGAAAACGCTGTTTTTTGTTTATCACGCTCGTCCATTGGGATTTGGTGGAATCCCGAGGCTAGATCAAAAGCGGAGAAATATTTTGCTCGGCCTAATTGATCTAATATTTCATCGATACATGGGAGAGGATAGGCATCGTGAGTAGTTTTTTCGTTCAATTTGCGAAAATCGATCACGATCCTCCATTTTTGTTTTCCCGATGCATCCGATTTCTTTGGCACAACCCAAATTGGTGAATTGTACGGCGAGTCACTCGGCACGATTAACTGCTTTTCTAGCATCTCGTTTACCTGCCGGTCGATCTCTTCCTTGTGAACCGGTGGATACCTGTACTGCTTCGTGTTCACAGGTGTGTCGTCGCACGTAATGATTCGATGCTTTACTGTCTTCGTACCTGGCAGTGGGTCTCCAGGCAGGGCAAAAACGTCCGGAAAATCGGAAATAATGTCCCAAACCTTTTCTGCTTGATCAGGTGGAACATGCTCGAGTCGAACGTTTTCTTTCAATGTGTGAATACGTTCGGCGGAATTAGTAATTTCTATAGCGTTGACATGAGCTACATCCTTTGGTGCGTCTTGGCGCTCCTCCTTAGGCGAACAGGCCGTTTCCTTGAAAGGAATGCCCTGTAACTGGTCAATCGTAACCGTGATTGGTTCTTCCGAGTCATTCAAAAATGGTACTCGGGTCTCGTAATCCTTGGCTTCGAAGATGCAAGGCACTACTGCTCCAGGATTGTTCTCGTCCGTGACGGCTGTTCCATTTTCAATATTCGTACGAACCGTAATAAAATAGATGGTTCGTGGTGGGATGGTGACAGAAACTTTTTCAAATTCAAATCGTTGATCGTCGAACATTAAATAATTTTCTCTACCGATACCGATGTCCGTTTGGTACTTTTCCATGAATGGAATGCCAATTAACCCGTCCTCGTCTAAGGGGAAATCATTGGGAATAACGTGAAAAATGTGAGTCTTTCCTTGAAATTCTTGTCTAGCAGCAAATAACGACTCGTGTTGTTCATTTCCCATGGAAAACGGGGTCTTAATGTTTCGATTGATCTGCGACCCTTTTGTCAACATGCTGATTTTAATTAAATTGATTGCCGAACCGCTATCGAAGAGAAAACTGCCTATTCTGCTGGCTGTTCGTGTGTGAAGTTTGACCACTCGTTTAGCGGATCCGATGGCGTTGACTCGGGGGATATTTCTTGTGTCGTGATAATTTCTCTCTCCTCTGGTATGTGATTGACTGTTGTTTGCATTGGTCGATGATTGCGCGACTGTCCGTTTTGAAAAAACTGTTGTTGCAGTCCGTTTCTGTTGGGGTTTTGTAGGTCGTAGGCTTTTTTTACGACAATCACGCTCAGAGTGACCCATGCGGTTGCAATATCGGCATGCTAACGTAGAGAACGGTACCGGCGCGGGAGTTCCGAAAGATTTATGATAGGATGGTTTTCGGGCTTCTGAGCTACCTGTATTTTTTTCGCTAATGTTTAGGTTGCGTGTCATCATTTCCCTAGTATAATCGTATGCCTCTGCGGCTTGCGCTCGAGCCATTGCCATTCGAATATTCTCCGGTTTTTGAGCGCGTACCTCAGTCGATATTTCCCTTTTCAATCCCAACAGGTATTGGTCAAGCCCTTGTTGGCGTTCGTACTCCGCAATGAATCGTCTTTGTGTTTCATCTGGGGTTGAATTGGCTAACACGGAGAGAAGTTGATTCTGTACTTCTAGAAATCTATTTGTAAATTTTGAAACACTTTCACTTTTCTGTTGGAACATTCGTGATCTTTTGTCTCTCCAAACGCTAACTGGTTGCAAATTTCCAAAAAGGATCCGTAAACACTCGTAAAGTTGTTCGTACGTATTTGTTTCATATTCTTGAATTTCTCTTGCCGCGTCTCCGATTATTTTTTTCGTGATTATTAATCGGCGGAGATAATCTGATCGACTCACTTGTGGTCTAACATCTTCAATCGACGTAATAAAGGTTTCAACGCCCAAGGATTTGCCATCGAATTCACGGATTAGTTCTAGAGCTTCTTTTGGTGTTAGCTCTTCAACAGAGTCTTCTGGTAATGCGTGCGTCATATGCGAAGCGTTATCTTCTATTTCGCTTTGTGAGTCCGAGTCTTTTATTCCAGCGAACGCTGTTTTGATAGCCGCGTTCACGTTAGATAGTGACATTTCGGCCTGATCCACTGAGTCAGTTTCGGAATCGGTGCTTATAGTTTGTGGCTCGCGGTAACGCGTAAATGAGTCTTTACTCACCGATTCCTTTTGTGGATCCAGTTCCAAACGTGTGTCCTTCGTAGACTCGGAGTGTCGTCGATCGGTCCTATGTTCCCAGCGTTGATAGTCAGCACAACCCCACACTTAGCACCAATTGTGATGTCGCGGATGGACAATTTTGTGATTTTTATGAGGAAAGGAGTGACTGACTCGCTCCAGAACTCGGTCGTAGGACGGAACAACTCGGTAAACACAGATTTGAGCTACTCGAGACACGTTTATTCAAATGACTCACGGACAGAGATTCGGTGTCGTACAGAATTTGGAGACTTACTGCCTACTTAGCCTAGAACGGAGGCAACTTATAGGGCTGGAGCGTGGGAAATTGAAAATAGTGGGAGGAAGGGCCTACGTGACGCTTGAGGCGTTCTTCGGCGTTTTTCCCAAGCGATAGGGCTAGAAGATGGTTTTCTGAGAATTCAGAAAACCAGTGTGTGACTATTGAATTCGGGACCGCGGTTGGGTGGAAGTTACGGATTTGGTAAAGGGCCGACGATACTACGAATGCAGCTGCATTCGGGCGGTGGTAATAAAAAAGGTACGCGGGAGGAATGTCAGGACTCTTCTAATATTTGTGTGGGAGTTTTCGTCGGAATGTCGGTGAAGGAGGCGGAGGTGATAAAATTAGAAGACGGAGTTCGACCGTGGGAAAGGAAAAAAGGAAAAATTCTCAGCCTATATTACAATATATATACACACATTACACAGAGCTCGAAAAAAGTCGTGCGTACAATTTTTAATAATATCGTTTCGTAAAACACTTTCAATGGGCAAATGCAAATTATTTTTATATACGCGTGCTACACATATTTCTTTTTCATCCGGTTTTTCAGTACTATTACTTATTGGTATATATCCATGCAGGACAAAATGTATTCTTAGAAATTTCAATAAAGAAATTTCAATAAAGTTCAATAAAGTTTTGATTCATTCTCCCTGAAACAAATTGTACATAAGTACATCACATTTTTTATTTTATTACATTTTTTTCAATTCTGTGAGGTGTATGTGTGTGTATGTGTAGCACTGCTCGCTACGTATCCCAAGCGAGACGTACTGTAAAGTCGTAACGGTCAACGAAAGACCGAACGTGAATATATATAGAAAAAGAAATGTCTTCAGCGCGGCACAATAACTACAATAAATTCGAACAACTACAGGAAATTTGCAATTGAATGTTAAAAATTATAGAATTATTTAAAATATATAATTTACTTCATAATTTCCCAAAAGGGAATTTATAAAAAATGGAAAATGTTACGTTTTGAACTATAATTATTGATTTTTATTCATTTTTTATTCATTTACAACGATAACCTTGTAAATGAATAAAAAATGAATAAAAATAAAGAATTATAGTTCTAAACATAAAATTACAATACAAGGTTTAAACCCTGTAAATGAATAAATACGCTGCAAATTGCTTACTCGAGATTGAGCATGATGCTCAAATCTTCCTCTATGAGGAAGATTATGTACGCCGTATGCTATTTATGCTCATTTATTATAAAACATGAACTTTAAATTGAATGTTAAACCTTAAATAAAAATACAATATTTCATTTCAATATAAACTAATAGTTTCTGATTTCATTTAGTAAAAAGTCAGACCATTTTCATTTAGTCAAAAGCAAAAATGATGAATTAATTTGTCTAGACATAAAATTAATTCAAAATACACAGGAAAGGATCTAAAAACGTGGAATTAATTTTTTGTCTAGACATCATTTTAATTCATTTTCATTATGTTATAATAAAAACTTAATGCATTTTTATTCAGCTCCACAGTCATAAAAATTGTAGGACAAAAATGTAATGAGCCACAAAATAATTCAATGAATTAACATTGGGGTCTAGCATCACACGAATTAGCGATTCAAACATTTATTCACACCGAATATAAATTCGATAAATTAAAATGATACTATTCTTAATTTAATTAAATTATAATTAAATTAATTGAACTAAATTTGCAATGGACCAAAGACACGCTAAGAGGGGAGCCAGTGGTGGTGATCTGCGGATATCTGAGGACGTTCGCGAGGCTGAAAAGGGCCAGCACCGAGGGGTCCGAGGAGAGGAGAAATAGAAAACAGAGAAAAAGAGAGGCGGGACTGATTGTTATGCGGCACTTGTTTAAAAAAATGGTTTAACGGTAAGGTGGAATGAAGGGGGGTTTTTGTAAAAAGCAAAAGCTGTACATATGGAATAAACGATACTACTACTATTTTTATGTCCAGACAAAATATTTATGGTCAATTTTCATTATTTACATACTTTAAATATTTAAGTTCAAATTAAGGACATAGTTTTAATTCCGTGAAATTTTATTAAGAAATTAAAATTATGTACATAAATTTATGTACCCCAACTTTTAATTCGGGAATAAAAATTATGTACATAATTTTAATTCCTGAATTAAAATTTGGGGTAAATAAAGTTATGTACATAATTTTAATTCTTGAATTGAAATTTGAGGGAATTAAAATTATGTACACAATTTTAAGGATGTATGCGGGAGACTTTTCGGATGGAAATGTTATTTGATCAGAATTATCGTACTTCGTGATTCAATAAAAATCTGAAAAAATTCAGCCACAATTAGCATGCTATGACCAACAATAATGAACATTAATATCACTCAAAAGTTATTAACAAATTGTGTAAACAATTAATTATTTAATAACATAACGGTGACCTCTTGTTTTTCTTATACGAATTAAATGTGTGCATTTTTCTGAATGCTTATGAATGTTTTCAAAATTTTCCTACGACTTCGAAATTCCCTTTTTCAAATTTTTAGAACGGCCGTATGTATGCATTTTTCGACCTAGTGTCTTTAAAACTTTGCAAAACTAATGGTAAAGCTGTCCACAAAAACATATCCAAAACTTACATTTTTTAGTTTATATTTCATAATAATTTTTGAAAATATTTCAAAAACGTAGGAAAATTTGAGAAAATTATTATGAAATATAAACTAAAAAATGTAAATTTTGGATATGTTTATGCAGACAGGTTTACCATTAGTTTTGCAAAGTTTCATAGACACTAGGCCGAAAACTGCATATACCAGGTGTGTAAGTATGAAACCGGAATTTTTGTACAGAAAAAACACGTTTATTGTAATGATATGATACAAAGTATCATATCATTACCGTAGGTACATCCGCCAGTTGTTGTTGTGTTTGAGCGTCGTCTTCGTCCAACAAGGCTTGCAGGTCAGCGTCTTCAAACTTTTTCGGTGGTCTTCCACGTTCTTCGTTCCTCACGTCAAAATCGCCACTTTTGAACCGTTTGAACCACTCGAAACACTGTGTTTTATCGAGAGCATGCTCACCAAACGCCTCCACAAGCATTCGATGCGATTCGGCTGCGGTTTTCTTCAGATGAAAACAGAAAAGTAGTGCTGTCGGCAAATCGTAATTTGTTGGCACAAAACTCGACATGTTTATCTCTAATAAACTAATGCTACTGAATGAAACTCGTGTTATTGTGAGTTGGAAATCTTTGTCGGATATCAATACAATAACAAGACACCGCTGACGTGATGTGTCGGTAACTGCATCGATATCTAGCGCCACCTATAGGCAAATTCCGGTTTCATACTTACACACCTGGTATACGGCCGTTCTAAAAATTTGATAAAGGGAATTTCGATATCGTAGGAAAATGTTAAAAAAATTCATGAGCGTTCAGAAAAATTCACACATTTAATTTAATGAAAACAAGGGGTCACCGTTATGTTATTAAATAATTAATTGTTTAAACAATTTGTTAATAACTTTTGAGTGATATTAATATTGATTATTATTGTTCATAGCATGCTAATTGTTGCTGAATTTTTTCAGATTTTTATTGAATCACGAAGTACAATAATTCTAATCAAATAAAATTTTCATCCGAAAAGTCTTCCGCATACATCCTTAAATCTCTGATGAATAATTCTCAAAATTTCACCAAAAAAAATCGTCCTTTGATCTTGAATATTTTTCCAAGGCGTACAGCCAAAAATAATCCTTATAACGGTAAAACTGCGAAATTGTAAGAAATAAACCGAAGTTGAACATGAAGGAGGGCAGAATAATAAATAAAATAAGAAGAAACACAAAAAAACTGATAGAACGACGAGGTCAAAATTGTGTTGAAAAGTAAATGGAGACTGTTTCATGTACCCAGATCTGTAATGTCGAACGCTCAGGAGCCATCATGTTCGCGTAAAGCGCTCTGTCGCCGAACCATTATGCGAAGAAGGATGCAATTGTACCGGTTGCACAGGATGGCTCACCCATGGGACACAACTTGCAAACATGTACGGTTCACCGGCGAACTGGCATTTGTAAGTTTGAAATCATCATCAACATCCCAAAAATGTCTAATAATAAATATAACGAAAAGAAAAATGGATTGGAATTGATTTAAATGTTAAATGAAAAAAAAACCCTTCATTGTTGATAATTTCAATAGTGTTACGAATGATTTCACATGAATCGGCATTAAATTTTCAATATAAGTATACATAGCGGAAATATTGTTGACCATGAATTTCATAAGAACCGACAAAAAAAGTTGCGACTTTATTTTTTTTTATACACATGTAGATAAACTCGAAATTCTGCACACTTAAAGACATCGGTCATCTGTAATATTGAATGAAATCAGCTGAGATACAATTTTCCAAGAAATACATACATAATATTCTTCGACCTGAATTGATAGTAATAGTGCTCTGTTTTTGCCCCAAGCCAAAACCAGATGATTCTGAATCAACGGACACAGAACTTGAGGAGCTATTGGACAGCGACGTATCAGTCGTGTCCCCGTTATTGCCGCGGTACAACGAAGGTAGCGGAATCCAGCAGTGTGATCAAAATAGGGTCGAAAGCAACTACAGCAGTACCGGTACAATGAGGACAGCGGATACAACCGTTAACGCCGAAAACGTCCCTGCGCTTGAGGTTAGCTACGATGAGGAATCCAACGTTGAAGATACCGACGTTGAATCAATGGAGCAACATGATTACAACGACAACGACATGGATAGTGACGGATGTAGCGAATATGACGAATCTGACGATAATTCGGAAATTGACGAACCTGAAAATAATGGAGACGCCCCCGGGGAAGTATTTGCGATACCAGGCATGCATGACTTTGTCCGGAGGGCAAGCATGAGAGACAATGTATCGGAAAGTGAAATAATAACGATGATTATTGCTATATCGGTACGGCACCGGTTGACGTACCAAACTACTCTAGCAATGTTGCAAATGATGAACGGCATCACGATATGTAGTGGCCTGCCTTCTGCATTGAATGGTTTATGGAAAACATTACTCAGAAACGATGACATCGCAATCGAGCGCCATTTGTACTGTCGCCTATGTAAAACCACTGTTGGAGAAGGAACAGAACCAGAACGAGATTGTTTATGTGAAAGCACCGGCCCGAGAAAAGATAACCGATCGTTAACATATTTCATTAAAATGAAATTAGAACCTCAGCTCCGACAACTCTTGTCTGTACCGGAAATAGTGAATTCTTTACAGTACCGCCGTACGCGAGAAAAAATGAATCCCGAAGGTATTGAGGATATATACGACGGCAAGGAATATTTGAAACCCTGCGAGCCTGGTGGTTTTTTAAGCGAGGAATATAACTATTCTTTCACTATAAACACAGACGGCTGCAAAGTCTCAAATTCATCCAAAGCCAGCGCTTGGCCAATACTGCTATCCATCAACGAACTACCGCCTAATGCACGAAAACGACATATGTTGCTAGCCGGTATTTGGGTCGACGCCTCCCATCCTGTCCTAAACGCATTTACATTGCCAACCTTTCAGGAGTTGGTATTTTTGTACGAAACGGGTATGACTTGGAAGCCTGACGGTATTAACGTCGTTACGAGCAAATTCGTAACTTTAATTTGTACCGTAGATTCCATAGCTAGACCTGCGCTTCTCAACATGACCCAGTTCAATGGAAAGTATGGATGCACGTTTTGTTATGCCGAAGGGAAAAGAATTAAGCAACTTGGTCGAGTGTATCCTATTACGGATAGTCATTCCCGCACGGATTCGGAAATAAGAGCGCATATGAACCAAGCGTACGAGCTAAAAAATAAAATATTCGGCATAAAAGGACGTTCGACACTTGGGCTTCTGCGTGGGTTCAATTTGGCGCGGGGCGTTGTCGTTGAAAGTATGCATAATCTGTACTTGGGCGTAGCTAAGCAACATACCATGCTGTTGCTGGATGGAAAATCAAGTAATCCTTGCTACCAAGGAAACCCAAAATCGTTGAGGAAGATTAATTTGCGATTAAAAAAGATTCGACCGCCTAGCAGAATTTCAAGGACACTGCGACTGGTGGAAACTATGAAACAGTGGAAGGCTTCTGAATGGCGAAACTGGCTCCTCTACTATTCTGTGCCGTGCTTGGAGGGGATAATTCGGGCGGAAGATCTTAAGCACGTTGCATTAATTTCTCACGCGGCGTATATATTGAACAAGGATACTATCTGCACTGAAGAGCTCGATGAAGCACAATCTTTGCTTACGGAGTATGCACAACGGTTTCAACAGACGTTCGGTGAAGAAAACATGACATTTAACGTTCATATCCTCATTCATTTGACGGACACAGTGGAAAATTGGGGACCAATGTGGGCCCACAGCGCGTTTCCGTTTGAATCGTTCAATAAAAAAATTATTGACTTCGTTACGGGTCCACAAGCAAGGCCCCTTCAAATTGCAACGAGATTTTTGCTCCATCGATTTATCAAAATGTTCGTGCACAATCCAACAATCGCTCTGGCAGGCAAGAAGAATGAGAATCCACACTATCTTGCAAGCTGGAAAAAAGAGATAAACCCCTCTCTTTGATGTACCACGATGCTATGCTGACGTGAGAGGACTTGGGAATTGTTACCGGAGTTTACCGTCTAATTGGCAATCCGAAATACTAGAAGCCGCAAATTATCGAGCCGATAACCTCACATTTTTCAAGCGAGCAATAATAAAGGGGATTGAATACAGATGCCGTGAAGAGAAGGAGGAAACGCTGTTCTGCAATAAATTTGTTTATATCGCGAACATTGGCTTTGTTGAAAGTTTGAAAATATTTCACTTTTCTCACAACGGAGATGTTGTGTGGGGGCTCTTCGTCGACCAGCTCACTGATGTCGGAAACTCTTTTGAAACTCGGCACATCATAAACGTCGCATCACATCACACCGGTTATTCATAAAGATCGCCGAAATAGAAGCACCAGCTATAATAATGACTTTCCGACCGAACATTGGTCACGCTGTAAGAATGCCCAATATTTGGGAAGCACATTAAATAGAACACGATATAATCGCATGCCTCCAATGGATAAGCGGTACAACGGGAAAAACTAAGCTCAGCACTTTACCGGTAAAATATAGAGGTACTAAAAACATATTTGCGAAAAAAACAGTTTCCTCCATAAATTGCACCGATCACCTAAAAAATGTCGATCTCCAAAAAAAATGTTCGTAATTGCATACCATGTATGAGGAAACCGGAAAAATATAGTGACGATACAATACGCAAATCAATGATAAAAAATATATTATTATAAGCATGATGTCCGTTACACTTTATCAAATATCATATTTTGTAAACAATTAAATTTAAAAAAATGTAAAGAAACAAAAAAAAGTTATAACATTCGGTATTCGATATTGCGTGAGTTATGCTACGAAAAAAAGTGATAAATAAAACTACGATTTAGCGGTATGTACCGCCGTCGATTCTTTAATATTCACATTAAAAACCCAATTACAGGTACACACATCTTTAACTGTCGACCACTTTTGCAGTCACGTTAAATCGCGGCTGAGGTTGCATTTCGAATTTCCAACCATCTTCCTAACCACTTTTCCAACTCGAGGTAATCACGGATAGTGGTTAAAAACACGGTAAAAACTCTGTTACGAATGGTTACTTTTCGGCAGGGTTGTATTTCTAATTTCCAACCATCTTTCTAACTTAAGCGAATCATGAATAGTGGTTATAAATACGGTTATAATTTTGGTTACGAGTGGTTGCTTTTCGGCAGGGTTATATTTAAAATTTCCAACCATATTTCTAACCAACTTTCTAACTTAAGCGACTCGCGAATAGTGGTTATAAATACGGTTATCATTTTGGTTACGAGTGGTTGCTTTTCGGCAGAGTTATATTTCAAATTTCCAACCATATTTCTAACCATCTTTCTAACTTGAGCACATCACAGATAGTGGTTATAAATACGGTTACAAATTCGGTTACAAGTGGTTGCTTTTCGGCGACGTTGTAATTCGAATTTCAAACCAATTTTCTAACCATCTTTCTCACTTGAGCAAATCACGGGTAGTGGTCAGAAACACGGTTAGAAAGTCGGTTGAATTTTATCCGATTCCAACCATCCGAAAAATCTAAACGTTATCCAGTGGTTATGTAAGCTGCCAGGGTCTGGACGAAGAGCCACCGCCACCATCCCTTAGAGGATGAGCGCCTCCTCTGGGAACCCGTGCCGTCTGGAAAAAAAAATAATTTTTTGAAGTGAATACTTAAGCGACAGCGGATAGCCGCGCGTAAGTTAAACCGGACAGGAGAATGCAAGAATGAAGACGATAGAAAAAGACGGAGGTGTAAGCGAGAGAGCGATATTCTCTCTCTCCCTCACCGCGTATGTTAAACCGGACAAGAGAATGGAGGAATCGAAGAAGATAGCGGGAGACTGGTGTGCGAGCGAGAGGGAGTATCACTCCTTCTCGTGGGAGCGAGAGCCAATGAGAGTGAAGTGTGAGCGAGACAGCGTGATACTTCCTCTCGCGTTGGCAAGAGAGCGTCTCTTTCTCTCGTTCACACTTCGCTCTCACTCGCTCTTGCTCGGGCGCGCGGCTGGGAGTATCTCCTTCTCTCTTGTCGAAGCGTCCCCGTACCGCGTCGGCTGACGAAAGCGTGGCGTCACCATGCGTTAGATGGAATTTACCCACGCGGGAGAGCCGAACGCGAAATTACTACATTGACATCAACATACCGCTATAAAATAAAATAAAATTTACGTGAATAGTTTGTTGAATTAAAAAGTGAATTGTGCTGTTCTGTGTGATAAGCCCTTCATTGGCGCTTCTGTTAAATAAAAGAACAATTTTTGTGAATATTATCCAATCTTCGTCTACGGAGGTTAGACATGGCCAACAACGGTCGAGACACGCTCGAAGCTTCGGAAGGACGCGAAGAAGGTATTTCTCATTCATTTTCCCTTGCTGTTTTGAAGTGAATACTTTGCTTTGCTTGCATAGATTTGAAATTATCAACTTACAGAATAAAAAAAATTAACACAATAAATAAATGAAATTTCAGAAAAAAAATAAAGAAAAATAGAAAGATTTTCAAGGAAGAAAAACTAAATCATGCCGTTCATTTATTTAGGTTCAGTCGATGGTCCTCCGAGCATGGAACGTGCCAATGCTGGACTTTAGCCACCGGAGATACCTACGAAAAAAAGGAAAACAAATGCAGAATATCATCGGAATTACAGAGCCCGTCAGGCTTCAATTCGGTCCGAGGCAGAAAGAAAGGAGAATGCTGCTGAATATCAACGGAACTATAGAGCGAAAAAGAAATTGGAACGTGAACTGCAACAAAAAGCCAACTTGCCGAGCGGTAAGTAAATTTGCTCTTTTAAAAAAATTTTATTTGAAGATAACAAGTGCAGATTTATTATTTATTATGATGACGTTCGGAGCCCTCCGGAGAGCCTGGGGAGCTCGTCGAAGAGGTTCCGTAGGAGTAAATTAATTTCCTCGAAGCCCTTCGGAGAGCCTACGGAGCTCGTTGAAGACGTTCCGTAGGGGTAAATTAATTTCCTCGGAGCCCTTCGGAAAGCCTATGGAGCTCATCGAAGGCACTCCATGGGCTCTCTGGAGGGCTTCGAGTTAATGAATTTGCTCAGAGCTAAGAATTAAAATTGAAAAATATAAACAATAAAAAAATTCACCAATAAGTAAAAATAAAAATTAACTGTTCATAATATAAAAAAATATTTTTTTTAAATTGACATTCACAGTTAATAAAATAGAAATTAATAAAATGAATAATCAATAAAATCAATAATGAATCAAATATAATGGAATTTACAAAATAAAATTGAAACAATGAAAATTCATAATAATAATAAAATGAATATAAATTAAATTGAATAATAAAATTAATGATTAATAAAGCTATACAAAAATTAAATAAAAATTCATAAATTAAAGTAATAAAAATAAGAACAAAATCAATCTCAATTAAAATAATAATAAAATTATTCGAAATTAATATTAATAATAATAAAGTTTATCAAAAAAAGAACATTTTTTAAATAAAAATGTATAAATAAAAGTAATCAAAATTGATAACAATAATAATATTAATGATTAATACCATGAAATGAAAAAAATGAATAAATGAAATTAATAAAAATAAAAATAAATTAATAACATTGAAAAAAAATGAATTATAATGATTAAAAAATAAACGTGAAATAAAATTAACAAAATTATGAAGACAATTAATAACATTTTCAAAACTATTCTTTACTACAATTTTTTAATTTGACTCTCATTTCAGTTCCTGCTAATCCTCCATCATCGGATATAACGCATACGAGTACTGTGCAATGGGTCGATGCCGTTCCTTCAACATCGCGGGTTGTGAGAAAAACAACAATGAATGCAGAGCACCAGCGTGAGTGTACGGTTCGTCAGAATTCCGTTCAACCATAGCAACGACGGCATACCAACGTAAATATTGAGCAAGAAAAAAATTGGAAACCGCTAATAACCGGGCTGAAAAAGAGGATTTGCTGTATCAGATTGCCAATCGTGAGCAACGATTGGCAACGCTTGTGAGTATTAATAGAAAACCGAATATACCCTTTGCCGATACACAATCATTACCGTCTTCATCTTTTAATGCTTCGCAGGAAGGCGATAATGGTGAACAACGCGTAATCGAGATTGCCGCTGAAAATATTCAAGAGGAGCCGCGATTGCTATATACACAGTTCAATCGCCATAAACGTGCCCACGACTATTTCAAAACGAAATTTACTAACAATCCATTTGGGTTTTCGTGTTCTATATGCGATAGGTTATGGTTTCGATATGATTTAAAGTCTTTGCCTCCAGGTATTGATCAAAATTTACTCGATACACTTGTATCTGGGATCGCAGCAGAGAATATAATGCTCTGTTCAGCATGTGCTTGCAGCTTACGAGCAAACAAAATACCGACTTTCGCCACCTATAACGGGTTCAAATATCCACCGCTGCCGGACCATCTACCTCCTCTCGATATTATCACTGAACGTATGATTTCGCCAAGAATTCCGTTCATGGAGATAAAACGATTGAGACACATCAATGAGCAGTTTGGAATCTTCGGCCAGGTCATTAATGTTCCGGTGAATGTCAATACGATGGTCAATCGTTTGCCTCGTGATATCGGAGAGGATTACAGTGTCAACGTCCACATCAAAAAGAGGAAAATCCACAAGTCTACTTACACCCAAGGACTAGTTAACAAAAGATCTGTTCGCGAGTGGTTGACTTTCCTCAGCACAACCCCACTCTATAACGATATCACCATCGATCCGGCGTTTCTGGCCGCCCCGGTTACGGATGGTGATATGCCCAACGATGAGGTCAGTGAAGAAATATTAATCGATGATCGCCTTGTCGCCCAACAGCAAACATTATTACGGGATGAGGATAGATATTTGCGATTTGCACCGGGAGAAAAAATGTTCCAATAAGTTCGTTGTTGGATGATTACGCTGAAGAGTTATCATTCCCGGGTATATATCTTGGTCAAATGCGAACATTCAGAGACGGCTTTGTGGCAACTCTTTATCAAATTGCATCGAGCGAGATAAGACGAACTGATCGACGTGGCGTTACACCTCGGCACTTGCTCTATGCGGCTGCAAAGAATATGAGAATTCTCGCGTTGCGGCTTGAAATGACTCGACTGCGTTTGGATCCGCATATAACGGTGGAGCAAGAGCTTTTCGATTTCCTTCATTCATGGCAAGGCTTATGGGTGGTTTCTTTGAACTGTCAAAGCTTACACGCTCACGCGAATGATCTGAACTGCAGAGTCATTCGAAGGGCTAACATTTTAATGTTGTCGGAAACATTTATGAAGAATGGTGAACAGCCAGTTTCGATTCCTAATTTCGATTTTGGTGTTCGATTCCAACGTCGGGAAAACCGGAACTCGGGTGTCGCCATTTATCATCGGGAAGACGACCGATGTTATATTGTTACTCCTCATTTGCAAATCCAGGCTCCTTATGCAAATGATGACGGAGTTATCGTAAGCAGTTCAGCGAGAATCGGCGACTTGTGTGCAAGCGAATGCGCGAGGGTAGGGGATCGGAACTGCAAGCTCATTTTAATAGCGATTTATATCTCACCAAATGCTTCAATGCGCGATATAAAAACTTTTATCGCTAAGGCTTTAATGCCATTCTCAAAAGAAGGAGCACAACTCCTTGCGAGAATGACAGGAGAACCTGCCGATTCTGGAAACGAAGCAGTAATTCTTGCTGGCGATTTCAATGTAAATTTTTCATTACCAGAGGCTGAGGACAATTTTTCTTTGCGTGTGATAAACATTTCTTTGACGTTTTCTTTTTGACGTTTCGTGAGGACAATTTTTCTTTGCGTATGATAAACGGCAGAAATGACCCTACAACTAAAGGTGGTACGATTATCGACGCCGTTTTGGTTAGAAATTTATCTGGCGTAACGTTGAAACATTTCGTGTCATATTTTCGCTATCACGATTCGCTTATAACCACCTTAGATTTGTAAAGCAAACAACTATAGTCGACTGTGAAACATTTTGTAAATAAATTGTAAAAACTGTATTGTAATATGTTGTAAATAAGTGTAAATATATTGTTGTTGTAAGTAATTGTAAAATATATATTGTTGTACATAGTTATATGTGAAAATATAAGAAAATATTGTGAAAATTGAAGAAAAAAAAATTGTCAAAAAAATGAAACACTAGGCAATATGAGAGTGGTCAAGAAATTTTTTTTTCATAAATGAGTGACCAATAAAAATACACGCGAAGTATTCACTTCCTACGCGTGTGGAGTTTCCACACACACAGTTTTTTTTTGGAGGAAGGGAATCTCCTCCGATGCAAGAAAAAGGAAAGAGAATTCGTCTACATACCACAACGAATTCTAGACCGTCCTCCTTACCTCCGAGTACCACCGTTTCTCCTTCGTATCGTGAGTAATCCATGTCTGGAATGAAAACAAAAAAAAAACAATAATAATTATTATAAAGCAAGATAAAAGGAAAATAAAGAAGACAGAGAAAGAACGAATACTCACCGAGGTATAATGCGATCGGCTTCCGTCGAAAGTTGAAACAAGAATGAAAACGTCGCCGTTCACCCGTTAAACGAGCGACTTGATCGAAGCACAAAAACGCGAACTTTGCAGAAATGAATAAAAAGAGGGCATTGAACTCAAGACCCAGCAACGAGTCCGAATACAAAAAGTCTTCAATGAAAAAGAATTAAAATTCTATAAATAGATCATAAATGTATATCTATATCTAAATACGGATACAAATTCCCCAAAGAAAAAAGAAAAAACACGTCAGGTCCAAAGAATTTAACCCCGCGAATTATTTTCGCAGGATCCTAGCTCGGGCCCTAGGGTCGAGCCCAGGTGAGGCTGATACACCGGAAAAACAATACCGGACAGATAGGTTCACGGTTTCACCCGGAATTTTCTATGAGGAAATCGGGACAATGTCAATAACCCGCGACGTATGGAAACTGGCGGTAAAAATGGAGCTTAGTGGAATAGCGGAACAGGAAGCGCATATCATCGAAGCTACGAAGGAAATAATAGACCTATGCGCTCAAGACCTGCGAGCCAACTTACTCTGCCATATGGTCACGAAAACAACGACTCGCATGGTAGATAAACTTAACAACGAACTACAAGCCGCATACGACATAACCGGAAATAAAAAGATTCGTCATCGACGAGGTTTGATAGACGGATTGGGGGGAATAATAAAAGCAATAACAGGAAATATGGATGCACAAGACGCATCCGAAATCAGCAACGAAATAAACGAAATAAATAAAAGGCAAAAACAGTCGAAGATGCCTTAAAAGGAAATGTGCAAATGTTGGACTCCACAATAGATCTTTTTAATCGATCAACAATCCGTTTGGAAGAAAATCAGAAGGTGCTACAAGCTCTCGTGCAACAGATCAAACAAAGAGTCGTCAACCAGTACAATGACCAGAACGTCCGGCAACAATTGGATTAGCGAATGATGGCCGTGAGCCTCATTGTAGAGTCATTACTAAGTGACGTACGACACGTAGTTAACTTTTTAATTGGACTCACGAGAGGAATGGTGAGCCCAAGCATATTATCGCCAAGACAATTAACGAACTATTTGACTGACGCTTTACCCAATGTGCCGATAGGGCATACGTTCCCTACCGCGATAAGCTACGCGGAATGCCAAAGCTATTGGAGTTATCAGAAGTAGGCGCGTATAGTAGGAAAACGTACATTGTACTTGTAATTAAAATATCGTTAATTGGCACTGAGGAATATAAAATCAGCAACGCTGATCCTCTGCCCACCAAAATAGAAAATCATAGTTATCAATTTATGTAAATAAAAAATGACCTCGTCGCGGTAGAAGCCACGAGAGAATCTTGCCTACATATACCAACAAATTATTGAGGAAATTGTAAAGCTATAGCCTCACATTATTATTGCCGACCAAAGCAAGCAGTGCGTCCCGCTGTTACTTGCGCATCGTGCGAGGTGGCATTGTACATTGCACCTAAAGATAAAGACGCGAATTGCGACCGAAGAGTCGCTCAGATAAATAGCACTCTAATTATTGCGTTAGAACGCCATGGTAGGTGGCTATACGTTGCACCAGAGCCCGAAACACTGCTCATCCATTGCGGAAAACAACCAACCGCGTACGCAACCCTTACGGGTGCAGAGACTCTGGCTTTGGACGGAAAATGTTCCGTCACCGCCCCTAGTTTTAGACGAGAAACCATCGGCGAAATAAGACAAAACGAATACGCCGATTTCCTACCGCAATATAATTTATCGTTCCTGTCTACAGATATGAACATACTCGATCACACATCGACAAAAATTGTATTCCGCACGAAATCATAAACGATCCAAAAGAATTAAACAGGATCGGCGAACGTTTAAAAACCATAAAAAATAACCTAAAAAGGCAATCAAGCGATTCTAGAACATATGGACATATAATAGGTAATTATTTGCTAAGCGCAATCGCGCTGATAATACTTGGAATATCCTGTATATGCTATGACCGTATGAATCACGCATGGAAGCCCGTCGACAATGAGGGCCAAAGCAGCGCCGAGCCGGCGCAATCAAGCAACGCACAGTCAGCAAAAAGGAAGCTGCCCGTGCCAAAATTGAGATTAAAAATCAAGCGAAACATATCCACGACGAGTTCCGTGTAAATCAAACAGGCAAAAATGAATACAAAAGAAAATGTACTATATTTATGCGAGAATTATTTGAAGAAAAATAACGATATATAGATCTGGGATAATCACATGGGAAAATGGAAATAGAAATTTGTAAACCGGAGGACCGAACATTAAAACAAATCCCAGGCGGAATTTGATCTTTTAAGGGGGAGAGATGTTGTATCCGCTAATTTACGCAATACAACGAAACGACCGAACGGTCGAGAAAGTATCTGCGAAACGGCATTCCAGACCGTTTCGCATCCTCCTTGCGAAAGAGTCACACTTTTGCCAAAATGCAAACGTCAAAAAGACACTTTGCGACACGTCCTGACGAAGCATCGGATGATGTTCGTCAAATTGGGCAAATTGTGACAATCAGAGTCGACAATTAAGAGAAGTTACCAGGGAGTAGTCAGTCCTTGGTTGGCCTTTGAACGGTTCGGTCCTAAGGTACGACCGATACAATGTACATTCAATTATAAGACCAGCCCAGTAATAAACTTATATTCCTATTCAACGAACTTGAGTTCCCACTCTTAATTTCGCAACGATCTCCAAAATACCTATCCCGGGTTCTAGAGCCGGGGATACAACAGACGAGAATCAACCACGAAAATCGAGAAATGGTCTGATCTCAATCACGCGTCGAAAGCTCTAAATAATGCGCTGCATGGTTTACATTTGCCGGTCAAAGTTATCGAATATCTTTCGCGCTGCTTCAGTTCTGCGTTGAAACAAAATCAAAGTGATCCCACGGCCGTGGCATCGGCAATGAAAAATATTGTTTCTCACGCTTATGGCGAACACAATAACTGCAGAGATTGGTGCGGTTATAAAACGTTGGGACAAAAATACAAGCACAAAGGGCTTCCAAAAGGTTAAACATTTGCGCGTTTTGCTCAAAATTCGGCAAAATTAACACCTTGCGCCTCGAGCCAGGCCAATGAGCCTTTCAATCACACCGTAGCACGTAAAGCTCCCAAATCGAAGTTCTACGCTGGTTCTGAATCGTTGAATTTTCGAGTCGCGGCATCGGTATGTCAAAAAAACAACGGAGTTATTTACATTGACGAGGTGAACGAGATATTGGGCCTGTCCCCTAATAGCATAACGAGGCAATTTCGCGAGAAAAAAGAGCTAACACGAAGATCGAAGATCGAAAAATCAAGGATGGTTGAGATGAAAAAACAACGCCTGTTTCACAAAAATGAACGGTCGATGAAAGGAGCTTCGGCTCGGCGGCGTGAAGGGATCACTTACGAAACCGAAAGCGGATTAACCTGCGTCTCCGAACTCATAGAGAAACCTCCGGTTCGCGTACGTATTACATTACGTACTACGACGATAACGAAGCGTATTTTAAAAAATTTGTATGAAAAATTAAGAGAAAAAATACTTCTCTTTTCCAGTTGATGATTCGCAACGTCAGACTGGTTTTAAAGATAACGCTCTGGTAATATTCGATCTGGAGGCCAGTGGACTCTCGAAGATGGCAGAAATATGCCAAATCGCTGCTATTCATAACCATGACGTTTTCAATGCGTACATAGTACCGTCAAGAGGTATATCGAGTATCGCAGCGGCAATCACAGGACTCCAAGTTTACGGGGGTAAGCTGTACTTAAATAATGCTCGAGTGAATACAACGCCGCCCCAAATGGCGCTACAAAATTTCATCGAGTATCTACGCAGCATCGGAAATAGCATAATTCTAGTCACTCACAATGGCTTTAGGTAATGCTTGACCGTTCATTAAGAATTGTACAAAATATTGAACCTTGAATAATCGTTTATGCTGACTATTTAACAGGATTTCTAGGTCGAGAAAAAATATCGTCTTATCTCTTGGTTTCACACTTTCGCTATATCATAATTTCCATAGTCTCATGATCCTGTACTATAGGTTTGATGCGCCGATGATACTAAGTTGCATGGAGGAATACGGGCTGCTAGACGAATTCCGATCTATCGTGAAAGGGTTAGTTGATACCCTGATTATCTTTCGCGATCACCTTCCGAATCGCAAGAAAGAAAGAAAAGGTTACAGTCAAACCGCTCTCGCTGAAGATCTGTTAGGCTTTAGTGCCGCAGAGGGTGCCCACAACGCTGTTAACGACGTGTCAATCTTAAGCAAACTAGGATCGTGTAGTGGATAAGCGAAGATGTAATTAGGAGTAAGGCGAAAGCGACACGAGACATATTAGATGAAGCGAAGATGGCCGTTGCACACGCTCGAAACAAGGAATCGCTAGTTGCAATGAAAGACTCTGTATCAGCTGGCATGCTAGATAAATTAGCAAAAGCTGAGATCACCATGCAGCTTCTAGAAACTGCTTATGCAAATTCAGGAGCGGAAGGAATTCGAATTCTCCTCGGCGAAGACGTCACAGGGAGACCGAGAGTTACGAAAAATAATCGAATCCTCAGCGTGGTCGTAGCTCATATTGAAAAAACGCACATTCCACAAAAAAACTGTAATAACTTTAAAAGACTTTATAAACATAATCTTCGACTTTAAGCCTTGTTAAATACATTAAAAATTAATATGATGAAGATCAACTTTACGCCTTGTTAAATAGATACGGTAATATAAATGTACGAATATATGCTGCAGTATAAATGTTCAACGACGACTTATTATATCTGCAAACCTTTTTCCTTTTTTTCCCTCGTTGAAATTTAGCAGAAAATCGAGAAAAAAAATGGACGTTTTACAATGTTCAATGGCAATATAGACTACAGAAAATGCCTCGCAAAGACAAAAAATACATTACAACTTCATTATATAATATTCAACTCATAATTATTTATTATTAATGATCAAATGTCTCGGGTGAAGAACCTACAATTTTTGTCGTTGCATTTAAATTGGCCGGCTCGATTGGGCCTTCCGCATGCAAGCACAGCTGACAACATGCGGCGTTGCCAAATCTACACCATCTCTCCCGTCATGTTAGTCGCGGCGAGCGAATGAAATAATTTGTCAATTCAATCGATAGCATCTGCTTGAAATGTTCGGTAACCTATATTTGTTATGGAACATACGTGGACGCGACAGTTTTCTTGTTGTCTATCGCTATTTGCATAGCTCCGATCTAATCGCGAACTATTAATATTTCAGTCTCGAAGTTCGATCCGCACGGATTCCCTATATGGTGCGGGTTAAATGGGTTGATTTCGTAAATTAATTACTATTGTATTTAACCGGTAAGGCATGCGGAACTTTCGCGGACGTCATTCTGTATCTTTATACTACAGTATATAAAAAAATCACATTTTTTTCTAATGCCAAGCTCGTGCGCGTACTACTTTAAATGGTTTCACAGCCTTCGAGTGGCTACCATTTTCCGTACCGCCATTGTTTTTCGATTCGTTACTATCAGAGTCAGACTCAACTTCTCTATGAATGTTCCGACCATCGCGCGATTCTGCAGATTGCGTGATTGACATCATGGCATTTTTCAGTGAAACAAAAGCCTCAACAAGATAGATGTTAGGAAGTGCTTGCTTGCACGGCGACGTAACAATTGTGACAATAAATAAAAAACGCCGAATAGTACGTGCTCATGAACAAAGATTATAAAAACGGTCTGTCGACACGCAGAGACAAGTCGTGAGTGGCACCTCTCGGTGGTGAGCGAAGAGACAGAAAGAGAGAGGGAGAGAGAGAGAGAGAGGGAGGGAGGGAGAGAGAGCAAGAGGGAGGGAGGGAGAGAGAGAATAATTTATTTCCTACTCTGGGACCGAAGTCCCCTGAGAGTACCGTGCTTGTTTGAGGAGTGTTGATACACATATTGTACACTACAGATAATAGGTAAGAGAGGTTAAACGTTGGGTGAGTGGTACGATACGTCAGTGACGCCGTTTGACGGTGGCTATATTGTGGTCAGTAGGGCCGCTCGAAAACCGGACTTGAATTCCTCGACAGACCTCATTTGACGTAAGTTGATGGGCAGCAAGTTCCAGAGGAAGCACGCGGCCACGGTGAAACACTTCCGGAAGGTCTCAATGCGGAATGAAGGGATCGCGCAGTCGATGTCTTGCACCAGTTGCCGAATCACGCGCGGTATGATTCGCGCGGGTTCAGATATTCGATGGAGCAGGTATAGAGGGGCGCCTTGCAATCGAGAGGCGCAGACAGATGACCCCAGGTGGTATGAACGACGCTTTGCTACTTTCAGCCATTTGAGCTGGCAGTAGTAGGGTGTTATGCGTTCATCCCGTGGTACGTCGAAAATGAAGCCGATGCCGCGGTTGAGGGCTCTCTGCAGCATGAGGTCCAGCTCAATTGTGGCGTCGGTGATTAGTAGGCTGCAGTAGTCAATGTGAGGAAGGACAAGCGATCGAATCGGTATCTCTCTGACGTCGCGGGGCAGTCTGCTACGAAGCAGTTTTAGGCGGTAAACAGTGCATCAGATCTTACGCGAGACCCTACGGAAGTACTCTTGCCATCACAGGTTGTTAGCGACTTTAACACCGAGGCGCGAAAACGAGTTTGATAGTGGGATCGGGGTCTGATCAACCCGGCCAGGGGGGAACTCAGTCGTTTGCAGCGCCGATATGAAGCGAGTGGATCCCAGGACCATCGCTTTCGTTTTGGAGGCGTTGAGCCGCAGCCCTCATTGTTCTACCCAGGCGAAGATGGAGTCAACGTCCGAGTTTAGACGCGCGATGCCCTCGGCGATCGCAGAGGGAGGACACGACATATATACCTGCAAGTCACCCACGTAGAAACTATATTTGCAGTGAGTTAGAACGCTGTGAAAATTCCCGATAAAGACCGTGAAGAGCAGGGAACTAAGCACCGAGCCCTGTGGAACCCCCGATCGAAGAGGGGGCCACTCAGACTGCTGTCCGTCGCGGTCGTATACCGCCTAGCTTCGGCCAAGGAGATACGACGTGAACCATCGTATGGTGGAACCAGACAGGTTGAGATCTTGGAGTCTCTGGGGCAGTAGGTCGTACCTCACGCAGTCGAAGTCTTTTGAAAAGTCGAAGGCAAGGAGGATGGTAGTTTAGCGGTTGTTAATGGCCAGCCTTCTGTCGTCGATGATACGGAGTAGGGCGGACTGCGTGCTGTCGTGCTTCCGGAAGGCCGACTGATACGGGTCCCAGAGGTGGTGCTGATCGAGATAGCGGGAGACTTGACGGGCTACGATGCGCTCAAGGATTTTAGACAATACACAGAGCAGCGATATAGGTCGGAAATCTGCTGGTGACCTGGGTACTGCAGTCTTGGGTATCGAGCATACCAAAGCTTGTTTCCTTTTGTGGAGAAAGATGGAAAGGCGTAGCGATTTGTTAAACAAATGACGAACGTGGTCGATGATGGCGGGCAGTGCGAGACGGAGCATCTTGGCGGAGATATGGTCAGTTCCCCGGGATCCGGAGGAGATGGTACATACAGCCGCTTGTACCTGCTCGCGCGTGACGCATTGCAGGGACATAACATTCTCAGCGTCGACTGAGACAATCCTTGCGTCGTCGAGACAGAAAGACAGAGACAGAGACAGAGACAGAGACAGAGACAGAGACAGAGACAGAGACAGAGACAGAGACAGAGACAGAGACGGAGAGACAGAGACAGAGACAGAGACAGAGACAGAGACGGAGAGACAGAGACAGAGACAGAGACAGAGACAGAGACAGAGACGGAGAGACAGAGACAGAGACAGAGACAGAGACAGAGACAGAGACAGAGACAGAGACAGAGACAGAGACAGAGACAGAGACAGAGACAGAGACAGAGAGAGAGAGAGAGAGAGAGAGAGAGCGAGAGAGAGAGAGAGAGAGAGAGAGAGAGACAGACAGAGAGAGAGAGACAGAGAGAGAGACAGAGAGAGAGAGAGAGAGAGAGAGACAGACAGAGAGAGAGAGACAGAGAGAGAGAGACAGAGAGAGAGAGACAGAGAGAGAGAGAGACAGAGAGAGAGAGACAGAGAGAGACAGAGAGACAGAGAGAGACAGACAGAGAGAGAGACAGAGAGAGAGAGAGAGAGAGAGAGAGAGACAGAGACAGAGACAGAGACAGAGACAGAGACAGAGACAGAGACAGAGACAGAGACAGAGACAGAGACAGAGAGAGAGAGAGAGAGAGAGAGAGAGAGAGAGAGAGAGAGAGAGAGAGAGATTGATTGATTGATTGATCGATTGAACTTTATTTAGCATATTGCTACTTGCAGTGGCTTTTACAATACCTTACCCCAATTATCCTAATATCCTATTTATCGCTATATATCGTCTCTATCGCTCGGTTCTTTTTACATGTTCTTTTACCGCTCGCTTGAATTCTTCCACATTTTTCGCACTTTTTACCGCTATTGGAAGTTTGTTAAATGTTTCAAAGCCGGTATACGTTATACACCGTTGAGCTGAGTATGTTCTGCGGTGTTTTATGTATATATTACTCTTTTGTCTCGTGTTGTACTGATGTCTCTCACCTACTGTCGTAATTTCATCACGTAAATATTCCGGCATCCTTCCATTCTTTATCTTATATACAAAAACGCATATATTGTATACCATCCTCTGTCGCACGTTCAGAAAGCATAAAGCATCTAGCATGTCCTTTATTCTCGTATACCTATCGCACCGCAGGATTGCTCGCATCGCTCGGTTTTGAGTTTTTTGTAGAACATCCATCCAATACTCGTTAACATTTAGTAACAGTGTGTTACAATACTCAAAGTGCGGGGCCACGATACTTTTATAAATGGTTATTAGCGTATTTATCGACACATACTTATTTATCCTATACATAAAGTTTACTTTCTTGGCTACTTTTTTTTACAATAAACGCCGCCAGCTTATCAAATTTCATATTGTTGTCTATAATAATTCCCAGGTACTTTATTTCCTCTACTTCCTCTATTTTGTCATTTTCTATTTTTATATCACAGCAGTTTTTCAGGTACGGCTTTCTTTGGTCATGTATTATCATAAATTTGGTTTTCCCTGTATTTAGTCTCAATGCATTTACTTTCAGCCATTTTGTAATTGTTTGCAAGTCATCGTTTAATTTCCTCTCTATTTCACAGAGATCCTTACCCTTAATGTATATGACTGTGTCGTCCGCGAACATCTTACATGAGCAATACTTCAGTTGTTTTACTACGTCATTTATATATATTATGAACAATAAGGGCCCCAACACAGATCCCTGCGGCACTCCATGGTTCGTGTCTTTTGTTTTTGACATGCTGTCGTTATATTTTACTTTTTGTGATCGATTTTCCAGATATGACTCCATCCATTTGTATACCATCCCCTTTATTCCATAACCTTTCAGTTTCATTAACACTACCTTTCTTGTAACAGTCTCGAATGCTCGTTTAAGATCTAAAAAGACAACTCCTATGAATTCGCTTTCATCGAGGCATTTTCTCCACGTGATGAGTAAGTTTTGCACCGCTGTTTCACATGAATAATTCCTCCTGAACCCTGATTGTTCACGAACGAGAATATTGGCGTCTTCGACATATTCGAGGATTTGTTTTTTTACCGCTATTTCAAGTATTTTCTCGTACATCGGTAACATATTTATCGGTTTATATTCCTCTGCCTTTATGCTTCCTGCTATTTTCGGGATTGGCACAACTGTTGAGATTTTCCACTCTTCCGGAAATATTCCTTCCTGCATCGATTTATTGCACAGTTTTAATACAATGTCTCCTACGCTCGCCCATGCTATCTTCAACATTTTTGTACTGATGCCTTCCTCTGTGCCCTGTTTATCTTTTAAGTTCTTTACGATTTTATTTAATTCTTGCCTATTTATATCTCTGAATGCTTCCATTGTTTTTTCATTTATGGTTTCTATTTTTTCTACATTTCCATTTCTCTCTCCATTTATATTTACAATGTCTTCAATGCTCTGTACGAAAAAATCATTAAACTTGTTTGCTATTTCTTCATCATCGTTATATAATATCCCATCAAATAATACTCCTTTCGTATTGGTTTCTGTCTTTTTCTTTCCTATTATTTCTTTTAGCGTTTTCCACATTTTTTTGGGATTTGATTTTTCTGCATCGATATTTGTTTCGTAGTACTCCCGTTTGCTTTTACGTATAAGTGCAACTACTATATTTCTTTTATTTTTATATTCACTCCAGTCTCTCATTTTCCCGGTGATGGTCGCACGCTTATATAACCAGTCCTTCTGGTTACTCGTCTCTCTTATATTTTCCGTTATCCATGGTTTCTCTTTCCATTTCGTAGGTACTCTTATTGTTTTTTTCGGTGCTATACTATTTATGGTCTCTGTCATACATTGTATAATATTATTTGCTAGGTTATTTACGCTACGATTTTTATCACATCTTTTTTGTAACATTGGTGTTATTATTGCAGTAAAATGTTCTTCGGTTAGGCTTGTAAGATCTCTTCTACAATACTCTGTCATTGTCCCTCTTTTTTGGTCATTTATTAAAACGTCTATTCTTACAATATCATGATCAGTAATCTTAGGTGTCAATAAAACTGTAGTCATTATGTAAAAATTCGAAAAAACTAGGTCAATCTCCGTTTTCGATCTCCGCGTGGTCCTTGTATATCCATTCTTGTATCTTTTCATCCCCAAATTTTTTAGGTTTTGTATAAGTCGTCTCGAGTAATGACTGTCTTTTCTCACATCGATATTAAAATCGCCTACTAGCACTATATGACCCATATCCACTAGTTTATCACATTCTTTAGTCAATACATCTATGAATCTGCCATCACTTTTGTTTGGAGAGTGGTATACATTACAAACAATGATTTCATTATATTCTCCCATTAATCTTATTGCACTTATCCAAGTATTTTGCTCTATATTTTTGTTTATTATTGTTTTATATTTTATATCCTTATTCACGAAAGTCAAGACTCCACCTGTTCTAGTATTTATCGAGTCGCATCTTATTTGTTTATAGTTTTCTAGTCTCAATTCATAGTCATCTATCTCTTCTGTCACATGAGTTTCCGTAAGGCATAAGATTTTTGGTTTGAATCGTACTATTAAATTTTCTATTTGATCCTTGTTGTTGAGATAGCCTTGCGAATTTACGAGTAAGATAAACGCTCCCTCTAAGGTACGTCCCTCTGTGGTTAACTGCTATTCGCTACCATAATTAATGTTTTTTTTATTTCTATTTACAATTCTCCTGTACACTTCGCACCTCGCATCTGTTGCTTCGTGATCTGTTTCTATATCTTGTATGTTATACTTCTCCATCATTTGACAACAGTTTATACATTTTTTTACGTTTGATTGGCATTCTCCTAATTCATGTTGTCCACTGCATTTTCTGCACTTGACCCCGTTTCTGCATTCTGCCGCGAAGTGATCATATCCAAAACATTTGAAGCATCTTATTACGCTTACATAATCATACACCTGACAACTTTTCCATCCTATTTTCATTTTTTCTTTCTCCACGAAAAATTTATGCGTCTCTGGATCACACTCTATTATAGCGGTATTTTCGTTTCTTTGTGTTTCGATTACTTTTACGATTTTCACATGAAGTGGTTTTTCTTTTAATTCCAAGCCATTCTGTTTTATTACCCTCTCGATAAAAACTTCTTCGCTTTCTTTTCCCACTTTTTCCTCTATGCCCACTACTTTAACCTTCGGTAACTTTTTTTTTGGCGCGTATATTTTATATTGCGTGCCTAGATTTTCTTTCATGACTCCTGCTAGTGCTTCTCTGTCCTGTATTTTCTCACATTCGACTATAACTTTTCCTCTCGAGGCCTTTACCATCTTATCAACCCCCACTCCTAAACCCATTACATCCACCTTTTTTTTATCATAACTGCTGTTTCCTCGCTTGTTTGTCTCTTTACTGGCTCCACTATAATTTGTTCATTTTTCTGTTTCTTTAATATTTCAGAAAATGTTGCTCCCTTCTTACTTTTATGTTCATCTTTTTCGCTACTATCTATTTCTCGGTGTTCGCACTTTGTGCTCCAGCTTCTTAGTTCACTTTTTACTTTTTCTATTTCTTTCATAAGCGTTTCAGTTACTTTTCTCAATTCTTCAGCTACAATCTCTCTCATTATATTCTTAAGTTTGTCTCCTATTATTTCTTCTTTCTCCTCGAATGACCGATTCTCTTCTTTCTGTTCTGTAGTCTCTATCTCTTTCATCGTTTTATTGAGTACGTCGCTCGGTATATCTTCTAAGTCATTTGGTTCTGTTCTGCCTCTTTTATTTTTCTGTTCCTCGTCGCTTTTTGTTTCATCTCCGTTTTCTTCATGTCCTCCCTCCACTCCTGCACCGACATGTTCTAATTTTTGTGCGCATGGTACCAACTGATTTATCGCGTTATACACTCTGTGATTGCTTTTGCATTTCGTATTTAGGTGGAAATATTTTATACACACTGTGCAATAAACAGCCTCACCTTTGATACTTTTCTTACACCCGCCACACACTCTTATCAAGTTCCATTTCATGCTCATATTTGATTCTTGTTGAGACATCTCAGATTTTTCCGCAGTTTATTCGTGCTGTCAAGTAACCGTGTCGTGT
>OX632359.1:11429995-11433160 GCA_951751655.1 Ophion costatus | reverse complement strand
AGATAGAGATAGAGATAGAGATAGAGATAGAGATAGAGATAGAGATAGAGATAGAGATAGAGATAGAGATAGAGATAGAGATAGAGATAGAGATAGAGATAGAGATAGAGATAGAGATAGAGATAGAGATAGAGATAGAGATAGAGATAGAGATAGAGATAGAGATAGAGATAGAGATAGAGATAGAGATAGAGATAGAGATAGAGATAGAGATAGAGATAGAGATAGAGATAGAGTAGAGATAGAGATAGAGATAGAGATAGAGATAGAGATAGAGATAGAGATAGAGATAGAGATAGAGATAGAGATAGAGATAGAGATAGAGATAGAGATAGAGATAGAGATAGAGATAGAGATAGAGATAGAGATAGAGATAGAGATAGAGATAGAGATAGAGATAGAGATAGAGAGAGAGAGAGAGATAGAGAGAGAGAGAGAGAGAGAGAGAGAGAGAGAGAGAGAGAGAGAGAGAGAGAGAGAGGAGAGGGAGAGAGAGAGAGATTGATTGATTGATTGATTGATTTATTACTTATGCCCTAGTACAATCACTTTTGGGCAAAATTGGCATACTAACAATTTATAACAACAATGCTCTCTGTTTTTCGACAAAAACCTTATAACTTAATGCAAAACAAAAGGGCGCTGCTTGGAAGTCGAAATCAATGAGGATTTACAATGGAACAAGCCTTCATCAACGTCACTTCCACTTCACACCAACATCGGTTTCATCAAACATAGGATGACACGAAGCCTTGAATATTTTGTATCCATAATTACAGAGTCGTATACTAGATTAAACTAAACTAAATCTACATTGTAAGAATGATGCTATCACTAGCTTCATCGCATTATTAGGAGTACTATAGGTATTTGAAGTCGCCTGCTAGTTTACTATATTACGACTACACAGTCATCGCTCGCACACCACCTTCCTTTTCATTCATCATTCGCACACTGCAGCTGGCAAATTTGCATCGGACTCGAACAGAAACGTGTTTTGGCGGTCTTTGAAGATGACTTTCGAGGGCGCAGTTACAACTTCCGCTGGTAACGAATTCCAAAAGTAAGCAGCCGCTACACTAAAGAATGCTGGTATTTGGCAGTTCGGCACCATGGAATATGGAATGTATGCTGTAAGAGAGTCCCGCGCGTAAAACGTGCAGCTAGCGGAGGGCGATCGAACAACTCGCGGATATACTCAGGTGCCTCACCGTGAATGACACCGTAGGCCATGATACCGAGGAAGTACATTCTCCGCGATCGAACCGTAAGCCATTTTAGTCTTCTGCGATACGGAGTAATGTGGGTGTCGCGTTGTAAATTAAAGATAAAACGAATACATCTATTGATTAATCTTTCTAGTACTAAGTTTAACTCTGCCGTCACGTCTGTGAGTACTAAGCAGCAGTAATCGATTAGGGGGAAGATAAGCGAGACGACTAGTGTGACCCTGAGTTCACGTGACAGGGATTTTCTGTGGAACTTTAACTTATGAAGGGAAAAGTTCACCCTCCTTGAGATGGTTATAACCTGCGCTCGCCAAGAGAGATTTGACTCTATTGTTACTCCCAGATTTCTTGCCTCCCTGGCATACTGGATGGATACGTCTCCGACTTTAATCGGGGTAGGGTGTCAGTGTCGATGCCGTTTACGAACCTTGCACTGCCCAGTATAAGCACTTTGGATTTTGCTAGGTTTAGCTTAAGACCATTTCTGACTGCAAAATGGGCAATCTTCTCCACATCGTGTGTGATGTGTGAAATTCCGCTAAGCAGCTCTGTTGGAGGGCAGCTGAGATAAATCTGTGTATCATCAGCAAACACTAAATGTTGTGAGTATTTTAAGTCACGACTGATATCGTTGATGAATATCGCGAATAGCAACGGACCTAGCACTGAGCCTTGTGGAACGCCTGCAGAGGTGCCCTGCCAACTAGAAGTTTCGCCGTGATTATCTAGGACTGCTTGGGACCTTCCGGACAGATAGGAAGCAAACCAGTCTAACACTATGCCGCTGAGTCCAATAAGGCGTAGCTTAGCTAGTAATAGAGTGTGCGACACTGTGTCAAACGCCTTGCTGAAGTCAAATAACACGAGTAATGTGAGGTTTCGGTCATCAACACCTTTCCTGACGTCATCGCATAACCTGAGTAGTGCCGTCTGTGTGCTGAAACCCTTTCTGAAACCTGATTGCCTTTTGTCTAAAATCTGATTATTCAGCAAGTAGCTAGTGAGTTGATTATGGACAATTTTTTCTAAGAGTTTGGAAAGTTCAGATAGGTTCGCAATTGGTCTAGAATCGGAGGGAGATAGTGGCGGGTTTACTTTGAGCTGTGGTCGTATATAAGCTCGCTTCCACACGGCCGGAAAATAACCTAGGTGCAGGCAATAGTTAAAAATTTTTGCGAGATTAGATGATACGCTGACAGAAGCGGACACGATAGCCGAAGACGGAACACCATCTGGCCCAGTAGAGTGCGAAGGTGTGAAGTATGTAGCAATGAGCGTCCTTATACTAGTTTCCGTGATCTCAGTGAAGTTGAATGTTGACACCGGGGGGGGTAATGTACTTAACGCTTGAAGAAAACTGGGGTAGTCAATTTCAGGAAGGGCATTTGAAACCGCAACAAAGAAGCCATTGAGTTGGTCAGCAGTGAAATAATTAAGGGGAGAAGATACCGCAGATTTCACTAAGCCAAGGGTAGCCAATTCTCTCCATAAGCGCTTTGGATCCGTTATGGTTGTCAGGCGATTTGTGAGATATACCGTTTCGGCCATGCGCATGTCCGCAGCCAACTCCGAGCGGTATTGCCTGTATAGTGCTATCTCAAGTACACTTCCTGAGCGCTTCGCGTGCTTATAGAGTGAATTACGGACGTGAAAGCGTCGTCTAAGAGTTGGTGTGAACCACGGTGTGTTGGGTTTACTAGCCCAAATCTTTTGACTTGGCGCGTGCTGATCTAGTGAATTTAAAAGCGCATCATTTAGTGTTTTACAAAGCTGGTCGATGTAAACTACCGTTATGTCCCCACTCGGCAGAGCTGTACGATCAACTGGAAGAAGTTGAGACACTGTGGCTGAGTAGGCTTCAGGATTGAAGTGTTTGAAGTTCCGGCGTGTAATGTTACGAGCCAGAAGTTTATCCTCATCGACTTTGTAACTCAGA
>OX632359.1:11382495-11419995 GCA_951751655.1 Ophion costatus | reverse complement strand
AAAAAAACCATGATGGATTTGAAATATTACTGCCTCGTATTCCGTTAGATCCATCAGCAGCCAACTACAGCGCTCTATCTCCTGCGTCTAACCGTAGATGGTTTTTCGTTCGGCGTAATTAAGGAATTAATTACCAATCGTTTTAAGTAAGCTACCAATCACTACCAAACGACTATCTTCTGTTTGAGATTTATTCGAACGAAATCGATAAAGGAAAACATAAATAAATTGAAATATCACTGCGCCGTGTTCCGTTGGATCCGTCAATGACCAATTACGGCCCTCTATCGTGTGCGCCTAGACGTAGATTGTTTTTCGACTGGGATAACTAATGAATTAACTACCAAACGGTGGGATTTGCATATTTGTGACCACCAAACAATTCTGCCTCGTTTAAGCGTGGCATTTTATGGATTGCGGGATATACAGGATGAGGCACTAACTGCTGCCACCTTGAATATCTCTGTAATTATCGACGTCACAAAAAAATGTTTGAAACAAAAGTTGCACTGTATGAAAGGGGTCATCAAACACGATCATTTTTTTTATCTCAGTGGAGGCGCTGTCGCACAGTCAAGGTCACCTCCACTTCTTTAAATGGGACGATACATTTTTTTAAAACTATCTTCTAGAGTATCGAAAACTGCATAAAAAAACATTTAGGGGTCGAAGTCGTTCAAGGTCATTTAAGATCAAACAGTGACATGAACTTATTTTTATGTGGAATAACCTTTATTCACAGTAGATGTTCAAAGTGATTGCCATTGGAATCAATGCAGTATTGCAATCTCATCACGAATTTCTTATCACTTCGGCACTTATCGCCGAAGTCTTGCCATTGTCTAGTATGTAAGCAACGGCACCAGACCTACAATGTACACGGAACATTGCACAATGTTTCGCCCAAACAAACCCAAGATAACGATAGTAAAAATGGTGAGACTAGTATTAAAGAATCAAGCGCATCTAAATGATGAATTTCCTTGAAGAGCAAACTGATATGCTTCTAGATTACGGAGAACGTCAGAAAAATGTAGTGAGAGCCAGAGACTTATACGCTGAAAGATTGCCTGAACGTTCTCATCCTACACGCCGTACATTTCAAATTTTGTACACTCAACTGAGGACAACTGGATCCTTAACCCGTCGGGAAAGTAACCGACAAAAGCGAGTTACTAACGAAGAAACGGAAATTGGTGTTCTTGCCGCTGTTCATCGAAACCCTTGTGCGAGTTCCCGTCAAATTACGAGGGAATCTGGCGTAAGCCAAAGAAGTATTCTACGTGTTCTACATCGTCATAAATATCATCCTTACCACATCAGTCTCTACCAGGAATTAACTGGTACGGATTTCATGAATCGCACTGAATTCTGCCGATGGGCTCAACGCCAGATTCAGAGAGATAACTCATTTATTAATCGGGTTTATTTACTGATGAGGCAACATTTACGAATCATGGAAATATTAACTTGCATAACATGCATTTGTGGTCAACTGAAACTCCACATTGGCTGCGGCAAGTTGCACACCAAAGACCGTGGTCGGTTAATGTATGGTGTGGGATTATCGGGGATAGAATCATAGGCCCTTATTTCATCGAAGGGAATCTTAATGGTAGAAAGTACACCACATTCCTTTAAGAAACATTAGGTCCATTATTGGAAGAAATACCTTTAGAAACAAGAAACAGAATGTGGTATCAACACGATGGGTGCCCAGCACATTTTTCGCTGATAGCTAGACATGAATTGCAAAAGAGATTTCCAAATCGTTGGATTGGACGCGGAGGAGCTGTATCGTGGCTGGCTCGCTCGCCAGACTTGACGCCTCTGGACTTTTTCTTGTGGGGATACTTACAAGATCTTGTTTATAAAGAACGTCCAAATACGCCGGCTGATATGCGTGAGAGAATTCTTCGAGCCTGTGATTCGATAAGTGCCGCAGTGATGAGAAATTCTACACAATCCGTGATGAGGAGATTGCAATACTGCAGTGATTCCAATGGTAATCACTTTGAACATCTACTGTGAATAAAGGTAATTTCAGATAAAAATAAAGTTCATGTCACTTTTTAATCTTAAATGACCTTGAACGACTACGACCCATAAATGGTTTATGCAGTTTTCGATGCTCTACAAGATAGTTGAAAAACATTTACCGTCCCATTTAAAAAATTGAACGTGACCTTTACTGTGCGACAACGCATCCACTGAGATAAAAAAATTGTCGCATTTGATGACCCCTTTCGTACGGTACAACTTTTATGTACCGTACGAAACGTTCAAACGTTTTTTTGTGACGTCGATAATGACAGAGATATTCAAGGTGGCAGCAGTTAGTGCCTCACCCTGTATAAAAAAAGGGTCGGCCAACTTTACGGAAAGAAAGTCTCATTTGATTATAACGAAACGGTCGACCACCAAACCTTCTTATTAGGCTACCAATCACCACCAAACTATTGTAGTATAATTTATTAATCAATGCTGTTTTTACAAGAAACGCATATATTGAAAAACAAAATGAAAAATCTTAGGAGAACGAAATAGATGCTTTTGATCCTTTTCGCGTCGTCTGTTGACTAACTCTTCTGTTGTCCACTTTTTTGGTTTGCTAAGCCCCTTTTCTTTCTCTTTTCTTTATTTCATAGCCTTCCTCATTCTTCACGATCTCTCGTTCAAATTTTATTGATCCGTCGACATTCCACACTCGGCCGTCCTGACAGGACTTTCGCCCCGAATGTCCGTCACTTCTTCCGCTTCATCATCGCAAAAAGCATCTTCATCATCATCGCTTGTCCAGGGTTTCATGAAGTCGGCTGCAGATGACGTCTGTTTGGGTCCATCGGCCTCTCCTATACGTCGTACCACATATCGATTGATACGCAGCTTTTTGATGATTTCATACGGCCCCAGAAACTTATTTTTCAATTTGGCACCAGGCCCTTCTTGCGTTCGGCGGATCGCAACAACATCGCCTATTATATATTGAAATGCTTCCTTACGCATTTTGTCGAAATTTCTTTTATTCTCGGTTTGTATGCGATGTATGTTGTCGCTAGCTTGACGGCGTAATTCTTCTCGATCTTTGTCGAATGAAATGACGAGTTCGTCGTTTAAAAGCTCTTTAATCTGTGAGTCTTCTTGTAAACGGGCTTCAACTCCGAACATTAATCGAAACGGCGTAGTACCTGTACTCCGGTGAGGCGTCGCATTTAGCCATCGTTGAGCTGTGTCCAAGTTTCGATACCACTCGCACGATTTCGGTGCAGATAGTTTTGTGAGCAGTGGGAGGAGAGTACGATTTACTCTCTCTACTTGACCGTTGGCTCTAGGTATTCCCGTAGTCGTTAACGAGTGTTCGATTCCTTCTTGATGGCAGTAACTTTCAAAGTCTTTGGAAGTGAATGCCGTGCCCCTATCGGAGATGATTCTTCGTGGATTAGCGAATATCGTTGATTGTTTTTGTAATCGATGGATCACTTCCGCGGATGTCGTTGATTTGTTCGCATATAACCAAACAAACTTAGTGAAAGCGTCAACTACGACCAAGATGTGAGCGTATGACTTTTTCGTCGAAGGTAGCGGACCTAAATGATCAACGTGGAAAGTGTTCAACGGCACGCTACCCTTTGCAATAGAATTGAGAAAACCTTCTCGTTTTCCTCGCTGCCGTTCGGCCAGGATGCAAGAAACACAATTCCGAACAACCTTTTCAACCTTTGACCGTAAATCAGGGATCCAGAAATCGTTTCGGACCAACGTTTCTGTTTTGTTGATTCCAAAATGGCCCCGCTCGTGTGCCTTTCGTATTATTTGAAGTTGCATTGACTTCGGAATGACACGCGTCTCATCTCCGACGTCTTTATACAGGAGACCCCGTTTCGTTGTATATCCACCGAGGCTATCTGTCTTGGCATGTTCAAGTTGCTTTTTTAGCTCGTCATCATCTCTTTGTGCTTTTCTTAATCGGGCTGTCAGTCCCTCTTCACTTTCGTTAATTATTAGGCATGTTGGAAGGGGGTTTCGACTGAGTGCGTCGACATGCCTCATGCTCTTTCCCGGTCTATGTTCTATCGAGTATTGAAACTCTTCCAAAAACAGAACCCATCGCGCAACACGGACGCAGAGGTCCTTTTTATTCATTGTCATGGCGAAGGCTTTGCAGTCCGTAACGATTTTAAAGCGCATACCTAATAAATATACGCGGAATCGACGAAGCGCCCTGATGATGGCGAGGACCTCCAACTCGTAACTCGAGTATTTTTCTTCCGCCTGCGTTGTTTTGCCACTCGCAAAATATACTGGGTGGAGCAGTCCATCATCTTCGTCCCGTTGTAGAAGAACGGCTCCGTACCCGTACTTCGAAGCGTCTGTGTGAAGCTCTGTTTCAGCTGTAGTTCGATATAATTTGAGTACCGGCTGTCTACTCAGACCTGTCTTCAGCGTTTCAAAAGCTTTCTTTTCGAGTTCCCCAAATGTGAATTGGACATCCGTGCGCAGAAGATTTGAGAGGGGCCTTGCGATTCTTGAGTAGTCAGGAATAAACTTTCTGAAATATCCAGTCAGACCAAGAAACGCCTGTACCTGTCGAACGTTATTGGGTTCCGCGAAACGCCTGACCGCTTCGGTCTTTCGCTCTGAAGGCTGAACAGTTCCGTCCTGGATTATATGGCCCAAGAATTGAACGCGTTTTCTCAAAAAACAACACTTTGTCCAATTTATGTTGAGTCCAGCTCTACTCGCTACTTCGAGCACTCTTTTCAATCGTTCCAGTCCACTTTCGTATGTATCTGAAAGCACGATTAGATCGTCCATATATGCGAGTACCGTCCCGTCGCGCATAGCGTCGCGAAAAATTGCGTTTATGTATCGCTGGAATACCGAGGGTGAATTGCATAACCCAAAGGGAACACGCAAGAACTCGTATTGTCCATCAGGGACGATGAACGCGGTAAACTTAATACTGGCGGGATCTACCGGCACATGGAAGAAGCCATTCTTTAGATCAAGCGTGCTAAAAACCTTTGCGCCTTGTAATCGGTCCACGTGGTCTTCGATCAGTGGTAATGGATATCGATCTCGGACAATCTTTTTGTTGAGAAGTCGATAGTCAACGCACAATCGATACGTCCCGTCTCTTTTTTTTACCAATACCACTGGACTGGCGTAATCCGACGACGAGGGTCTCACAATACCTTGATTCATCCATTCCTTGATCTGATCGTTGACAATTTCTCTCTCATTAATCGCTAGACGTCTTGCCTTCTGGTAGATTGCTTCATTGTCTTTTAATACGAGCCTCGTACTCACGCTCGTTTCAGCGATCTATTCAGGATTGAAACTGTCAACCCACGTCATCAGTTTTTGCTTTAAATCCGGGTCTTGGATGTGTGAAAGATCGACTTTCGGCACATCCTCTTTATCGAGTGCGTCGATCTGGAAAATTTCAGGTAGGTCTTTATCTTCGTCGTCGGGTTCGATGCAGATCTGGCCTCTCTTTGAGTGAAAATTCCTCAGCTCCAGGAAATCCGAGCCAATCAACAATTTTTGTTGAGATATGTCGTCCGCGACAGCTCGTATGCGAATGGGAAAGTTACAGTCGTCTATTTCAACTTTTGTCTCGAATTCCCCCAATGCCGTATGGGATGGCGACCCCACGCCTGTGAAGCGCACGTTCGTCGGGCGTAGTGGAGGAGCACCGATTCGTGCGTATTCGTCTTTACGCATAATCATCAAGTCACTACCGGTATCGATGAGAGCGTGGACCTCTTTGTCAACGAGTCGTACCGTTTTCGCATATGTTTTACGCGAACGTTGCGTCACGGCACATGTTTCTTTCACAATCTCGTTCCTCTTTTCACATTTCGGAGCAATGTGTCCGTGTTCGCCGCAACGGAAGCATTTGGGACCTAGTTTCTTGTTGGGACAGATCGCACTCATATGATCTGGCGAGCCACAGTTAAAGCAGTTTTTCCGATTTATCTTTTCCTTTTCGCCGTTTGAGTTGTTTTTCCCACTCATTTGGTCCCTTCCCCCACGTACTGGCTTGATCGACGTGACGCTCCGATTTCGTTGTGGATTTGAACTGACCCATGGTTGTCCTTGTAGCATTATCTTATCGAACGCATCGATTAGAGATTCTTTAGTAGTAAAGCACTGCATGCGTGCTTGGTTGCAAAGTGCTCGATCAGGAATTCCCTCAATTAAAAACTCTAGCATGTCTGTTTTATCAATCGGCACACGGTTCCCGATTATGATCTTGTCATGTGCGTATTCGCGGAAAGACTCACCGCTTTTCCAGACTCGTGACTCGAATTTCTTTCGAAGGTCGATCTTGTTCTGTTTCGGGCGGAACATCTGCGCCAATTCGGTCATCAATTCGTCGAAGCTCATGGATAAATGTTCGGCTCGCGAGTGTAACCACTCAAACGCCTTTTTCTTTAGTTTCATACCGATTAGCGTCTTTGCTGCATCGTCTGGCAGAACGTACGTCATCTTCATGAACTTCATCTGTCTTTCCCACACGTCGAAATTATCGGGTGTCCCATCGAACTCGCTGACCAGTTCTGCGATCATCTTCAGATTCATATTTAAAGCAAAGCAGCGTGACGTCGCTATTCCGCCTTCTTATTCGCAACTGGCTTGAGCCTCTGATTCGTCGCATTCGACACGTCCTTCTCGCATTCCACGTTCATTATTTTCTATACGAGCGTGTTCGTTTCGTCGTAGTATTTCTATCTCACGACGAGCGAGTTGGAGTTCTCGTTCCATCAGTTCTTTTTCTCGTCTGTTCAGCGCTATTTCGTGTTCATACCTGACAGACTCAAATTCTCTTTCCCGATCGGTGAGATCTCGTTCATGTCCGACAGACTCGTCATTTTTCGTATGCGACCCTGATGCTCCCTCGTTTCCCGTGGATTCGGTTGGCTGTTGTACGTCTGTGCAATTCCTCATCCAATTACCCGTCGAGTCATTTTCGTTTAATCGGGCAATGAGGTTGGCTTTCGTTCCTCCGGCAGCTAATCCGTATGTTTTCGCTTTAGCTCTCAGTTCACTCGCGGAAAAATCCGCGGCTTCGGACATCTTCTTAATGGAGCAACGTCGATTTCCTCAAACTTCGCGTCACTTGATTTTGACGTCTTTATCTCTTTTCCTTCTTTATTCGTCTCTTCGTCTTTCTTCTTTATTCGTCTTTTCGTCTTTCTTCTTTATTCGTCTTTTCGTCTTTCTTCTTTATTCGTTTTTTCGTCTGTATCGAATAGAATCTCGTTTTCGTTCTTCGCCTACGATCCCGGACGAGCCCCCAATTGTAGTATAATTTATTAATCAATGCTGTTTTTACAAGAAACGCATATATTGAAAAACAGAAAGAAAAATCGTAGGGGAACGAAATAGATGCTTTTGATCCTTTTCGCGTCGTCTGTTGACTAACTCTTCTGTTATCCACTTTTTTGGGTTGCTAAGCCCCTTTTCTTTCTTTTTTCTTTATTTCATAGCCTTCCTGATCCTTCACGATCTCTCGTTCAAATTTTATTGATCCGTCGACATTCCACACTATTAGGAAAGAAAAAACCTTGAGTAGTCACAGTCGTTCGGCTAAATTTACGGTGGTGCCATTACTGTAACGTAGAACCTAGGTATTTTATAATTACGAATGTGTCAGCATTGTTTAGTTATTATTGTGTGAAGTCCAGGGATGTCCTTTTATGAGTCGAGTAAGAAGCCGAGGTAAACAGCTGACCGAGGCGGAGTAACCGGCGTTTACGCTCATCGCGCAACTGTTTACATTTACGCTGGAGAATTGTCTCTTCGGCACTTGTTTCGGAATGATACAACTGGTGGCTTGAACAAAAACGTATCCCATTCTGGTGCAGAACCACGAAAATCGAATTCAGCTAAGCCAAGCTGAGCCATTACTCTCTCTTTCCCGTTTATCAGTCTCTAGCCGTACTTTAATTCCCGCCATTTTAACACGCACCTGTCTCACCCGCGTGGCGAGACATAGCCTTTTCTTCGCAGGCCCGGGGGGCTATCCCTCCGGACAAAGAGGACGATGAGGATCCTGAAATGGTCGACGACCCAGAGTTCATCGCATCGCAAGTAGAAAATTTGCGTAGAGAATCCTTCCCGGACTCCCGTAAGCCTTCGCTCGATCAGACCGAGGACAACTTGGTGATAAAAAACAACAAACCCAGATTCTTGTCATCTACGGATGTAAGCTCAGTCACCCAGCCAAAACCAAACGATAATACGAAGAGAGTCCCTGACCGACTTCTCAAAAACCGTTACAACGACAACGGTTCAGCTCCTTTCGTCGTACTAATCCAACATAAATCGGTTGAACCAACGACGCCTCGCATGAATGCTACCAAGATAGGTAGAATTCTCCTTTGAAGGTACACATGCAGACAAGTTCACGACATCTACAGCTCCGGGAAACACCAATGCTTGATCGTCGCGGCAAATGCCCGCACTGCCAACGAAATTCTCTCTCTCCTCGATCTGGCGGCAGAAAATCTTAGGGCTTTTATCCCGGACTCTTTCCTCTTCTGCAACGGAATAATATGAGGGGTTCCTCTCGACATCACAATGGAAGAAATCCTTCTCCACATACACTCCACGTTCCCGGTGCTCGAAGCGAGACGGCAAAATCGCAAAACCACAATAGATTCCGTAACAAAACTTGTCCCCACTCAGTCGGTTTATCTAAAATTCGACGGCCGCGTTCGCCCGGACTTCGTACCACTCTACCAGGTTCGCCATCCAGTCGACCCCTGGCACGCTCCCGTCAAAATATGTTTTACGTGTTTCATCTTCAATCACGTTGCCGCACACTGTAAAAGCTTACCAAAGTGCATTCGCTGTGGAGGCAAAAAACACACGGCAGACGAGATTTGCCCAAACTGGGAGGGCCTCGCCTGCTGCGCCAACTGTAAGGGCAATCACCTTCCCACTAGCAAAATCGCCCAACTTTCCTACACGAAAAGCAAATAAACGAAACTGCCGCAGAAAAGAAAATCAGTCTCTCGGAAGCTAGACGACTTCTCACCAATGCACCCAGCGGGGCCAGCAGGCACATTTCTCGCTCGACCTCTCAATTTCCACCGCTATCCGCCGAAGGACCGCTACCTCACACTCCCCCCATCACGCCAACAAATGGCATGCCTACGTTCAGCCAAATCGCCTCGAGACCCACGCTTCAGCGTCGGATGTCGCCACAACCACCGCTGGAGACGAATTTTCCACACCACTACTCGTATAGCGAAGACTCTCCTTCAATTCAATGCCGCACTACTCTCGCAAGAACCTAAAAACGATACCAGCAACCTCTAACTCAATTCTCGCAACGCGAGCCGCTCACGCAAACATCCTCATAGCCCCTAACGGTCGCCCTGCATATAACACTCAAACCGATAAATGCCTTAAGGGAGAATTAGTCCTTGGAGTGCCATATTTCAGGTGTTTACATTTTATTTTTCTTAAAGGAAACGAGTAAAGCTTTTTGAGTGCGGTTTTTTTCTTGCTTTTATTCATGATATACAGAACGTTAAAAAATTTAAAAAAAAACAAAATGGCGGCCGTTGCAGCTCCGCGAAAACAGGTCTTCAAATCGCGGGAGGTAAACGGCTGACATCACTGCCCCCTCTTTGTTTATCTGAAACACAAATTCAAAGCATATTATCAATCTGTGACCCTTTGGTCATGGAATGACGGATGGGTTTTTCGTTAAGTACAAATTTCGGAAAATGGCGGCAATTTAAAAAAAAATCGAATTCTCAAGTTTTTTTTCGCATAAAAAGATAAATAATAAATGCAAAAATGTATCTATCGGAAAAAAACTGAGTATCTATCGGAAAACCTATTTTCTGAGTATGCTCTCCAAATTTCAGGTCGATGTGTTAATTACAGCGGTTAGGAGAATGTCAGCCATTTTTAAAAACGTGTTTTCGCGAAAAACGCGTTTAAAGTTTTGTAATGTGTTTACACAAATGTGTTTATAATTACCGCTAATCGGCAATGCCTGGTCCATAGAGGCATCCCTTCTCTTCTTCTAGCTGCTCATGTTGAGCCGCTACCATCTCCCGCTGCTCAAACAAGGACAAAGTCTCCGTTAACCAGACTCTGATATAGACACCCCACCTCTCACTCCCTTCACGGCACACACTGGACCCTCTTCCGGCAGCACAAAATCTTAATAACCTAATCATAACCATCGTCCAACTGATCTCCCAACAACTCCTCCCGGTGCTACAAGCCCTTGGCCTATCAGAAAAAACTAATCCCGTCATCGACATCCTCAACTCTCGTCTAGCCGTCCCCTCTACCGCACAACGTGGCTACCACTAGAAACCTAAAAATTCTTCAATGGAACTGTCGTAGTTTCCACAGCAAAAGAGGTATTTTGCTAAAGATTGCTCACTCGTTCGACGTAATTATCCTTTGTGAAACGTGGCTCACCCCCACCTGCAACCCAGCCCTTAGCAATTTTCATATGGTCCTTAAAAACAGGATAAACAAGAGAGGGGGTGGCCTGGCCATCTGCCTAAAAAAAGACGTTCCCTATACGGAAATCCACACAGTCTTCCATAGTCCAACATTTCTCGGAACTCTGACAATCTCAATCTCCACAGTTCTAGGTCCCCTACCAATAGTCGCCCTCTATAAACCTCCCTCAGTCAACATTCGAACCAGAGACTGGCAGAGATTATTCAGCTCTTTAAATTCAGCTGGAAACACCCTCATCGGGGGAGATTTTAACAGCCACCACACCACGTGGGGCTGCGAATCTAATTGCTTCTCTGGATCCACATTGGCCGACGCTCTAATGGATTACAACTTCTCATGTTTTAACGACGGCTCCCGGACACTAAACACTACTAACATTAATAACAAAACCACGGCAATCGAGTTAACCCTGGTCTCACCGCATCTTTCACCCTTTTGCACCTGGGACATTCAACCAGACTCGCTCCTAAGTGATCACTTTCCCATATTTATCTCCATGGGAGTGACGTTCTCTCAGGCTAGCATTCTCTGCACACCGATACCCTCGCAAGAAAATGGACTGGCAATCTTTTAAAGACTTTCTCAACAGTGGGCCTCCCTCGCTAACTGACCCATCCCCCATATCATAATATGCCAACATCACGCTCGCCATCACAGAAGCTATTTCGGAATCCTATACATCTGCACCTTCAAACAAAGCTCATTTCTTTAAATCGCGCCCGGCCATTAGTTCGAGCCCGGCCTGCGAATAAGCCAATAAGGCTCGGAAGCAAGCACGGGCTGCCTTCAGGCAGCTGGGAAATGCAGTCAACCTCACTCACGCAAAAAAAAACTCGATGCTTTAGCAGAGAAAACATTTAAAAAAGCAAAAAAAGAATCCTGGTCTAATTTCACTACCACGATCCACTTCAATACTCCTGTTAGCAAAATCTGGTCTAAAATAAAAAGCTTCCGCGACCATAATCTCTCTAATCCATCTCCTACGCCCAGTAACATGGCTCGCAATGAAGAGATGCTCAAACTCATACCGTCAATCTGTCCCCTTCATTCTTCATTCCAAACTTTGCCGTCCAATTCTCCACTAACCCACTTCTCGACTCGCCTTTCACTCTTAATGAACTTCACTCTACTATCCGGGTCAGCAACTGCAAATCAGCCCCAGGTGCCAATAAAATAGATTTCTACATCATAACAAAACTGCCCAATTCAATTCTAATACTGCTACTACATACTTATACCAAAGCCTTTGAAAAGGGCTTTTTCCACGAATCCTGGCACGAATTCCTAGTCTTTTTTATTCCCAAATCCTCCTCTGGAAGGTACCGGCCAACCTCACTTGCATCCTGCCTCCTTAAACTCATGGAAAGGCTCATTCATGCACGCCTAACTCAATGGCTAGAAAGCAATTCGCTACTCTCACCCTCCCCAAATGGATTCCGCAAATCACGATCCTGCTTAGACAACCTGGCCGTTTTAACAACCGAAATCTATAGTGGATTCGCGGAAAAAAAAAATTCCGCCAGCATCTTTTTTGACGTAGCTAGTGCTTTTGACAACGTAGATCCGGGTATCCTCTGCCATCAACTCAAGGACTTAGGTCTTCCGTGGTCATATTGCAAATTTATTTACAACCTCACCGCGTCAAGATCAACTTTCTTCAAAATTGCCGACCAAAAGGTTGTTCCCTTCTTAGCACACAAAGGCGTTCCGCAATTGCATTTTCAGCCCTCTATTATATACACTATACACAAACCAAATACAGCAACACCTTCACACTCGCAGTTCCTGTCTGCAGTCTGCAGTTTGCAGACGATCTAGTGATATTCTCAACCGGCAGAGTTCTCAACGAATACATCGCTTCCATTCAAACAAGTCTTAATAACGTATCAGCACTTCTCCACGCGAAGGGCCTTTCCATTGAACCATCTAAATCAAAACCGGTAACGGCAACGGAAAGGCCGACGCACTGGCTAAAGCAGCCATCTCCGATGGTGTAACGTTCACTACTTCTCTCTCTCCTTCAGACTTTTTCCCCCTGGCACGGGAGAAGCACACATCTGAAATTCAGAGACGACCACGAAATACCGGAAAACACAAAGAAACCCTCTACTTCAAAAACTATTTTAACCCTCAATCCCCGAAACCTTGGTTCTCTAAGTACAGTCAGCGATCTCTTCTTCCTCTTTTTCTGGTTAGGGCTGGCTCCGGTTGTCGCGCATTGCTGTGCGACGTTCCATACGGCCATGTAGCTACAGTCAGAGATGAGTAGGGAGATGTACCACGCTCCCGTTTTCAGCGTGCCTCAGGAATGGCGCTAAATCGCGGCGGCGAGTTGGGGAATATAATTTTGTGATCATTGCCTCTGTCGGAGTTGCAGATTTCCTTGCGGCCGCGCGAGTCGTAATCATCGCTCCAGTCGGTATCGCAGCGTTGAGACATATGGGTAGCTCGGTGGGGGAAAAGTGATCGCCCCTCGCACATCGTATTTACTCGACCGGCGAACGGAGCGAGGTTTTCCGTTCGATCGCGATCGACATTTTTTGTGGCCGTAGCGCCGATTAGAATATGCATTGAATGAATTTCAAAGTGCAAAAACATGTATCGAGAATATTGTTTTCTCTCGGTTGCTCGTTTATGAGGAGAATGCGGGTTAAAAAAATTAACAACGAAACGCGTTGAAAAATAAAACGCCAAAATGACTGTGGACGGTTCAAAAAGAAATATTGAGTTTTCGCCGCGGTCGTTTCGGCGGTTTTTTTCAACACTAAACATTATAGATAAGGCTGTATCATAAATGTTTCACTATCCTCAGTTAGTATCGTGGCTGAGTTGGCAGTGTACCGGATTAACGATGCTTGCGGTCCGGGTTCGATCCCCGGTGAGTCGATTTTTATATCAATTTTTTTTTCTTCATTTTATATTCACAAAATTTTGAACTTCTTCTCGCTTTAGCTACTTTTGGCTTTCCAGGCATTGTTTGTGATATTTGATTCATACATGTTCATATAAAAAAAAGACACTGCTACCGCGGATATAACCCGCGTCGTTCGTACTCAGAGCCCGGCCGCTGACATGTCATCGTCAGCCGCGAGGGTTTGGAACTGTAAAACTGTCTCAGATACCATATACACACTTATCCCATGTGAAATGTGTTGAAAAAAATGCTGAAGCGATCAAGAAGGACTGAAAGTTCTCTTTCTTAAAGTTTCCCTTTCTCGATTGTTTTGGTACTTTTTTGGACAGTTTTTAAACTTTATTTTCTAAGGGAAAGAATATAAACTCATTTATGAATTGGGGGAATCATTTATTTTTTGGTCATGTTTTCTAACATCGTTTCGACCAGAATTTTAAATGCCTGCTTACTTTGGGCGATTTCGCCATGCGTCCGGCGGGGCCAGCGACTGCGGGTTCGGTCGCGTTCGCGAAACCAGCGGCGTCCTTGCTGCGGCCGCTCCCGTCGCTCGTCCCGCTGTCTTCTCGGCGGCCTGCCCTTCTCGTGCCCTTGGGCTTCCTCGCGCGTCTCTCGCTGTTGTGGCGGCTGCTGACGGCCACCCTTCTTTTTAAAGCGGCGCCAAAATTTCTTATTCGTAACCATAAGAAATAATCAATAAAATATAAATAATTACCGGTGCAATGGTGTGGGGGCGTCCATAAATTACGTAACGCAAAATTTCCCAATTTCTTACCCCCCCCCTCCCCACGTAACAGAACCATAACGCCTGGCCTAAACCCCCCCTTATTCCGTTACGTAACGAGTGCTTTGTTGTCAATAATTGCGTTTTTTTCAAAGAAATGACTAATGATAAAAGGATCGCGTTTATACTCATTTTATGAACTATATATTCATCTACTTTTATACCAATTTTTATGATTTTTTACATTAACCCTAATTTGGCGACGAAAAAAAATCTCTTCATTGTCCCATCGATATCTTTAGGAAAGGTTTTATGATCTTTATGATCTATAAATAAGAAGTCAACAATTTATCGATATCTATACAAATGTAGCCATCGTTATGCGTAGTCGTTTTTTATTTTGGGTTTTTTTACAAAATGCCGACAGTTTGGCCATTTTTTCCTTTCTTCAAGGCCCTTTTTTGTACTCAAGCAATCTTTAAAAATAGTAATTATAAACATTTAAAAAATCAGCCGAGTACAACCTTAGTGAGTGCGATTAAAGAATGTTTTAAAAAAATTGAAAATCGGTTGATTAGTTTTTGAGTATTCACTGAGACAAGGTCAAAAAAGTAGTTTCGAGAAAATGTCGATCAAAGTTTTCGTTCCGTTTATTTTGATGTAAAGTTATGTTTTTTCTAGAATATTGATACTCAAATTGAAGTATCAAGTCGCGGGCGATATGATCGTTTTTCATCTTCATTATATTTCTTAAAATAATAAGAGCTTGCACGTCATCTGTGCTGAATGATGAGTTTTAAATTAAAAAACTTAAACATGCAGAAATTTTGCTATTTCTGACAATTCTAAAATCGTGACGTAGCGCAAACCTCGACCCCCCCCCCCCCCCCGCCCCGCCCTAACGTACGTTGACCGTAACGTCAGGCCGACCGCCCCCCTCAATTGCGTTACGTAATTTATGGACGCCCCCTAATTGTATATTCCTAAGGCAGCTTCGCAGCCACAAGAGCCTCGCGGCTGACATATCTGCGTCCGGGCTCAGAGTACGGACGACGCGGGTTCGATTCCCGGTAGCAGTCTTTTTTTTTAAATATATGAACATATATTAATCAAAGATAAATAACGCCTGGAAAGCCGAAAGTAGCTAGAGCGAGAGGAAGTTCAAAATTTTTTGAATATAAAATGATGAAAAAAAATAGATAAAAAAAACGATTCACCGGGCATCGAACCCAGACCGCAAGCATCGTTAATCCGATACGCTGCCAACTCAGCCACGATACTAAATGAGGATAGTGAAACATTTATGATACAGCCTTATCTATAATGTTTAATGTTGAAAAAAAAACCGCTGAAACGACCGCGGCAGAGGCTCAATACTTCTCTTTGAACCGTCCACGGTCGTTTCGGCGTTCTATTTTTCAACGCGTTTCGTTGTTAATTTTTTTAATCCGCATTCTTCTCCTAAACGAGCAACCGAGAGAAAACAATAATCTCAATACATGTTTTTTCTCTTCGAAACTCATTTAATGCATATTCTAATCGGCAGCACAGCCACAAAAAATGTCGATCTCGATTGAACGGATAACCTCGCTCCGTTCGCCGGTTGAGTAAATACGATGTGCGAGGGGCGGTGACGTTTTCCCCACCCAGCTACCCATATGTGTCAACGCTGACTGCGATACCAACTGGAGCGATGATTACGAGTCGCGCGGCCTCAAGGAAATCTGCAACCCCGACAGAGGCGATGATCACAAAATTATATTCCCGAACTCGCCCCCGGGATTTAGCGTCATTCCTGAGGCACGCCGAAAATGGGAGCGTTGTACATCTCCCTACTCATCTCTGGTACAGTCGCCTGGACCGTAAGGCGATAGTAACGCTCTGCAGAATGGGACCAAACCACTACAACCTTCAAATCAGTCTCTTTAGGAAAAATATGTCAAACTCCTCGAACTGTTCGTGCGGACATGGCGCAGAGGACCTCAACCACATATTCTGGGCCTGCCCACGTTTTGTTCAACAACGTCAAATTCTCTCTCGCTCTCTAATTACTCTCAAAATCGTTCCTCCGCACAACATGGAATCCCTAATCGCCAATCCCAAGACTAAAATACTCACTTCTATAATAACTTTGATAAAAAATTACCTCTCCATCTAGCAATACAAACGACCGTACCCTCCACTCCAACAAATGTCATTTAATCAAATCATTCCTCACGATCTAAGCTTCCATCACTCCTCGCGGGTCCTTTTGGCGGCTTGCGCGGGTTTGCGGCTGCTGGGCTCCGATCGGGCCAACCACGAGTCGACCGAGCGGGCTCGGGAGTCATGATTGGCTGAGGCTCGGAGGTATTAAGGATGTTGAGTCTCTATGAAACATGTTAATGTTAATTGTTCAATAAATAGCTTCTTAATCGTCATGACATTTTTACACGACCTCCTGAATACTTCATGTGAAAACATACAAAATTTTCAGTATTCTATCATCATTACTTCAACGTCCTTAAGGGTTGAAATAAAAAATGATGAGAAAATTCTGAAAGTTTGGTATGTTTTTGTATGAAGTATTTAAGAGGTCGTGTTAAAATTTCACGACGATTAGGAAGCTCGTTATTAAAAAATTAACATTTTGTTAAGAACAATTTTTAAAAGAAATAAAAAAAATGTATCAATAAACTTCGTTTTGTTTCCGTTGCTTTTAGTATATTGTAGATATTACAAAATTGAGAGGTCACAAAAAAAACTTATTGCAAAGTTACATCAGTTTCCATAAGACAGCATTTAATTTGTGAATGTTAATTGTTCAATAACGAGCTTCCTAATTATCGTGAAATTTATACACGACCTCTGAAATACTTCATACAAAAACATACCAAATTTTCAGAATTTTATCATCATTTGCGATTTGGAACTCAACTTCCTTAAGTCTCATTCTCAGAAGCACTCGTAGCTACATAGTCGTATGGAACGTCGCACAGCAATGCGCGACAACCGGAGCCAGCCCTAACCAGAAAATAAGGAGAAGAATAAGAAGCCGTGCATAATAAAGAATATAAAACGTAGTTTTTTATGTATCGCGAGCAATAAATCGGATGGAGGTTGGGGAAGTATGAAAAGGATAAACGTAAATATCGCAAACAGTGGGAATCCACCGATTGCGGCAAAGATACATGGCAATTCTCTGGCCGGTATTCATACCTTCAATTTGAATTTGTATAAAATAATATTATAAGTTTAGCATTGTATGAACCTTCATGGTTTATTTAATACCGTTTCTAAATTGCTTTAGGATGGCTGCAACCTATCGATTTGGCAAAACATAAGAGTCCGCACGATCTCAACGAAGCTCACCGCAAAATTTGCGATAAATCTCTTAGAAGCCATCTCGGCGATCCTCAAAAGCACGCGGAATCGAAAAAACATCAAGAGAATTTTGCCGTACTCGATAGAACGAAGTACAAAACTTTGATAAGTCATGGTACGTCATAGCAACTGACCCTGATATTTATGCTCCAAATCCTTCATATAATAATGAATTACGCGCCTCAGCTGCTCAAAGAATGAAATTTGTAAGTAATTACAAATGTTAGCAAAGAATATTTTATTGTTCATGATTTTTTAAATTTGGATTGATTATGTGTTTATCTCGTTCATTTTTTAAGACCATTCGCCCGAAAGGTAATGAACTACAGTTCAATATTTTTTTAATATTTCCCCGATTCTTTTTTTATTACATAAAGGGTATCAGGTGCCAATTACGGCCGAGAAGAAAATCGCTGATATCAAATTGACAATGTACAATACAATGCACTCAAGTATTCGATCGGTAGACCACCTAGGTGAGCTTCTCACGGACTTAGGAAAAGGAAGCAATCGCGAAAACGTACGATTACACAGAACGAAGTGCTCTAATTTGATCAAGAACGTCATTGCACCGGTTCTCGTAGATGACTTGGTAAAAGCTATTGGCGACAAAGGCTATTCAATTATTACCGATGAAAGCACGGATGTATCGGTAACTAAGCATCTGTGCATGTGCATCAAGTATTTCGATACAACGGAGAACCGTTTGCTAACGGATTTTTTAGGCATACTTGAAGTTGAGCGAGTAATTTGTGCAGGCGCAATCACTCGGTTTATACGCTACTAAAAATCGACGTCCCGACATTGCAACTCATGAGATGCACATGTCACTAACTGCATCTATGTTCGTCGAAAGCCAATGAAGAACTGCTTAGTTCGTTGGATTTTCTGACACGTGAAACCTTTAACTGGTTCAGCGTAAGCTCATTGCGCAGGATAGATTATCAAAAAACATTCGGCTTAATCAACTCGGGTAACGATACGCAAAAGTTTCGACAAATGATCGTACTTTCTCGAACAAGATGGCTCATTTTCCACGATGTTGTGAAACGGTTGCTGGAGCTGCAGACCCATTTCACGATCGCTTACGACGCTGAAAAATGCTATACTGCCAGGATAATTCGAGATATGCTCCAACATGATGGAAACCGATTATATTTGGTATTTTTAAAACCCGTGTTGTCTGCAGTACAACATCTTAACATATTATTCCAAAGCGAAAAAGTCGACATAGGTAGCTTGTACGTAGAGATGTCTCTCCTCTTTTTCTCTTTCGCCGAACGAACCTTCAAGCCGGCATTATTGAGGTCTGCTCGGGGTGCATCTATCATGCATCAGGTTATTGAAGCCGTCAACAGCGAGCTCGCTTTTTTTGACAGTTGCGGAGATGGGCTTTGGCACTGATTTTACAGAAGAAATCGAGCTATCGCAAATTTCAGCACAGAAGCAATCGCAGATCAAATAACGGTGCTTCAAATTTTCAAGGCGTCTTTTGAAAGAATTGGCGCGGAGACTCCCGACCAATTTCGAAATTTTCAAAAAATTCCATTTGTTTAGCCCACGCTGCTGCACTTCCCAAGTACGAGTCAAATTTGAAGAGTTACCTTTGGGTTTGAAAGACTTTTTCAATCCCCTTTGCGATATCTCGCTGTACAAAAGCCAGTGGGCGAAGCTCGGTTTAATCGATTAGAACCCCCATTATAAGAGAGATATTCCAAATAATATACTGTTGTTCCGGCCCGACGTATTAAAAAAACACCGAAGCTTGTGGCCGTTTTGTTTTTCGTGAGCTGGCGGAAGCCATTTTTAAAATGCTCAAGGTTCCTATGAGCAACGCTGTGGTTGAGCGAGCTTTCTCGGCACTCACCTTGATAAAGTCACGCATTCACAATAAACTAAGAACGCAGATGCTGCAGGCGCTTCTCAGAATTCGAATGTATTTCCAAAATCATGACAAGTGCTGTAAAACTTTTCAAACGTCTACGGAAATGATCGAACGATTGAAAGCGAATTTTATTTACGGACCAGCGATATCAACGCGAACCACGAGTCGACCGATCGAGAGCGAAGAAATCGACGCAGATAGTCTCAATGAAATGGTCGCAAATTTGTTTTTTTATTTATACATTTCTTTTTCAGTTCCCTAACAATAAAAAGGATTACTCGAAATATATATAATATTGACAATTTTGTGCTCGTTATTATTCAGTACATGTTTGAAGAGTATGGGGTTACAAAACGGGGAAAAAACGAAAGAGGTCAAGTTTGTAACCGGTAATGAAAATTTAAAATGTTTAATTGCAGGCAAAACAAACTATAAGAAAAGTAAACGCCCATTAGAGGCGAAAAAAAATATTCAAAAAGTAATGGCCCATTAAAGGTAAAAGCAAATTATAAAAAAAGTAACGATCCATTAAAGGCAAAAAGAATTGAAAAAGAAGTAGCGGTACATTAAGTACACCAGCTATCATCGTAAGCGACTTCTTGGACACTTTTTGTGACAATTTGTCGCGGATCTAACTTATGTCGACCAGTTTCTCGCGTCACCGTCTGCACTTTCGTTTTTGAAATGGAGGCCATTTCTTCGATCACCGAGCTCAAACCATTTTCATCGTCTGAAAGAAGGAAGATCGTACGTTATAATTACAATATTGAAATCGATTGATTATTGAGGATGTTTGGCACTTACATTCCCAACCAAAATGAATTTCGGTAAGATTTTTAGTACTTGGTATGGAGAAACAAGTCTGGAAAAAAACAATCATGTTCAAGATTATCATATCAATTTGTTTGATTTTTTTCAAACAATTTTTTTGCGTGACGAAGCACTTAAAGTTGTAACTGGAACTCAATTTTGGTTGGGATGGAACGAGCATACATCTTGGATACTAGAACCATTATATTACCATATGAAGTGCTCTTTCTCAGCTGGCTCTTTAATTCTCCGAGTGCCCATGCTTTGGGTCTCGCCAGTAGCATGTCCAATTCAATGGAAAGCATTTTTGCTCGTTGAAAGCTGCGAATTTAAATTAATTACATTTTGATCTACTGTACCACTACCGTATGTACTTCTATATTACTGTAATTATCTGTAGCTGAATTTTTCGTTCTGCTTACCGGTACAGTCACTCGTTGTCTTTTGGGTCTATTCCATTGTGTCCTATAAACATTGTGCTGCTGCATTGGAAAAAAAACAAATTTAATATCATTGTCGTTGTTTACAACGACAATGATATTAAATTTGTTTTTTTTTCCAATGCATGAGCACAATGTTTATAGAATATTTGTTTATAGAATATTTGTTTATAGAATATTTGTTTACAACGACAATGATATTAAATTTGTTTTTTTTCCAATGCAGCAGCACAATGTTTATAGAATATTTATTCCATAAGTATTTCATGCTGGATGGAATAGACCCAAAAGACAACGAGTGACTGTACCGGTAAGCAGAACGAAAAATTCAGCTACAGATAATTACAGTAATATAGAAGTACATACGGTAGTGGTACAGTAGATCAAAATGTAATTAATTTAAATTCGCAGCTTTCAACGAGCAAAAATGCTTTCCATTGAATTGGACATGCTACTGGCGAGACCCAAAGCATGGGCACTCGGAGAATTAAAGAGCCAGCTGAGAAAGAGCACTTCATATGGTAATATAATGGTTCTAGTATCCAAGATTTATGCTCGTTCCATCCCAACCAAAATTGAGTTCCAGTTACAACTTTAAGTGCTTCGTCACGCAAAAAAATTGTTTGAAAAAAATCAAACAAATTGATATGATAATCTTGAACATGATTGTTTTTTTCCAGACTTGTTTCTCCATACCAAGTACTAAAAATCTTACCGAAATTCATTTTGGTTGGGAATGTAAGTGCCAAACATCCTCAATAATCAATCGATTTCAATATTGTCATTATAACGTACGATCTTCCTTCTTTCAGACGATGAAAATGGTTTGAGCTCGGAAACCCGAACACAAATAGCGGCACTCAAACCATGTTTAAACTCCACCAAATAAGATTCGAAAAGTTTGAATCAGTATGGTTTCCTATATTTACATCGTTGCTGGTGTTGATTGTTGACTGTTCGGCAACATCGTCAATCATCTGTACCGGTCACTCATTTTTGTCGTATCGGCACTGTCACCTACGTTTTGCTGGTGCATCGAAAAAAAAACGAATTTCATATAATTGTTGTTGTGTTTCCGAACACGAATTGCGACACTCAAAACGTAATTTAACTTACGTTATCGATGTCCATTGTCCACGCCACAATTGCCAGGCGTGTTTTTTTTCACTGTCTCGCGCAATACTTTTCCCTCTGCCTGAAAATACACCATGTTATTCACATAATGCACTTATTTTACACTTAGTTCAAAATAATTCTTGATTATTACTTTGTTTTTACAACTTTAAAAATCAAACAAAAACTCAATGCACTAAAATGTACTATCGTAGCTACGGTTCACACCAAACAATATATCTCAGTTAGCCGAGCATCATAAAATGACTCTTCATCACTCAGCGGTACTTCGTCCTTTTCGGCAGACAGCAGATCCGGACTATCCGCAGTAGAGAAAACACCAGGAATTCTGATGGTACGCGGAGTGTATTTTGTAGCCGGCTTTCTTATCCGACCACCGAGACCATTGTCCTCGTTGCCTTCGATGCTCGGTTTTGCCCCTTCCTCGGTTTCTAATTGGGGAAAGAAATTTTAATTGTAGGGTATCAAATAGAAAATTTTAATATATATCTACACTATGCAGGATCCAGACTTTTATATACACACACGGTACATCCTAGCAGAAGAATATTTGTTTTTCGATCGAGATTCGTTTTTATTTTAACTCACCTGTTACTTTGAGGACACGGATATGGAGGCCGTGACTTTTCCCGTCGATCTTATGACGAAATCTTAAAGTTTCTGGCTGGTGAGCGTGATTCTTCATGATGTCGTTTAACATATTAGCGGTACAACAAATGTCGTAACGACCGGTATGTTTATTATGTTATTTTACTTTTTCACATTTGCACACTATATACTCTTTGTCAGCGATAACCTCGACGAGGCAGTATTTCAGATTCATCGCGGAAGGAATCGGTCATTCAAAAAAAAAATGTATTGTTATACGCAGTACGCACACGCACAATAGTGTATCTATAACCTCTTTGCATACGAAGATCAAACTCTGCTTTCTACACTCTCCGTTCGCGTTATGATCGGAAAGACGGTAAATGAGGCACGTGAGAACTCGTGCGTGCCGGCGCGCATTATGGGGACCTTCCAACATAAGCACAGATGGACACATAACTGCCTGATTGGTTATTTCTTTTCGATCCAGCCAATCACGCCGCTGTGTGTCCGTTTTTTGTCGATTTGCGTATTTTGTTGGAAGGACTCCCTATCCTCCGTGTGCGGCAGCTGTAGGATGCTTTGCGATCACATGCCTTTCACACGTATCTTTTTTTCTAGGTTTTTTCTTGTAAAAAGTAATTACGACGCGAGTTGTGTGAAATATTATTACTGTATTATTACTACTGTGTTAAACATTATTACTGCATCATTATATTGTCGACAAGTAAGTGAGAACAAATGATCGTCATCTCTCAATTGGCTACCGAGCAATTTTGAGGTTATGTTGTTATCCGTATCAGGTTTTGGTATGTATTTTTTTTCTTTACGCATTCTCGCGGGCACAGGTATGCAAAATTTTTTGTCGTATATTGTAGAGTGGACCGCGAGCCTATGGGCTCATATTCACTTCACACGTGTCGATATTTTTTTTGTTCTACATATGGTTTTTAATCTGCTGTAGGTGCCCGTACCGTGTACACCGTTTTTCTTTATATTCCGCTGGTCATTTATTCGCAATTTCGGCTTCGGGTATACCGCGGCTGTCAGAAGAAATTGTATAAGCTGTGGCTCCGCTACCAGCGAATGGAGCCATGTACCGCTCGCGGGTGAGCATGAACCGTTGTAAACAAGCAACACCTGTTCATCATCTTATGTCAAGAAGCACCCTTCGACGAAAGAGGGTATCGTCATTGATATCACAAAGCAAAAATAAGACAGCATCTATGGCAGAATTTCAATTACCTCGACATATCAGCTATGTAAATTGGATTATATATCGAAATGTTTGAAGCTTGCCCATTCTCAGCTTTCGTTTTTGCCACCCAATACTTTCGTGCGTTTGAAATTGTTTAACATCTACCTATTTAAATGTATATTTACTGTATTTAAATCTATATCTATATAATGACCCTGTACATTTATTATGTATTGTATAATCATCATGTAATGTTTGTTATGTATAAATATTTAAAAATTGAAATAATCCTGTCACTATCCTCGTTCATCTTCTACCGTCCCTAATCTATCCCTAATCCGGGCAAAGCTGAAAACGCCAGGAAACAATAGAATGTCGGTGAATGCTAAAAAATACCGGTGAATGCCCTAAAAAGTAGAACGCCGGCTAATAACCAAAAATGCCGATAAGTGCCTACAAAATAAGTGCCGGTGAATGGCTAAAAAATATAATGCCGGTGAGTGCATAACAAAGCCGGTGAATGACCAAAAAAATGCCGTCGAATGCCGGTACTTCGAATACGAAATTCTGGTCTGGTCTCTCTCCGGCACTTACCGTCACTATTTGAACCAGAATGCCTGCCGAAGTAACTCTAAATGCCTACAATAGGCACGGCATTTCGCCAGTTACTTCAATAGGCATATCAAACGGCTTTCATTGGCATTTATCAAGGCACCCAATCTGCTAGGGTGTTTACAGCTGTGGGTCAGTTGAAACATTGTTAACAATGCCATCAAGTAGCAGATGAGCCTATAGGGGATGCAAAAATGTTCCTACGACGAGTCCAAAACTGAGCTTCCATCGTTTTCCTAGCAACAACGACACCTTAATATCTAGACAAGAATAATTTTTTCAAGGGGTTACTTGGGTTTTGAAGTCAATAAAGCATATTTCCTCTATAAAAAAATTATAATATATAAATTATTATATTCAAAATGTTCAGCACATAAAAGAGCAACATTTCGACACTGTTTTTTTTTTTAATGTCCTCAAAAAATTTGGGAAATTCCGCCGGTGAGACCTGGTTTCCGGAGACCCCTCAAAAAGATGGGGGACACGATTTCTCAAAAAAGAATGCACCGATCTTATTCAAATTGTGTCCACTTCTTAAAAATAGCATTGTCTAGTGATTGAACGAATGTTTTTTTTTTTTCAATTACAACTAATTTTACAAGGCTATACGTAGTATAAATTGTACCAAAAATTAAACTATTTTGCATACAACTCTGCCAAAAATTCAAATTTCACTGGGCAATGCTATTTTAAAGAAGTGTGCAAAATTTCAATAAAATCGGTGCATTCGTTTTTGAGAAATCATGTCCACCGTTTTTTTGGGCGTGGGACCGGAAATCCGGTCCCATCGGCTGAATTTCCCGAGTCTATGGATCAATTTTTTTTTTAATATTGTGTTTAACACATTTATTTATTATTTAATACTTTATTTGGGCGCCGAATAACGTTCAAAGGTTAAATTTCAAAATTAAAAATTGAAAGTTCTAATTCAAATGTGGATTCGAATCTTCGCGCGCGCTCGCTTGGTCGCCGAAACTACTGCGACATTGTTTACTCACCGCTGGATTTTACTCGTGAATATCTGGGCCATTTTTTGTCGCACAACATTTAGAAAAAAAACGTTTTGCTTTTTTTAGAAAAGTAATCTTTAAAAATAGAAATCATTTTTTTTATCGTTATATATGTATATCCCACCTTAAGGTGGTCTTTTCACGAACCTGAATATTTAACAATTAATGGATTTTCGTCGATAAACAAGTAAAAATATATCCCAGTATGCGGATAAAATTTCAGGCCAAGTTACCGAACTTTTAACGAAAAATTGCAACTCTAAAAATCGTCTTATTTGTACGGGGCTTTATGGAGATTACACGCTTGTCACATTTCTATTTAATAATTTATACACTAAATAGCCCTAGATGCCTGATAGATAAACTACACGGGCGTATGAAAAAATCTTAAGATTCCGTAACGACAATAAAAACAGGGGGACACCGAATGCTTGAAGAAAATATTAAAGATACAATTTCGTAGCCGTGACTTTTCATAAAAAATGTTAAAATGTTCTGAATCCACAAAATTTGCGCAAATTTTTCTATTCCCGTATATCGTTGAGTATAATAATTGATTGTGCCTTATCTTTACTAAGCGTCACTATAATTTACCACTGATGCATAAGGGCCCCCTTATGCCCCCACAAAATACGGCCGTCCGTGAAAGGAATACCTCACGTAGGTTAAAATGATGCGCTGATCCCACCCAACCGCCCAATGCTTGGTCGGTCAGCTGGCCATTAATACAAGCGGGACAGCACTATAGTTCGATAGGCATACCCTAGAGAGAGACAACCGTGAGAGGCCTGCCTTGAACCTCTGTCGTTGTGTGTGGCACACCGATACATCGCCGCGCAGTCTACCGGCGGAAATATTAACTACATGTTTTCAGCCAAATATTAACATGGGACCTGGGGGGCTATTACGGTTCTCCGTTTGGGTGAAAATTACACAAGTGAGTAGCTCACCCTATTACGGTTCTCTTCACCTAGTGAAAATGCGAGATTATTCACGTGAGTTCACTTGGCACGAAATGTCGTGTCGAAAATCGACGTGCGTATGCGTGAGCGTCTTCATAGAGCAATGGGGATACGTTAAAGCTACCACAATACGAGTTACTATGAAATAGCTGATTCAGAGGCGGTAGCATCTTGACGCCGAATACTTAATAGAAATCAGCAACTTCAAGATTATATCGTAGCGAATAAAGTAAGATCACCCGATAATGATGAATAAATTGCCACTGACTGTAGTTTTGCGAAATCGGGAAAATCGAATGCTTCGGATCCCGTCAGTATAACGGAACAAGCATATTTTGCACAATAGTTCGATTTGTTAACATAAAACAATAATTTTATCGATGTATCATAAGAACCTCGTTATGTTTTAAGGGCTAACCCCCCTGCAGAATTGAAAAAAAATTGAATTCTTTTAAATTGGCTTAAGGGACACTTTGAACCATCTAGATTAAGGGGAGGGAAAGTTTGGTATCAGTAAAAACAAGGTCCGCAGGCCCGTGTGGGTCTTCGGGGGTCGTGGCTGGGCCGTGTGCGAGGCGTCGAGCGTTTTCCTCGGAACACAATTTTTCAAAACGGCACGCAGCATACCTCTAACAATGTTCATTCTTATCACTCCTAATTTTTAGCACATCTTTAAAATAACATTTCGAAGTGAAAGGCGTACGGGATTTTCCATGAGTTTATTATAGCGATACTTGTTGACAAATGATTGTCCTTTTTCTGTCTGAAATTGAGTTTTAACTGTAAATGCTTGCCAATTACACAAAAATTCATAATTTCAAAATTCCCCACGTATTTCACTAGCTATACTCATGTAAATTAATTGAGTTAAAAAAAAAATTGTTCCAAATTCAAATTTGCGTCGGTTACACTCCGTACCGCAATGCGTCACAAATGCCACATGCCTCGCGAGAATGTCTCCAGCGTCACCATATTGCATAATATTATAATATAATTTTTTTATTCACTTGAAGATATGACTAATAACATCCACGAATATTATTATCCTCTTACTTGTCCTTCCACCCAAAAAAAAATCGCCAAAAATCACTCATGTTTAGACGTTTACAGTGGTGGCCCTTAATATGATACAAAAATTGCCACAATTTTTTTATTTTAATGGCAGTACCGCAATCTGCCTTATGCTGAATCTTCGTTTACACGTTTTTAGGCTTGAGTGTACTATTAAAGTATACAGTTTGATAAATGTAGAATAATTAATTCTTGGTTATAAGAATCCCTTAAAATTGCTTAACTTCTTTCCGTCTCATTGTATTTCCCGCCTTAAAGATGAATGATAGTTAGGTACATCAACTGGGATCTGTTTTACATCGGACCTATGTTTTGCGTATATCTATATTTAGGGCTCTGGACCACGCTAGCGCCATCCTAACTTGATACCATTTTTAGGGACAAGTTGAATGGCCGAGTGTGGCCGTCTGTATTTAGGCTCCATGCAGATGATTCTACTTATCACAATAAATTCAGTAAAGAGTATTGGCGTATAGGAGAAGAATTTATGTGTAGAAAATGACAAGAAAATATTGGGAATGAATAAATAGGTCAATGATAACTCACATTAAAAAGTATATTGACAAACATAAAAAATAAAGACCACCTAAGTAGAACTTACGAATTGCATATCTAAATACAATTTGAAATTCCAATAGCGAATATTCCAAAAGTATATGCAAAAAAATACATGTGTCTTCAGAAATAGAAAAGTATATGTTTAAAAATGGGAACGCGCACGTCTCGGGTTGTGAGCATCGTCGATGTCATAAGATGCGTATAATTTCTTCACGAGGTTTCTCACTCTGTCGGTGATGAAGCTATCGACCTGCCCGAGCACATTCACCAATTGAATCATTCTCTCAAAATTGCGATTTATCCTCTCGGCTCTGTTGATCGAGGGTTCTTCCTTGCTTGGCGTTGAAGATCTTCTTGACGGTGTTGCACCGATGGGAGATGTTTCGAGAAGTTCCATTGTTTTTTTTAATACATCCTGCTCGCTCTTTGTGAATTCCTTCGCTGGGAACGACGTTGTCAACTGATGGAAAAAACATTCTATTGATCCAAATACATCTAGCGACCTTTTTACATCAAAGGAAAAATAATTTTTATTCGACCGTCTGTTTTATTTAAAAGAAAACAAAGCAATTGGATGTAAAAAATTCGAAATATTTTAATTTCAACCAAACGCGATTTGAGGAGGGTCACAACTGTGACGGGTAGAAAATATCGGTTCCTAAAGACTTCCTTAAAGTATACCGATTCAAAAATATGTGAAAATTTGTTAAGTTATAATGTTGACAATAGACCAAGTTACAGACGATTTAGTAACAGCCGGTAGTGCAACGATTTACGTATATGCAAACTTTCAATCGCGTTTTTCTCGAAACGACTTTTCTGGACCTGGTTAAAAATCATAAATCTACCTATAGATATGCATTTTTCAATTTAAAAAACCGCAATTTCCTTAACTGCACTAGCTATTGTTGTACATAGCCGTATTTTTTTAAATTTAGTACTTTTGAAGCCTCCGAATACAAGTAAAAATTTCGCGAAAACTACACTTTTTTGAATATTTTGTGATTTTTTTAACGGCTACGTACAATGAAAAGTACATTTATATAGGTTTTGAAACCTATCTATTTTTATTTTTCAGACGAACCATTGTCGAGTTATCGATCCGGCCGTTCGACTACATGATTTCTACAGAAGCTCTATTACACCACGACAGCGTTGTTAAGTTATTGAAAACCTTACACGAAATAAGTTCAATGTACGCTTAATAACATATCTTTTTTCAAATCGAAAATAAATGATCCAGTAGACAACAAAAATTCGAAAAAAACGAGGTTTTTTCGGCGCGACATAGTGGTGTACTCCTTTAATGGGTCTTTTTTCTTGACTCACCGTAAGAACAATCGTGAAGATGAAGAAAGTTACAGCGCTTGACGAGTAAGCCATCGCAGAGGTTATTTTTTTTAATTCAGAAAAAATCTACGCACTGTGTGATTTCTTCCTTCGATGGATCTTGGGATCTCATTCGGTTCGAAAAACAGAAAGAAAAAATCGACGATGGAGAAAACGAGTTCCGAAGTTCGTTGCTGTTACGATACTCGAATTCAAATAATAATTTACTCGCACTTCTTTCCGTCTCGTAGCAATAAGCAAAATTTGTGCTGAGCTCAAATTTATTTGTCGGCAATAATTCGCATCGACCTCCTTTTGTGTTTGCTGACTCGTCGGAGTTTCATCGTCATTTTCTTCATTCTTTATTATCGATCACTAAGTCGGTACAGTTTCACGAGAATGATTCTATTGCTTCGGAAAATCGCGATCGCGCAATTTGCCGGCATTGCTGCTTGTACGCCGATAATCTTTTTCTATGAGATCTCAGGCGAATCATGTCATCGGCGCGATTTGCCGCGATCGTGTGTCTGTGATTGCATCGTTGATCGATTAACAGATCGCGACTTTTTTTCTGTAACATATTAAAGTTATTTACTGTACTATCATTTGTATTTTTTCACGAGGAAACGTATATTTTTATTTACATCAAATCAATATATTTCAATCTATTTTCCTGAACGATAAATTAAGTATTAGTAGAAATTATCAATGAATCGAAATTAAGTAATAAGTTAAATCGATCTATACGCATATATATATTACATATTATTAAATATCCAATAAAAATCTAATTTTCCTTAATTTTTCGTATAATATAACCAGTAGGTATATTTATATCTAACATTTAGATTATAATGAATATCATTTAACAATTTAATTTTTATTGATAAATAATTTTGGTCTATTTTTTCAATAATAATTCATGACAATTTTGTTTTATTTTATGAGGAAATAAAAGAAAAAGGAAATATAAATAGGAGATAATAAACAATTGTACAATGCCCATCATAATAAATACGATATAACCATAAATAAAATAAAGAAATATAAAATGAAATAGAAAAGTAAGATAGAAACTCAAAAGAGTACACAGGGCAAGAGTGGCTGAATAACATGGTGTTGAAGTTTCCATCGTTAGGAGGTAAGGAAAAGTCTTTTTCATATTTTATTTTCTCATTTTTATTATTTTACAAAAGATTTTTTGCCGATTTAAAATCTAGATCTTCAAACAAACGACTTTTTCAAAAGATTGAGGGTTTTGGTCACGAAGATTTGCCAAACAAATTCGAGAAATTGAAAAATAACTATTTCTATTGCATTCGAACAATGCAAACTTCAATCTTATTGGATAACTATGTACTTACTCATTATTCTTATTATAATTATTGCTATTATTATATAAGATTTGCGATTATTTCTATTATTATATAAAATATAAAGTGTTTTATTTCTATTTCGTATTTTATTATATTACGTTCTTCTCTGTCTGTTTCATCTTCGTTGAGAAATATACCAATTAGTTATGGACTCCCGTTTCCTCGTCGGATCTTAGAAAAATTTCATATTCATTTTGCTCAAGGTTCAATTAGAGTTTAGCAACATTACAAGCAACGACAACGCCTGCGCTATTTTACCCCATTTTACACCACCACTACGCAACGTTGCCAATCCGTAAGAATTCTTGATATAACGAGAATCATTAGTAATTGACAGGAATAATAACTCTTCGCCTATTTGACGTTAATTCGACGCAATCGAGGATTCACGCTTTGTGTTCACATGTGCCAAAAAATAGAATTGAACATGCAACCCGGTTGGTTATAAGAATTCAAGAGCGATTTTTCGCAAACGATTCCGAACGAAGTTCAAAAATTTCATACAATGAGGTTCACGTTTTAAAGAAAAATAAGTCTCGAATATTTGTATACCTGATCGTAAAAAGCGTTTTGAAAGTTCGATTGTGTTAGTTTTCGTTAAAAATGTCGGCTAGTCAGATAAATAACGTTTTTCCACAACATTCAAGCATGGTGAGTGATATGATAAATAAAGCAAATCGAACCTGTCCCCTGCGTGGATGGTACCTGAGGATCTCGAGATTAAAGGCGATGATCTCTTCGCCGGTAATCAATACAAAGACGATCAGAACAAAAAAAAGGCCTCCACGATTCGAGCCGGAAATAGCGGACGGCGTCATAGAGAGAAAAAATAATGTGACCGTAATTTTAATGCAGGCACGATCTTTGTAAATATATATATTTTATTCCAATATCTATATATTGGATGAGCCTCTCTCAGATGGGAGCGTTCCAAAGAGATTGTTCTCTCCTCGCGGCCGCAACACTTTCGCTCTAACCTACACACATTTAAAGTCGACAAATAATCATCGCGTGTTTTATAATCATCGAAATATTTGAACAATATATTCGTTGCGCAAAGCGGAAGTCGTTCGCGCTTCCGGACACAACGGGTGGCCCCTCGATACGAAGAATCCAGATATAATCGTCCAGTCGATCGCAACTTGCTCATAAGGAACTGAACATTTCAAAAGAAGAAGAAAAAAGTCTTAATAGATTCAGGATGCAACGGGCAATGATTTTTCTTTCATTGCTGATCTTCAATCTGTGCTGCAAATTGGTAATCAAGTGTGCAATTAACGTTGATCCAATTACCTAGAGAAAGTTAATATTCATTTGAAGTCAGTGCCCTTGAATTGTAAACGGGATACTAACTTAAATTCGTGACTGATTTCGAAGGACGTGAATGCAGCACCAAGAACCGGGTGCACCTGCTCATCGTCCTCGTCTTCGTCGAGATGTCATCACCAGAGTTACAACCCATTGGGTGAATTGGCCGCCAAGACCGTGAGTTCCGTGGTCGACTGGGCTTCCTGGGTATCTGACTGGCTTCCTGTCTTAGTCTTTAGGAAACCTTCGAGATCTAATTCTTGCCCAATCGGATGGTAATGATGCCCAATCGGTTGGTAATGATGACATTTTTTTGCCACGATTGTAATGATATTATTCATATGTACAAATATAATGTTTTCAATGAACCATTCACGTAGGTGTTATTATATTTGTTGATTTCTCTGAGTTCCTACGCATACCCTTGCGATCTTGTTTAACGGGTTAGACCTGCGTCGTGGACGGAAAGAAAACGAATATTCGTAAACTTTTTTTGGGCTAACGAACGAAGGTTCTCATTTTTTTTACATCAGAGAGTATGGCTTCGAGTATGTGTTATAACTTTTGCATTGTAAAATCTTTAGAAATGTGGTAGAGACAATGGTTGGTGCAGACCGCTGTTTGAAAAACTTTCTTTGCGGCGACCACAGCTGCTCGGAAACAAATCATCCGAAAAAAAAAAATCAAATGCATTTACTTTGTGCATGACATAATCCGCGCTTAGACCAACAATAAGGGTAAATAAAATGTTGATTTTCCAATAAACGCACGCAGTCCGAAGTATGCATGAAAGTATAGATTTTCGGTGAAAAACCGCTCTTTTCTTTTTAATTTTTACTTGCACAGCCTTTTCGGCTTTTTACAAAGCTCCAGTGCTATATGTCCACCGCTCTACACTTGTGCTCTCCCTCCATCATTCCCCTCCGCCTTGCGGCCACCGCCGACTTCCTCCTCTGTATCGTATTCACCATGCATATCTGTCATGAGTATAGGGAAACTGCGGAAAATCTAGACCGATACAGCCGGTCCCAAGTTCGCCTTCCAGTCATGGAACTAGTCGCTTTTTGCCGAGAAAATGTCGAAGAAAAACGTTTTCTCGACGAAAGTACACGACTGGGATTCTAACCCGCGACCTCCCGATCCGCTGGCTAACACGCTAATCACCAGACCAACGCACCGGGTAAAACGTTTTATTTTCGTTGATAATAAAGAATTACGCATAAAAAAATCCTTTGTTCGAGCACTGCTTATTGATACGTAAAAGAAGCTTGTAACATTTGAAGGTGATTGGTGCTGTGATTTCTGAAATATCGTGGTGACCGATTTTCAAAAAGTAATTTTGATAAAAACGCGCCCAAATTAGCCGGTCCGCGGGACCTACCTTTAAACCTACGCCCCCAATTCACTCAAATTTTTTAAGGATATTTTTTAAATGTTATATTTTTAAAAACCAATAATCGCCATTTGAAAAAATTTTATCGAGGTGTAAGCCGTTAATAGCTACTCGATACTGTACTTATTACCCGAGCAGAAATTGCGCTAGCCTGTCTGAGTTACATGCTAGTAACTGGTTCGCCCAATTGATATCATACGAACTACCTAGGGGCTGCCTCACTGTGAGCTAGTAATATTGTGAACATTTTATAACCTAGCCCTGGTCTAGCCACGGCCTAAGCGATCGGTACTGCTGATGCGCTTCATTACCATAAACGTGCCACCTATATCTAAGTATATAATCAATTGTTTTCAAATATAAGTGAATACATGTTGTCATAACTTGTTAAATTTTTACTGTAACTGTACATTAAAAAAATGACAATACATAGCGACGAACAGTTTGAAGCCGGTTTCAAATAGTTTCATCGAAAACACGCGAAATTAAAATTACCTATCCGTAGTTTAAATACTATTCTGTATTAATTTTGTCCTAGGTTTGAAATGTCAATATTGAAATTATGTAATTTTATTTTCACATATTTTTTTCTTGACTACATAAGCTCCGGGGCGAGGGGGGGCAATGCCCCCCGTTCGGCCGTGGTACGCCCAAGGGTGGTAGTACCTCCCATGCTAATGCTGAAGTAGTTTTTTGTGACATTTCGGCTACGTGAGAGCGAGCGTTGTTGTGAAGAAGACGAACTTGTCGCCATTCACGTCTTTATTCAATAATTTCAGACAGCTTCTGTAATTGTGTAGAATAGATCTCGGCATTTATTGTGGTATTAGACGGAAGACACTCATAATATAACAGGCCCTCGAAATCCCACCAACAAAGTAAAACTTTTCTCTCTTCACGGGATGGTTGAGGAGTTGGTTCTATTTTCCCCCTTCAGGTAGCCGTTGGCGCTTTCGTGTTCAGGTAAGGTATAACACCCAGCTTCCATATCCAGTAAATATTTTCTTGATTAAATCCTTTCTGTGCGGATGAAGCAGCAATGAAAAGCAAATAGAAATGCTTGTCGTCTTGTTCGACTTACTAAGATCGTGGGGTATCCAAGATGATATGACTTTTCTATATCCAAGCTCTTTCAAATGTTCGAGGATCGTGAGGTGGCTACGCCGAGTTTGTTTGCTTACTCTCGTGACGGTGCATTAAGTTTTATTCGTAGATAAGATCGCGATGCTTCGTCGTCAACAACAGATTTCCTGCTGGATCTCGGTTTATCTTCAAAGGATACCCCGCCAGACCGGAAACGCTCAAACCAACAGGATACTGGTGAATAATGAGCGACATTATTTTTTAACACACTGCTCATATTAGTAGCATCAGGTTTTGCAGAACTTCCTTGTAGAAATTCGTAATAGGTGATCACTCGAAGTGTTCCCTGATCCATATTTACTAATACTGCCTGATCGCAACAAACGAGCCTCTTATATATCCTTTAACATGGAAGTTCCTAGAGCATTTTAACAATTTCTACCTTCGAATGTTCTCAAACTGTTTTGCTATGAAAAATATTTCACCGAGCACTTTAGTGTCACAAGACTTTCTCACCAACCTAATAATAATAATAATAATAATAATTTTTTTTTTTTTTTTTTTTTTTTGAGGCGGGGGGAAATGCTGGTTACGCACCGTGGGGGACGTTAGATCGTCCCCCGTGTGCGGGGCTCCTCTCTCGAGCCTACCCGCTAAAACCCCCCTCCATCAGCTCCAAGGCGTCACCCCGGAACCGCTTTCGCATTACTTCGGGGTGACGTCTTTTATCCTCAGGGCCCCCTCAGGGGGCCCTTTCCTCCTCTTCCAACACTCGTTTTTTCAGGCGGAGGACCACCTCCACATAGGTGGTGATCTCCGCCCAAGCTTCGTCGTCCAGGAGCATAACCCCGACGATATTTTCCGGGGTTATGCTCCCATACGTTGCCTCGAGAGGGGCCCTCCATACACTCCATTCTTCACACTCGAAGAACGTGTGGAGGGCGTCGTCCCTCGGGGAGCCGCAGGATAGACAGCGCGAGCCCCGGGCCTTGCCCATCTTACTCAGGTAGGCCCGGAAGTACCCGTGCCCCGACAGCATTTGGGTGAGGTAATAATCGACCTCACCGTGCTGGCGGTCGACCCAGGTCGATAGCTGGGGTATTAGCCTCGCCGTCCACCTAGCCCGCGAGTCCCCGCTCCATCGTTCCTGCCAGGCACGCAGCGTTTCGGCCCTGGCCATCTCCCGTCGTCTCTCCCCGTCCAATTCTTCGGGGAAGTCCCGGTGGACGGACCTCCGCTCCCGGGCGAGGAGGTCGATGGGTATGACCCCGGCTATGGCCAGTACAGCTGGCTCCGAGACCGTGCGGTAGGAACTGGCAACGCGGAGGGCCCCTCTCCGCTGCACTGCGGCCATACGCTTCCGGTACGTTCCGTACCGGAGCGCCTCGGCCCAGACTTCGGCGCCATAGAGCATTATGGACTCGGCAGTGCGGGGCAATAGACGGCGCTTGCAGGGCCGGGGGCCGCCGATATTGGCCATGACCCTGCTCAGCGAATAATAATAATAATAATAATAATAATAATAATAATAATAATAATAATAATAATAATAACAACAATAACAATAATAATAATAACCCCCGGGGGTAGGTGAATGTTTCCCAGCGCAAGCTGAGGAAGTGTGTTGCCTGGAGCAATAAAGTCTACAACAACAACAACGACAACAACAACACCAACAACAACAACAACAACAACAACAACAACAATAACAGCAGCAACAACAACAACAACAATACCAACAACAACAATAATAATAACAATGACAACAACAACAAGCCGAACAGGAGGAACAAGAAAAAAGGAAACGCAGAAGAAAAGGTAGCAGAAGACGTCAATAAAGTGAGTTCAGCCAAATTAATGAATTTTATTCGTTTGTAACTTTGTATGTGTATAATTATCGTGACCTCCTCACGATTGAGTTTCGTTGTGTGATGACCCGTGTATACGCAGTTTACGATCACGAGTACACGCGATTGTGCTTACGTTACGTTACGTTTCCGAAACAACCAATTACATTTGCACGCTTTCTTACGAAATTATGACAGTTGCTGAATTCTATATGGTCGTAATGAGAAAAAAAAGATTTTGGGAGAAAAACAACGTAATTGGCTACTTCTCATAATTGATGATGACGCGTTCCGATTTATGCAGCCTTGGCGGCGGTTGCCTGTTTCTGAAGCTGCGTGTTGAGATTTTGTGTTGCCTGAACAGCAATTTCGACAGCCTGCTTAGTGAATTTGGCAATGTCCTCCTGTGTCTTGGCAGAATTCTGACTGATCGCCTTGGCAGCTTTGTCGGACTCGGACACAAGAACGCTCACGCCCTCGTTGAATTTAGCCTGAAGCTGGGTAGCCTGCTCCTGGGCGTTGGGAATCTGGGCATTGATGTCCTCCACGGCCTTGTTCAGCTTGCCCTTGATGTCGGCCCATAGGTTCTCCAATTCCGGACTCTTCGCCTTGATCTTCGAGAAAAATCAATACGATTCGAGAATTATCACGTGGGTGGAACTTTTATTGCTCGTCCAAACTGTCTGACTCTGATGAACGAAGTCGAGCGTTTCACCCATGAATGCTGGAGGATAGTGATTCTCTTTAAAGTAGATGTTCATGATAAAACGTTGCATTTGAAATTGCGATGAGTTCTACCGGATCATTTTGGGGAGAATTTTCTAGAAACAACATCTATAAATAAGAATTCAGCATAGTTTCTTATGGCAAATCGTGAATCAAGCTGGAATTTCGATGATCGCAGTTGGTGATTGGCTCGTGGTATTAACGGGAGCCATATTCACAATTCTTCTTGAGAAACTATGCCGAATCGTCGTGATCAAAATGTTTTTTTCGGGGACAATTCTCAAATCGGGAAAAATCTGGAAATATTGAAGTTAAAGTTTTTGTGGATATATCCATGTGTAGAAAGTCGGTTTCCTTTAAGGGATTAGCATGAACTTGAAATGTCAGAAATATGATTTATTTTATGCTATAGATTTAAAGCCCAGGGTCTTAACTTCAATTTGCAACGAAAATTGTATACATGTTTTTTAAACCGACCGAGTTATGACAATTCTTGTCAAGTGTTAGTTTTTCTCAGAAGTATGTTCTATGAAACGACGTAAGTCGTATCTCAAAATCTATATTCGTCCGATTCACTCCAAATTCAAACAGTGCAGAGTTTAAAACATTTTCTACCGCATATCCAGATCATATTTTAATATGTTCATCCGTTTGCTAGCCATGAGT